>JASCZW010000496.1:0-202515 GCA_034211315.2 Aedes japonicus
ACGAGTTCGAATCTACGACATCCGAATCATCTCGTTTTTCTTTCGCGCAACCAGATTGCCGTAGCGACTTACTCCAACGACCGAATCGATCTAAAGCAGAAGATGCGATTCACCGAAGCTGAAAACATTCCATCCAATCGAATATTTAGCAAATTACCTCCTAAGCTTGGTAACACGTGCCCTCTTAAACGAAAAATTTCCCCCGCAGTCGAGACTGCGACATAGTATCTCCTACCGGGCGTAGGTGTACCTGTTCAACGTTTTCCACTCATTCATATTCCGTAAAGTTCTCCATTTGATGCAGCATAGCTCGGTTCCGCTATTCTCATCACTCATAAAAGTTCTCAACCACTTTCCATTTTCCTGCCACTCTTCATCCGCGGAGTGACGGCAACTGGAATATTCCAAGTTCCATGGGTACATTTCTTTTGCCGTTCGGGAAATGAAGCTTGCATCAAACTCAGGTTAAACGTTATTAATTTATGAGGTTTCATTGAATTTCATTGATGCTTACGCCGCAAATACTACCGTGGGGAAAAAACTATAAGGGACAGCCCAATGGGGTTGTACGCAAAGTTGGCGTGGGACTACGTAACTATTTCGAAATAATCTACGCATACATATATCTACGCATATACATGTTTTCATCATATCGTGATATGACTCACCAACTCGATCGCTACATTTTTCCCTCCAGATTTGACAAATTTGCCACGAGCTTGGCACGACTGCACTAAAAAGCCACTTGCCGGCGACAGCCGCCGAGTCATCATTCGTAGCTGGTTGCTCGCCCGCGTACTTTTCTGCAGGGTACTTGCAACCGTCAGCTGTCAGAGCAGTATGGCCATTGCTGCCTGTACAGCTCCATGGCTGCCGAGCGAATGAAGAAAATTTGAAGGTGTCCCTGTTTTATCGTGCATGCTGCATCTTGAGACGTTCCTTGCTTAAATTTGAAGTCTGTGATAGCAAAAGTACTGTGTATTTGGTAAATTTACTCTGAAAAAGGTGGCGTTATAAGACATCACCTTATATTTGCGTTAATGTCAATAGTTGAATGTTAAAAATCAATAGTTTTTAATATTTAAATCAAAGCGTAGAAAATGTTCCGATCGATTGGATTTGCAAACATTTTGAAAATCAATCGTGGAATGACTTAGTTATTAACGTTCAAAACCTATATATATTTTTGCGTGACGCTCCAAATTTTCGCAATTCGAACGTTGTACCCCAGTATTGAAAACACAGACGTAGTCCACGTCAAAAACTTGAGCAAGCGAAGATGTCTTCCGTCGCTTGCGTTCCCAATGCAGGCCTTCATCCACTCTAGGTGTGCGTTTTGATCTCTCTGGAAGCGATGAAAATTGGACTCGCATGTGACACGTCACTGCGACCACAATTTATCGCTTTGCACTTCATTTCGGACTGATTTAAAATAAACCACGCGAAAGTGAGCTTTTATTTCCGCATTTGTTCGGTGTCACAAACGAAAAAACTGAAAAGCAGAAACAAGCAACCCTAGCAACACCGCCAAACCAACAACAAACTGACTGCTTGTAACGTATCTCAACGGAGGCGGTAGAGGTGGTTGTCACAGCGACCAATAAAAGCGGTCTTTTTGATAGCTAAATGGTCTTGTTTGTTGCACTAACAGATCATTGCACCGAATCTAACTAACCTCACTTTTTGGTGACAGTTCATGGGCTTCGTTTACAAGGGTTGTTCAATTTGAACCGCTCAATCGATATTTTCATTGGTTTTTGCGATTCTGTCACGGATTAGATTCAGGAAATGATGACAATGAACACTGAGTGTCTGTTTTTCGTTAAGTTTACTTCATGCGCAACAAATTCTTGGAGCACAATATCTCGACCGATCTTACCGAAAATAGTTTAAGTCCACGTAAGCAAGCTCCCTCAACTGTCAAACTGCATTGATGACGCCTTCGGCAATGATCTACAACTGGCAGGCCCTGTCCTAGCAGCTCAACAGAGTCTACGACCGCGATCGCGTGTGAAAGTAAACTGATTGGTCAAGTAGGATAAAGCCGAGATGAACCAACAATCAATATGCAGCCAGCGATTGGAAATTGATTAACTGTTGTAGAACCCCCTTGGTCCAGTACACCTTTAAGCCCGCACCTTGCCTACATGACTGCTGGCTTTGTTTTGATTTGCCGTGTTATTATGACAGAATATTTGAGAGTGTGTTCATGTGTTTGATGAGTTTGTAACTGTTTTTGATGAATTTTAACTGCTTCGTCTAACGATTAGTATATGTTAGTTGGAGCTTTTGGCTTCTACCTATTAGCTTTGAGAAAGATAATTGGACCTCTGTGTGGGATTAAATAATTGCTCTTGTTACAAGATCAATTAAATGAATCCTAGAGGGTTTGAGCTGTTAGTGGAATACCTGCTAACACATAAATTAGATTAAAATTTGGTATTTTCCATTTAATTCCAAATACCTCTGCTTATCTTGCCAGATACGCGTATTTTGTCTACAATGCGCGAGCTTCTTCAGCGTCTCGTGCACTAATAACTCGACTTAAGTTAAGTCGAGGTTATTAGACAATGTATATTGAAGAAATCTGCACATTGTGAACAAGTGCTCGTATCTGTCAAGATAAGCAAAAGTAGTTGAATTAAATGGAAAATATCTATTTTCTAATTTCTAGCTAAGATTGATATTACTGCATGGCGGGATAGTGTAATCGTTCTGTTACAAAGATTGATATGCGATGTTTTTTAATGCGCATCATGCAATCGAGCAAACAGGTAATTTACCAAAAGTGGCAGTGGTAGAAACTCTCTGGGCAGACATCACGGCCATGCTCATGGGTGATGAGCTGGTGTTCTTGGATACTCTGATGAACAGGGATCGGACAGAAAGTTATAGGCGAGTGTGTAGATCCGAAGTGTTCAGTTATACGGAATTATACGTTTGAAGTTACGCTGATTTGGACCCTATCAGTCCGTTTGGATTAACGCCCCGTTTGCTGGCGAGTCGAGGATCATCAGCGCACGTGGAGGAGGCTTTCTAATCACCGACATACGTGGTTGTAAAGGACCCACATTCCTCCGGCACCCGAGCATAAGGCACAAGAGGACATCAATCCCGTGCAAAGGCCTAAACGCCGAGAGAGAGTCCCTCCCGGTTCGACAGAGGGCGGCTACGCTTGGAGAAAGTGCCTGTGACTCGAATCCGGCTTCGACAGCCGCTCTACCAGGCACGCTCTCCCAACCAGCGAACGAACCGCTATCGCCCTACAGCCTCACGAACGGTAGACTGGGTCAGTCTGACCGCCATTGCGCTGTAATCTACGGTACAACAGCCGGTAGTACCAGCGGGTGAGATAGTCCTGAAGAAAATGAATATATTTTTGGCTCAGGAAGCTAGCACATCGGTCCTAAACTCGATCCCAAGCTTACGTGATTTGCCCTAATAACGTAACTCACACCAACACACCCTCTAAATATTGTGTCAAAATAACATGTATCAGTAACCGGCAAAGATACTGGTACCGAAAGGTACCGAAAAGCGCAAGAATTATGACAAGGTGCAAACTGCAAGGTGTACTTTGGACCTAGGGGTTCTAAAACAGTGAACCAATTCCTCAAATCACTAATCACATATTGATTGTTGGTAATACCGCCACTATCTTACCGAAGGTGAGCGTTTGTTCGTCCGCCATCCCTGGAACCTTTCTGGCACCTCATCGCGAGCGCTCGCGAGACGGGATTAACCGTAGTCGTCGCTTATCACCGTAGTCCGTTGTGCTTCGTAATTTTTTGAAGGCTCGTCCCATATCTACCCAATTCGCGACCACAGCAGATAATATGCTGCGTTTGAGCTTCCATTCTGTGCAATTATTTGAAAGCTTGAGTGTCCTTTAGTCGGCGAAGCCTCTCCAGTTTGCCTCAGTAGTGGCGCCGGCCACCGTCACCCAGTTCCCAGAGTCTCGTAGCCGCTGAGTTGTGTGTCGGGTGAAACATCAGTTTGAAGATACTGTCTACTAGAACAACAACATGACCGGAAAAATAGCTCGAAGCACAAAATGAAAAAGCTACAATATGCGAAAATTGCACTCAGAAAATGATCTGCATGCAAATCTACATTGATGAATATCTTCATGCATGACATGTCCAGCATGCGGGAGAAATTAAAAATCAAATAAATATAATACGTCCAGAAAAAAAACATTTTAGAGTAAACCAACTCATGCTTTGCAGTTTAGTGAAAAAAATGAAGTTTCGAAAAATAATTTTCTTTTTCACAATTTTCTTTCAAAAACCTACATAACTAAAATGGGCTCAAATATGTGTAATTTTTTTTTGCTGCTATTATTTTGATGTCCGAATTTTCACGTGGACAGGCTTTAGTATTATTACGGCGCGTCTATGCTTTCTGGGAAGTATTTAACACTCATTCCAACTTTACTGCTCAGGTTAAGTAAGAATCGTGACATTTTATTACAAGTTAAACATCTCACACAAGTTAAATATCTTAAACTTCAAAAATATCATGTGGAACTGAAATACCGTACCAAATGTTTAGTAAGAAATTGATCGTAGGGATCACAGATACATTTTATTACAAGTTGACTGTAGGTCTCTATGCTAACGTCATCACCCCAGACACACCCCTGAGCTATGTGAAATAGTCACAGAATCTCGTGATCCAGACAATCAATCAATCCTCCATTCACTGGCAGTAATTTTTCTATTGATGTCTTAATTGGATTACGTGTAACTGGAGAGAAGTCGTACCAGTAGCAATAACTAGGTATTGTCGCTGTACTATGGAATACCAAGTGTTGAACTTCGCCCACTGTCATTAACATCTATAGTAAATCTACATTCAATGAAAACTCATTTGACATTGCCATGGGCAAAAGTAACTGTAAAACAGTAGGCTAAACACTGAGAAGAGAAAATGCTACTTGTTCCAAAAAATATCACAATCCTTAGTTTGACGTCTTAAAAAGCATCATTGTCTGTCCATGATGGTAAGTTGAAGTCGAAAACAAAAATCAAGGTGTTATGCATGAATTTGATGGGTTCATGAATTTACGCATTGCAATCCAAGATGAGACCTCCCGCTAATGAATTTTAACAGGTGCGTAAAATTTTCCCCTCGTTCAATTCTTAGCCACAGGAGGCATAAACAACGAAATTGTGTGCAATCTTTCATGCGCCATACAACAATGTTTGCAATCCTTCATACAAAAGACTAGATTCAGGCGTTATCTGGCTTCAATTTACACGGAATATTCCATTATTTTCTGCCAAATCTAGCATTCCCTTTAGATTAGATAACGCAGAAAATTAAATGCTTCTTTTTACCTGTGTAGAGTACTAAGTTTGGAGCAGGCGAAAGCTTGTTGAAAAGAGTGTCAAAGCCAGTTAGAAGAAGTATTTTTACATCTATTTAAACATTTAAAAAAATGAAATAATTTCTTACATTCCTCATTTGGCAACTTCGAGAACCATTCTCAAATATTCACCAACTCATCTTAACGCCAATGTATGGATGCTCCGGAACCACCCCGCTCTATTTATAAATCGATTAATTAAAACTGAATATGAAGGCATACTGCCCTAGTGCGAACTGAGTTGAACCATACACTGTCCAGCAATGAGAGAAGCAAGTAGGATAGATATGATGTGATCTCATTGCTTTAGTATCCCTCAGTTTAGTTTGTGAACTCGAGCAGAGAGTATTGATTTTCTGCAAGTAGTTTTAACATAGCTGGTTTTGTTCCTAAATTTGCATAAACCGTAAGTATAATAGTGAGCCAGTATTGCAGAGCATAAATTAATGAATAAATTTCATAGTCCTTTAAAATTACAATTTCTCATCAGCTAAATAAGAACATTTTTAGTGGAAGGCATGTAAAGATAATACAATTTATAACAAAATCGTGTAATTATCAAAAATACCTAATTACATCACGTATTATGAACTTAAGATTTGGCATAAATATACACAACATTTCATGTAAATTTAAGCGAGATATCGTTTAAATCAGCTTTGTTGTACCGTAGAACGGGGTGTATTTGATAGTGCGAGAAACTTTGATAGTGTGGAAGACCCTGAATTAGATGATGATTTAAAAATTTACTTTATGTTATTTTTCGAATCAATAATATGTGTAATGTGGCGTATAAAATATTGCAAACAATTTCGTTGTTTACGCTTTCTTTGGTTTGAAATCCATCGAGGGAAAATTTAAAGAGCAAACACGAAATTATTGCGACACCGAAAATTTCATGCTAATTGTCTTATAATGTTTAGAATCAAACCAAAATTTTAGGGTAGATTTATATATATATATATATATATGTATATAATATATATATATATATATATATATATATATATATGATATATAATATATATATATATATATATATATATATATATATATCTTCAAAAATCAAAAAGAAAAGTTAATCGATGAAGCCTTGAGTGTAAAATTGAACGCATTTTCGCTTGATGCCCTCCATCAAAGTCTTTACAGTGTCATCCGGTACCAGTTTCTCAGTTTTTTTTCCATTTTCTTAACATGCCCTTCTCGTCTTTGATCTGTCTTCTTGCTCTTCCGAAGTTCCCACTTCATCATTGCCCAGTACTGCTCCACCGGGCGCATCTCCGGACAGTTTGGCGGATTCATGTTCTTTGGAACAAAATGGACAGAATTGGCCTCATACCACTACAGGACACTTTTAGAATAGTGGCATGATGCCAAATCTGGCCAAAATAGCGGAGCTTCGTCATGCTGCTGCAAGAACGGCAAAAGCCGCTTCTCGAGGCACTCAGATTTGTAGATCTCGCCATTTACTGTGCCCTTTGTCACGAAAGGCTCACTCCTCAGTCCGCAAGAGCAGATGGCCTGCCAAATGAGATATTTGGAGGCAAACTTCGACATTTTCTTCTTCTTAAATTTGTCGTCCACATAAAACTTGCTCTTGCCGGTGAAAAACTCCAACCCTGGAGTTTGCTTAAAATCGGCTTTTATATACGTTTCGTCGTCCATCACACAGCAGCTATATTTTGTCAGCATCTTCTCGTAGAGCTTCCGTGCCCGAGTTTTAGCCGACGATTGTTGCCGCTCATCGCGGTTTGGGAAGTTCTGTACCTTGTATGTATGAAGTGCAGCTCTCTTCTTCGCATTCTGGACGTAGCTCTGCGACATGCCGATCTTTTTAGCCAAATCACGGCTTGAGACGTTGGGACTCGCTTTAATCATCCGCTTCACCTTTCCCTCCGTCTTTTTGTTCTCCGGTCCCGGTTTTCTTCCAGCTCCTTTGCCGTGGTCCAACGTCAACCGCTCCTGGAATCGCTTCAACACTCTGGAGACGGTTGAATGGTGAATGTTCAACATTTTTCCCAACTGCCGGTGCGACAGGTCAGAAAATTCCAGGTGTTTGGAAAGAATTTGTTCTCTCGACTCGCGTTGGTTCACCTCCATTTTCGTTGAATCGAAAAACACGACTTCGAGTTTGACAGCATGTAAACAATACACATCAATGAGAAAGTGTGCAACATTTGGTTGGTTTTTACCCAATGGTAAAAAAAGTTATGCCCTGTTGAATGTGTCTCAATAATTTCGTGTTCGCCCTTTATCGCACCTGTTAAAATTCATTTGTTTTTCTGTGTACCTTTATACCTAATTAATATGACCACAGTGACCACAGGCCTGAAGCAGCTGTCATCCACGAACAACAATCGTGAAGCTGAAAACCTGATATCGAAATTGTCAATCAGCTGGGTGAAAACCATGCTCTCTCTCAAGCAGGTTGTCGATGAGTAGCGAACCGTTCACATTTTCATCTCTCCTTTTTCGCCGATAATTCATTATCCTCTCTCTTGCATTTGCAAAAATATCTCTCTCCAAAATTCAATGAAAATATTGTCTCATGTCACATTTTTCACTGAAAACACGCTACCTAGATCGTGTACGAGGAGCAAAAAACGAGGAGTCACAACATGAAGAAAATTGCCTTATTATCAAATTATAATGTCAGAATAAAACAAGCATGAAAACTGGTGAATTTTCAGGTGCCAAAAAGTAAGTGAAAAATAATTATCGGCATCTAGGATTCACTGAAAAAGAAATGATTTATCAGCTACTAATGCTCTCCGAAAATAATAAGTCGTCGTTTCTTTTCTTGCGAAAACTGCTGTGAGCGTATAATAGTCTCTCGCATTCTCACCTGTTTCTCCAAGCGGGTGAAAAAGGACGTTTCTCTTCTCAAGTAGGCAAAAATTTCGGTCTCCGCTGAAAACTGAAGAATTCACTATTACTTTAACTCATATTTTACAGTTCTTCGTTCAATGCTTCCGAAATTCAATTTTATTTTGCGGATAAATCAAAGAGCAAGATTTTTGTTCTGCTAACGTCAATCACAGTCTTCAAATTACTAATGAAATTAATTGTTTTTCTTGGTCAGTTTAAATATTTCAAAATCACATAATCATTGGAAAATATCAACCAGTAATTCACTTAATTTTCATGTGATTCAGGAAGTGGAAAAAGCTTCGCAAAATCAAGTGAATCTTATGTTTCAAATGAAATGTGAATGTCTGGTCAAGTAAAATTTCTATTTCTGTTTGTTGTTCATATGAAAATCACTTATTTCAAGGATTGTATTCAACAGACAAAAGTGTTTACCAAAAATTCATTTAAAGTCGAATATATTTGAAGCACTCAGGGAATAAATAAACACACACTAGCTATATTTTTGCAAAGTTAGTTTATTCGACATCTTGTCATAGGCCAAATGGACCTTGGACTTCACGCAACTCATCAAATCCTTCAAGCTAAGCTCAGTTTACCCATTGTAGCGGATACGATAGTGATTTGTATTTTTTTTTGTGTAAATAGTAATTCGTAAAATCATTTTGTTCAAATTTGTATTGTAAACGTCAATGTTTAGGTTTATTTAAAACATTCACATTTGGTAATCTAGAAATTTTAAATTAGTCTACTTAGTTTTTTTTTGTAAATATTTCCCGCAAATCTTCACCGCTTCTCAGATATGATTGGCACTCAATTTGTTATGAGATCCTGAGTAGCATGATTCCGCGTGCAGCTACAAAAATTGTGTACCGCGTGGTTATCACCAAACGGACATGCTATACGAATGCGTTCAGTGACCCGCCTGAAACCCTAAGAGGTTTTAATGACCTTTCTCCTTTTTTTTTGGGGGGGGGGGGGTGTTCTTAAATGTGTTGGTCGGGTAAATTTTTCGCTGGATTGAATATGTTCTTTGCTCCACCCCTCCTTTCACATCATATTGATGGTATGCGTTAAGACCATTCGGACACTTCGGGAGGTCAATTCCGGTCTATGAGAGAGAGAGAGAGAGAGAGAGAGAGAGAGAGAGAGAGAGGGGGGGGGAGAGCCTACACGTTTCTAGAGCCTACACGCTCAAAACTCCCTCTCTTTCTTTCGTATTACTATTCCTTTTTTTCACACGGAACAGTTACTCAATTGTCGTAAAAAGTGGATCTACTCAATTTTTGACTAGATCCACTTCTTACGAAAATTTAGTAATTTTTCTGTGTGAAAAAAAGGGATAGTAATACGAAAGAAAGAGATGGAGTTTTGAGCGTGTAAAGCACACAGTACGGCACTCTAGAGATTAAACAACCAACGTAGGAGAATGAGAGAACTCAGTTAGAGGAAGACCACTAGCTAGGCCTAAGCAAATCTGTGTAATAAATGATGATAAAATATAAATGACAACTCTTTGGATCCCAACAAATGAACTACATGACGTGCTGTAAGATACTTTCACATTGCTCGTGGTCGTAATTTTAGTTTTTTTTTGTACTGGGGAAGGTGGCTCCGAAACCATCCATTGGAAAACTCAGCGCCAACATTAGATTAGGGCGAATCTGCTTTTGTAAACAATGGCTTTGATAGTCATTTTCTCTTGAACACAAGGTCACAAATACAAATTAAGCACACGTTAAGGAAGGGGAGTTTTATCTCTATCCGTTGATATATTCAATTTGAAGAAATTGAATTCAACTTTCAATAAATTAGCAGATAAAGTGTTTGTTTACAAAAGCAGATTCGCCCTAATCAAATGTTGGCGCTGAACTCCTTCTTTTCCATTTGCGGGACCGATTTGTCGGCAACGTTGGCCTGTGATGAAACATAGCGTGATCTTGGGTTTTGCTTAGCATCTGAATAGTTTTTACGCATAATAGCGATCTGATGCTCTCATATACCCTGAATGTAAACGAAACGACGGTTAAGGACTTGGGGATTCTCATAGATTCCAAAGTGACATTCAAAGACCACGTAGCATACGTCGTGTCTAAGGCATCATCGCAGTTAGGCTTCCTGTTCCGTTTTGCCAAAAATTTTAATGTTTATTGCTTGAAATCGCTTTACTGCGCAATGGTTCGCTCTATTCTGGAAAATTGTTCGGTTGTTTGGTCTCCATATTACCAGAATGAAATCCAGCGTGTTGAGGCAATCCTGCGGAAATTCATTCGATTTGCCTTACGTCATCTCAGGTGGAGAGACCCGTTAAATCTACCCAGCTATAGCAGTCGGTGCCAGCTCATCAACCTTCAACCAACCAAAAGCCTGTTTTATTGGCGATCTCCTGCAAGGGAACATTGATTGTTCTAGACTGCTCAGCATGTTGGACATCAACATACGCCGCCGTAATCTACGCGCACATTCATTCCTGAGCCTTCCCGCGGCAAGAACCAACTATGGGCTCCATGAGCCAATGCGCAGCATGAGTCGTCTTTTTAAAAGTTGTTACCTTGTATTTGATTTTAATGTACATAGGGAAACAAATAAGTGTAGTTTTAGACGTATTTTTTGTTAATTTGATTAACTTTGTAGTTTTGTGATTTGAGTTTTAAGATGCCGGTCATTGGGGAAAATATTTTACCTGTTGACTGTAATCTATATAATAAAAATGAGTTGGGGTTTCCTTTGTCACGATTTAACTCGCGAGCGGAAGGACCGTTTGGCATGAAAATTTGTATACACGGGTTTTTGAGGCCGGAGAATAATCTTATGATGGTTGAGACCCCTCCCTTCACTGGAAAGGTGGGCTCCCAAACAAATGAAATACAAATTTCTACACAACTCGAGAACTAATCAAGCAAAATAAACCAAATTTAGCATGTGTGAGTTTTTGAAGGCAAAAAAGGTTTTTATGGTAGCTTGAGAACCCTCCCCGTCATAAAAGGGGGGGCTCCCATACAAATAAAACACAATATTCTGCATAACTCGAAAACTAATCAAGCAAACGGAACGAAATTTAGCATGTGGTGGTTTTTTAAGACAAAAAATGTTTCTATGTTGGTTTGAGACCCCTTACCATCCTAAAGGGTGGGGGAGGAGGGCTCCGATACAAATGAAATACACTATTCTGCATGACTCGAGAACTAATCAAGCAAATGGAACCAAATTTAGTATGTTATGGTTTTTGAAGACAAAAAATTCTTCTATGTTGATTTGAGACCCCTCCCCTTTCTGAAAGGGGGAGAACCTATTCAAATGAAACGCAAATCCTTGCATAACTCGAGAACTAATATGAGAAATGGAACCACATTTCGCATGTGGAAATTTTGAAGGAGGGAAATGTTTCTATGGTGATTTGAGACTCTTCCGTCATATGCGGAGGAAGGGGGGAGGGGGTGATCTCAAACAAATGGAACCCAAATTTCTGCATAACTCGAGAAATAATCAAGCAAAGGGAACCAAATTTGGAATGGACGAGTTTTTTAAGGCATGAAATGTTTTTATGGTGGTTCAAAGCCCCTCCTCCCTCTAAAAAGGGGGGCTCTCATACAAATGAAACAAATTTCAACCAAACATGAGAACTATACCTACTGCTGTGAAAATTTGTATTCAGTGGTTTTTGGGTCCGGGAAAGCATCTTATGATAGTTCGAGAGCCCTCCCGCTTCTAGAAAGGGTGGGATCCCATGCAAATGAAAAACAAATTCCTGCGTAACTCGAGAACTAATCAAGCAAATGGAACCAAAATTGGTATGGGTGAGTTTTTGAAGGCAAGAAATGTTTTTGTGGTAATTTAAGACCTCTCCTCACTCTGAAAAGGGGGGCTACGATACATACGAAACACAAATTTAAACCAAACATGAGACCTATCCCTACCGCTATGCAAATTTGTATGCAGGGGTTTTTGGGTCCGGGAAAGGATCTTATTATAGTTCGACACCCCTCCCGCTTTTAGAAAGGGAGGCTCCCATGCAAATGAAAAACTATTTTCTGCATAACTCAAGAGCTAATCAAACAAATGGAACCAAATATGGCATGTTGAGGTTTTGTAGGCAAGAAACGTTTCTATGGTGGTTTGAGACCCCAAGCAAAAGAAACCAAATTTAGCATGTGTGAGGTTTTAAAGGTAAGATAGGTTTCTATGATGGTTTCAGATTCCTCTTCGCCCTGAAAGGAGGGGCTCCTATACAAATGAAATACAATATTCTGTATAACTCGAGAACTAATCAAGCACATTGAACCAAATCTGGCATGTGGAAGATTTTGTAGATGAATACTGTTTCAATGCTAATTTGAGACCCCTCCCTTTTCTGAAGGGAAGGGGGGCTCCCATACCAATGAAACACAAATTTATGCATAACTCGAGAACTAATCAAGAAAATGGAACCAAATTTGGCATATGGAGGTTTTTGAAGGAGAGAAATGTTTCTATGATGATTTGAGACCCCTCCGCCTTCTAAAAGTGGAGGGAGGGATCTCCCATATAAATGAAACACAAATTTTTGCATAACTCGAGAACCAATCCAGCAAATGGAACCAAATTTAGCATATGAGGGATTCCATCCAGAATGTGCCGGAAATCCCAAAAATCATACCCGATCATCATTGATTTGGATGAAACTTGGCACATGAGTTCGGTACGTTGGAAAAAAAAAATTCCACTGGTGTTAAGATAATTTGGGTTCAAGAGTAACTTTTGAGATGGGCGTATGTGTTTTTTCCAACATTTTACTAGAAAAATCGTAGTTCAAAAACCATTACATTTAGAGAAAAACTTTATATAAAGGAATTGTAGGGAACTAAAAAGCCTTTCTTAAAAAAATATACACAGAAAAAAATTTTTTTTTTTTTCATCAAGAAAAATAAAAAATAATTACTAAAAATAAAATATCTAAAAAAACATATTTTTAATATTTTTTTAATTTGTTGTATGGAATTTGAGGAAAAAAGACACGTTTTAAAAAAAATTCTAGGATGGACGCTCTTATAATAAAAAAGTTTTTCAAATAGCGAACTTTGGTGTATATTTCAAATTTTGGTTATTCATTCTTATAAATAAATTTTGATGTTACAATATGGTTTTGGAGATCATTACAAACAATAATGATAATAATGATAAACCACGTAAACGCAACCGTTTTCAAGATATTTTGAATGGTGCAAACACAAATGTTATGAGAACCTGTGCTGCCAAGTAATTTGCAATGCTTTGGTCTTAGTGCTGCAAAAGAGCTAAACCCAACAGCATTTTGATGCATCTCTTGAAATTTAATGAAAGCTTCTCTTAATGAACAAACTAAAAGGCGCTTTTGAATATGAACCCTCTTACCTTCACTCCTCACTGAAACGTAGTCGTTCATACCAGGGGTTGCTCGTGTAATCTCATCACTGTCGTAAAATTGCAAAATTTGGTTTTTTATTTCCGGGTTCAGACCGTGTCCCAGCTTTTCGTTAGGGGCAGCTAATACACCTTCGTGCTTTGCAAGGAATTTAGCTTGTGATACGATGTACTTGTTTGTTATTCCAAATTCTGCCATTACTCTTTGATTTGTCCAAGGTTGTGGTAAAACCGAAAGTATTCTTACTTGATCGTCCCTCGAAGTTTCTGGATCAGCATACCGGTCCTTTAGCTGCGCGATTATTTCGTCATATTCGGCTGCTTTCACTTTCAATTGTTCCAGGTCATCCTCCTCCGCTTGATCCCCAAATATGTGTGTCCGAATGCCGTTTGAAACATCTTTGAACTTTTTGCGGGCATAATTTACGTTCAGGAACTTTTTAGCCGATATTGGCGAAACGTTGATTCCAGCTACGCCCTTGTTAAATAGCTCAATATTATGGCGCCTTGAATAATCTTGCACACTGCTATCAGATGGCACTGACATTAATGATATTGTTAAACTCCATTTTCAGTTCACTCAGATAGATTTTACTGATGAATGCGACTATGTATGAGCATATATATTGGCTGTGGTACCTTTGGAAATGCAGGTATAAAACATCTCTGGTAGTTTACAGGCAGCGTACATTAGCTGTTTTTTTTATGAGAAGATATACCTGACATACGTTATAGCTGCTATTTGTCTACTTACCTTAAACAATATGTGTTACTTTCATCGCTACATCACCGAACTGTTCGGAGTGTAGTTTTCACACACTACACCCGACCTCTAACATCGTTGGAGCTTGGCAAAATAGTCAGCAGTTCGATTAATATGCTTCTTCTATATGACCCTCCGCATAATTTCATCATCTGTCCATTTCACACTTGTCGCCCCTGCGACATCTATCTCGCTGTTACTTTCATCGCTTTAGCAAATTCGCTCCCTTCATTCTCTGAGCGGCCCGACCGATACAGC
The DNA here is from genome assembly GCA_034211315.2 of Aedes japonicus. Lineage (NCBI taxonomy): Eukaryota > Metazoa > Arthropoda > Insecta > Diptera > Culicidae > Aedes > Aedes japonicus. Next base: position 14,640 of record JASCZW010000496.1, read on the forward strand.
CATAAAACAATTATAAATATATTGATTGCAATATTAAAACAATCGTGCTATTTATCTTGTTCTTTTCAAATGAGTCTTCTTATCATCCTGATATCAAAAGAAAAGAGGACATTAGAGTAATGTGAACGTTATAATATGAAGATCTTGGAAAATTTATCATTTCTGGTGGAAATCTCGATTAACTTAAGAAAAGAGCGAATTTTCTGAGGTTTTTTCATTCTATTGAAATAAAATCCGAAAAATCTCGAAAACGGTTGCGTTCAGGTGATTTATCATTATCATCATTATTGTTTGTAATGATTTTCAAAATCATATTGTATAATTTATTTTCATTTATAATAATGAATAACCAAAATTTGAAATATGCACCAAAGTTCGCTCTTCGGAAAACTTTTTTATTATAAGAGCGTCCATCCTAGAGTTTTTTTCAAAACGTGTTTTTTTTTCTTAAATTTCCACAAAACAAATTTGAAAAATATTAAAAATATTTTTTTTTTTATATTTGATTTTTAGTATTTATTTTCGATTTTTCTTTATGAAAAAATTTTTTTTTTTCAGTGTACATTTTTTTTACATAGCCTTTTTAGTTCTCTACAACTCCCCCATATAAAGTTTTTCTCTAAATGTAATGGTTTTTGAACTACGATTTTTCAAGTAAAATGTTGGAAAAAAAAACATACACCCATCTCAAAAGTTACTCTTGAATCCAAATAATCTTAACACCAGTGGATTTTTTTTTTTCAACATACCGAAGACGTGTACCAAGTTTCATCAAAATCGAAGATAGTTGAGTTTGGTGACCGACCGATTTGGCGTGGAATCAGTCATATGGAGGTTTTTGAAGGAGAGAACTGTTTTTATGGTCATTGAGACTCTTCCGCCTTCTGAAGGGGGAGGGGGCTCTCAAACAAATGAAACGCAATTTTCTGCATAACTCGAGAACTAATAAAGCAAATGGAATCAAATTTGGCATGTGCATTTTTTTGAAGGTCACACATATTTCTATGGTGGTTTGAGACCCCTTTGCCCTCTGAAAGGGGGGGGGGGGCTCCCATACAAATGAATCGCAATTTTCTGCATAACTCGAGAACTATTGAAGTAAATTAAACCACATTTGGCATGTGGGGTTATTGGAAACAGGATTTTTATTTATATTAAAATGGATTTCTGTCTGTCTGTCTGTCTGACCGATCGGAGTGAAAATATGTATGCAGGTATTTTTGGGCCTGGGGAAAGTTCTTATGATTGTTTGAGACCGCTTCCCCCTTCCGGCTCGCATACAAATGAAACACAAATTTCTGCATAGCTTGAGAACTAATCAGGCAAATGGAATCAAAAATGGTATGCGGGGTTTTTTAAATGCAAGAAATGTTTCTATGGTGAATTCAAACACAAATTTCAACCAATCCTGAGAATTATCCAGGTCACTAAGCCACAAACTGTGTATTGCCTGGGTAAGAAGAATGTTCTGATAGAAGTTTGAACTCCTTATTACTCAAAAAAAAACTCATTAAAAAAAAGCGTCAGTTCTATGTAATGTTCATTCATTTAGTTGCAGGCGTAGCAACGCTCGCACCGGGATCAGCTAGTGAACAATAATAATGTAGTTCTTTCTTTGCGAAATAATTATCCGATCCACCCGTTCCCCCTTCACATGAACAAATACCCTGAAAGGGCCTCAGGCCGGGCCAGCTTCTGAACAGGTGGATGGTCTCCTCAAGGAGTGTCGCTTAAGCCATTCACAAACAGGGCAGGGAAACCAACATAATCTAAAAAAAAATACACATACTCATTTATGGGTAAAGTGGACTCAAAACATAATGTCACCTGCCTCAGACCAGATATAGGGCAGCAGGCGCTTCTGGAGCCATTCGGCTTTATATATTTGGCCGTTGGTGGTGCGTTATGTACGGCTTGATGAATTTGCCGTAACTACAAATCGCCTGCCATACTATGTCACAAACTTGTTGACCTTCTTCTTCTGGAACTTCTCCGGAACATCCAGGAAGGACTTGCCGACGAAAAACTTCAGGCCGGGAATCTGCATGGCGTCCGCTTTAATATACGTCTCGTCGTCCAATACGGTGCATTTCGGCTGCACCAATCACTCGCGGTACAGCTTCCTGGCGCACAGTTTGGCCACCGTATTCGGTTTTTCGGTTCGATTAGGCGCCATCTTAACCTTGAAAACCCCTTGTAACCCATGCAATATAAAGTTATACACGAAAGAAAGTGTTGCATTTTTTTCGAGTACACACTTTATTATTGGAAAATATCTACATGAGCTTCCAGTAGTAACTAATTAAACAAAATTTCCAGTGTACTCCAGGAACTCGTCCAGGTACCACTTACTTCTAAAGTCACTATAACAATTGAAAAGAGCTTATGTAAACAAGATTCGGTAATTTCTCTTCTCGTAAATAAAATCATTCAGTGGGAATTCGCTCAATGAACTTGTCATCATTTAAAGCTTAAAGATTTTTTTTCTAACGGCTAACAAGCTGTTTTGAATCGTTGGTTTTGAATATATTTTTTAGTTTAATGTCCAGCTTTTGTGCAAGCTGTATGAACGGGATTGAAAGCACCCAGTTTTTAGTAATTAATCGCCACAAGTGTTGGAAATTCAATGCTAATTCGATATACTGTTAACATTAGATTAGCACATCAAGTCAGTGTTCTCAATATTTGTAATCTAGTGATTGTATGCTAGCTGGCGCACTTTCTTTCTTTATCCGATTCAGCGCAGGCTTTTCAGCGACAAATTATGACACTTTCCTCCAGTCTTTTTTAAACTGTTGAATCGTATCTGCTACCGAGACCTGTTTTTTTCGTCAATGTCCAAAATTCTTCAGTTGGTCAAATTTGCGGCCAATAAGGAGGATTCATGTCCTTTGGAACGTATGAATCATTCTTGGAACCATGTTTAGAAGTTGTAAGCAGTTGTAACTGTTCGTTTGTCCCGGAAAGTTCAGTAGCGAGAGCTCGAAGTTGGTCTCAGGGTCGGCTTACTACTCGGTAATCCCAAGGGGCTTCACGGTCAAGGTGTGCAGCGTACGCTCACGTACCTGACTAAGATGTTTTGGGGCGGTACTGAAAAATGTGTTTCAAGAGGGGGAAACTATGGTTTTTAATTAAAATTGAAATTAACTGTTCTGGTTCTGTAAGTTTATTTTGTATTTATGTGCTAACAATGTGGGTGTGGGTTACTGTAGGGGTTTCTTCGATACGTACTTTGCTGCTCTAGAAGATTTCGTTGTCCTGCGAGCGCTAGCTGCTGCTGTTGACGCTGAATAATGGGTGGTAGTTTTTGAAAACGATGGAGAATGGTGGCTGAGCTTGACGTTCGCAGATGTCGATCGATCAAAGCAATCTACGGCGTCTTCCCTCATTGACGGCAATTGACACGGTCCAGGACGATACTGGAGTGGCCGTGTCAAGATGGGAATGCTCTTTGGCGAGTAGACGTTTTCACCGAGCAACAGTAGCTTCTTAACGGTTCTGGCCAATTGGGCCAGAGGTCGAAACTATCCTTTGCTATTAGATGCAGCAAACCCTTAGGATACTGGACCGTATCGTGTCTTTCGGTATCAGACAAAATGGCGATTTTTATTATAGGATAAAAGGTCCTATAAGGGTAGCATGGAGTAGTTTAAGAAGGGGGGGTGTGAGGTGTTTTTTATCGCCACTCTTGCCGTATCATGCTCTCTTCGCCTGCTAGCCAACTTTTCATGACGTACCCACTGTCTTGCCTGCGAGCTCACCCACTTCGCCCAATATTTACATCCAATATTCAAATTTACCCTAACCTACCAACTGCCTTGTAAACATTTTTTTATTTACATTTTACTATCATTTATTAACTGATATAAAAACACTGTTCGGAGTATTTAAAACTAGACTAGCCCTTTACCCTCTCACTGTATAACAGTTAGTAGCATATTTTTTCATCTCTCAACCACCCGATCATGTGCGATCGCCACAACCGGCTGTTAGATAGCAGTGCACACTGGGCCAGGAGACGAAATTAGCAAGACAAAACCTCTAGCACTTTGAGCATGCATTTTATCAAGATGATTGCTTCAGCATTGTTGCTCAGTTTTATCTGCGCCACAATTTGGTAATAAAAATTAGTTCCAATTTTCACCGCAAGGGCGGCGCTGCGATACTAACTTTTTTATTTCTATAAAATGACATTTTTTGAAGAAGTTGGCGATCACTCAGACAAATAATCTTAAGAATTTCATAAGGTACAACTTATGAACGATGCTTTGGAATTTCATAAGACTGACTTATGAATGGATTTGGTTTCACACGACATTGTTCTTCTACGCCTTTAAGCTTTCCTAATTACAAGTGTTGATATACACTAGTGGGCAAGTCACTAGACCAATAACCTCAACGTTCAAGGTTCGATTCCAGGTTGCTCCATATTTTTATTTTTTCAACATCATTATATTTCATAAGATAAATTTATGAAATTCATACTGAATTCCTATAGCAAATAATCATAATGTAATCTTATGAATATCGGAAGTTTATTTCGCTGAGTGATGATGTTATATCATATTTTTTTGATTTGCCTGGTTCCTTTGCGAATATATTTCAACGCAGTCTCCGGCGAACGACAAGAAGTTTGGAGCAACAACAGTCCATCATCCATCAATTTGTGCCACCCCATCAAAATGGTTTTTCAAAAAGAAACTGCTGATCTTATCAAACGAGAAGTGGAGAGTATGATGTTACAAATACAAAATTTGAAAGCAACCACATTGACGATAAATAGGATTTCTGTTTCTTTTGAGTTAATTTTGAGTATGGTCGATGGCAAAGTTATTAACAGCTTCACAGGAACAAGTTCCCAGGCGTGCAATCTTTGCGGAGCATCAGGCAAAAAACTCAGTAATCCCATCGAAGCCCAAATATGTGACGATCGCAATAAAATTGAAACCATTCCTGTTTTGCATGCTTACATAAGAAGTATGGAGCTTCTGCTTAATGTTTCGTACAGAATCCCACTCAAAAAATGGCGTATAAATAAAGGAAACGAAACCTTTCTTGTACGGCAACGTGCAATTAGAGAAGAATTTAAGAAGATTGGGCTGAGAATAAGTGAACCTTTGCCATCCGGAGGTAACTGCATTTTTCTTCTTTATCGGGAAGTAGATCCCTTTATCTTTATTTTTTCATCAGGTAACACAAATGATGGCAACACTGCTAGAAGATTCTTTCAAGATCCAGAAACAACGGCAAGAATTACAGGACTTGAGGTGGACATCGTTCGTCGAGTCGCTACACTTCTTTGCGCGCTATCATCGAAATTAGAAATCGACGTCAAATCATTCGAAACCTATGCAGAAGAAACTAGAAAGTTATATGTCTATTATTATGATTATTATCCCCTTTCGCCTTCAGTTCACAGGATCTTGGTACATGGTTCTGAAATAATAAGTCATTGCGAAATTCCTATTGGACTATTGTCGGAAGAAGCACAAGAGCGTCGGAACAAATCGATCAGAAAATTTCGGGAGCACCATTCTCGACAATTCAGTCGCCTGGCGAACATCGAAGATGTGATGTAGAAGGAGATGTTCGCTCATCACCATGAGGCACCAAGAGTGAACAACAATGTTTTTTGGCTAGAATGAAAGATGTGAAGAGCGTTGAAAGGTCCGTCAGAGTGCGGCAGGTGAAATTAACAGATGTTTTTGAAAATTGAGCGAAAGGGCATGTATCCAATGGTACTCGAACCATGGACGTCAATCTTTGCCTAACATCCCACTGCGGGGTAGGTTGTAGCGACGGAACAAGTCCGCCACTTCAACAGGCAAAAATTGACGCATTGGACGTACCATTGGATAAATGCCCTTTCGCTCAATTTTCAAAAACATCTGTTAATTTTCCTACCTGCCGCACTCTGACGGACCTTTCAACACTTTCTCTTCACATCTTTCATTCTAGCCAAAAAACATTGTTGTTCACTCTTGGTGCCTCATGGTGATGAGCGAACATCTCCTTCTACATCATAATCGTTACTCCTCGCACGGAGAATACATAACATAACAATTAATGTATGTAAACCCATAAATGGTGGTAACCATTAATTATACTGGTGGGGACCAGTATCGCATCGCTTCACGATGTTTCTCTCCGAGGTCTCTACGTTGGAGACGACGAAAAAAAAACTGTAGTGATCGTCAGTCGATGCGAATCAAAACAAACCCAAAAAAGGAGAGAGTTCCTCTCCCATGTGCGCATCAGTAAAAACAGAGTGCACACAATAGATCGCTAAGAATAAACTATACAAGCCACAGTGGTACATGAGCGTCTTTCCATGCGTCAATTTTTGCCTGTTGAAGTGGCGGACTTGTTCCGTCGCTACAACCTACCCCGCAGTGGGATGTTAGGCAAAGATTGACGTCAATGGTTCGAGTACCATTGGATACATGCCCTTTCGCTCAATTTTCAAAAACATCTGTTAATTTTCCTACCTGCCGCACTCTGACGGACCTTTCAACACTTTCTCTTCACATCTTTCATTCTAGCCAAAAAACATTGTTGTTCACTCTTGGTGCCTCATGGTGATGAGCGAACATCTCCTTCTACATCATAATCGTTACTCCTCGCACGGAGAATACATAACATAACAATTAATGTATCGAAGATGTATTTAGAAGACTTTTGCTAACCTCTGACCCCGTGATGACACTCACAAAACAGTTTCCTCAAACCGATAAAAATCAATTTCCAGAATCCGTACAAAACCTGTTGAAATAATAGTAAATATAAAATAAAAAAATAGTTGCTAGATCAAAAATATTAATTATAATTAATCCAGATATCTCAAATATATCAAAATATGTATCGGGCATAACTTCAGAATTGAAAGGTCACATATGGTACTTTCTGAAACATGAGTAATTTTTTGCAACAACTTGCAATTTTTTGAGAAAATTAATTTTGAAATTCATGATATTTTTCAAAGTTTTGGCTAATATTTCGCTTGTTATGTCCCAAAACTACTGATACGAACATAATTCACAAAAAGCATACTGACAAATTATAAGGTTTGTTATTTGTAGACATAGAACTTTGATGTCTTCGGCAAACTTTCTTATTATTTCATGCTCACAACTTTGCCGAAGACATCAAACCGCTAGAAGGCGAAATAAAAAAGTTAGTATCGCAGCGCCCTTGCGGTGAAAATTGGAACTAATTTTTATTACCAAATTGTGGCGCAGATAAAACTGAGCAACAATGCTGAAGCAATCATCTTGATAAAATGCATGCTCAAAGCACTAGAGGTTTTGTCTTGCTAATTTCGTCTCCTGGCCCACTGTGCAGTGATAGCAGAAGAAATAAATCAGTATCGATCAGAACTACGCACAATACACTTCGTTCACTTGCACCCCGTAGAAGTGACTTTGTTTAAACCAAGTGTCCAAATAAGGGAGAAAATTTGAAGGTCGGTGACTGTTGAAATAGTGCGCTCTGGACTTGCCATTAGTGTCTATACAATCCAGTTAAGTTTTTTATATGGCATTCCGGTACAAGCACATATTAAAAAAGTTAGCAGTTGTGATGAAGGGTTGCGAAATCTCACGACAGCCTCCAAATAGCTTGCCAGGCCATAGGTGTTTTACCAAATTTTTCGACTTGAATGAATGTATCAGACAGGTTCTGAGCGAGATAAGGCGCTATAACCAACAATTAATGTGGAACTAGCGATTTGAAATTGGTTCACTGTTGTAGAACCCCTAGGTCCGAAGTATACCTTGCAGTCTGCACCTTGCAATAATTCTTGCGCTCTTCGGTACCTTCCGGTACTAGTATCTTGGTTGTTGTTTTGATTCGCTATGTTATTTTGACACAACATTTGAGAATGTATTGGTGTGAGCTACGTTGTTAGGGGCGAATCATTGAGCTTGAGACCGAGCTTGGGACCGATGTGCTAGTACTGACTGAGCCAAGAAAAATATCGTATTTGTTCGGGACCTGCTGGTCTTAGAGTTAGTCTATGCTATAACCATGGCAAATAATTGCCAAACTTTTGGTTCAAAGGCCAGAAGACCACGCACAGGCAAAATGAGCATAAACCAATATATCTAGCATCTATGCTCCCAACGATTAAGTACAAACTTTCACATTATTAAACTTTATACGAAAGCGTTTGCTACGGGAGAACCACGATTTCTTACTTCCCTTGATTCTAAGTAGTAGAGCGATTGTAGAATTTCCAACACATGTGGCATATTATTACACTCAGGCAAATAAACTTAAGAATAAGGTTTAACTTATGAACGATGCTTTGGAATTTCATAAGGCCGACTTATGAATGGAATTGGTTTCAAACGATGTTGTTCTTGTATACCTTTAGGCTTTCTGGATTACAAGTGTTGATATATATAAGTGGGCATAACCTCAACGTTCAAGGTACGAATCCAGGTTGCTCCATATTTTTATGTTTTCATCATCATAATATTTCATAAGCCAAATTTATGACATTCATACTGATTTCTTATGGCAAATAATCATAATGTAATCTTATGAATATCGAAAGTTATTTCGCTGAGTGTACTGAAAACTGGATGCGTCCACTGGCAATGAGGTCAATACAGGTGGTGAAGAGCAAGGTGTTTATCGCTATTAGTAACAAAAGATGGGTATCCAACAATCCATGATTTCGGGGAGTGACGTAAAGCTCCAAAAATCAGTGAATGATAACAAAGCAAGTTAAGTTTTTGTCCACAGTGCAAAAGTCCACAAAGAGGCATTTTTCAGCCAAAACCTTATCAAAACTATACTAATTACCGAAAATAAACATTCCACCTAGTGATTTGCTGCTGTTGTAAATTGTTGTTTTTGGAGATCTACGTCACGCATGTTTACAAAAAAACAGGCTGTGCATCATCTCACGAACACAATGACAGTATTTCGCATTACACTAATCAACTTAACCACTTCTTCTCCACCTGTATAGATCTCATTGGTCCAATGGAGCGGGGAGAGGAGCTTGTCAGATACACACATATACACACACACACACTCCCTCGCAAACGGTTCTTGTCGCATTCATCCGTTGTACAAGCTGGACATGAGAGTAAAAAAAAATAAAGACCAACGATCCAAAGGAAAACTTTAAGCCACAAATGATGATGTCTTCATAAGGCGAATTTTTCCCCCACTGAATGGTAGTTTTAACGAGAAGAGGAACTACCGAATCTTGTTCACATAAGCAGATGGGCTCTTTTCAATTGTAAAAGTGACTTTTGAAGTAAGTGATTCTTGGAGTACACTGGAAAAATATATCACTTAGCTACTATTGGAAGAACACGTAGATATTTTCCAATGCTAACGATTGGATTCGAAAATAATGCAGCATTTTATTTTGTGTTCAACTTTTCACTGCATGAGTAAAAATTGATGTTCACATGTGCAAAATTTCATCACAATCTGTCAAGTGGTTATAGAAATGGGTTTCATCCAAGAAGTGCTTTGACAAAAAATTAAAGGCGCGGTCGTGGAAAATCCAGGCCAGTCCTACAGGTGGATTACAAAACAATTGGGAATCGACCATTAGACCGTATTCCATGAGTGTAAAATCGTTCAAAAAGACCCAGACGACACAACGGCGAGTTGGCAGCGGCAGAAAATTGAAGACAATAAAGCCCGTGAATGCAAGGAAGGTAAGCGATTACTTCATTCAGCAGACAATTAAGCGAGCCGTACTACATGTCTTCAAGGAAGGCACCTAACCGAACCGATAAACAAAATACGGTGACTAAATCCCGCGCCAGGAAGCTGTACCGCTAGTGGTAGGTGCAGCCGTAATGCATCGTAATGGACAACGAGACATACGCTAAAACAGACGCCAGGAAGACTCCCGGTCTGGAGCTTTTCGTCGGCAAGTCTCTGCTGGATGTTCTGGAGAAGTTCCGGAAGATGAAGGTCGACAAATTTGCCAAGAAGTATGCAGTGTGGCCGTACATAATGAACGGCCCAATATATGAGAAAAATGCCTCCATAAGCGCCTGTTGCTCTTCCTCCGGCCCTGGGAAGCTGACACTATGTTTTGGTCGGCTATGGCATCGTACTATTATACGAAACAAGCAATGGAGTAGTACGAAGCCAACGATGTTGTTTTTGTGCCAAAGGAGGAGGCAAATCCGTCGAACACACCAGAACTTCACCCCAATAGAAAAAATCTTGCCAACTATTACAGTGCAAGCCATGAAAACAGGGAAGGATTTGAAGAAAGAGTGGATGAATGTGTGTACTGTAGTGTAATGGCGCAAGTGTTGTATAGGATTTGATTGGTACGCGCTAAGTTCAAGGTGCGGGCATTTAGCCTACGAGAGGAGGTTGAATAAACCAACTTTGCAAAAACATAGCTAATATGTGTTTATTTATTCCATGAGAGATACTCTATATCACGTAATATAGGTAGTAGTGCGAACGGGAGTATTATCCTAATCTGGAAAACCAACTTCCTCAGTGAAAATCACAGGTTCTGTACATCATTTGTGGCACAATATTTTTGACGTTGTTCCGCTGAAAGCCCACGTATTTTGAAACAAACTGTTAGAAACCGTTAATCCGCTGCACATGTGCTTACAGATTGAGGTAAACAACAGGATGCAGCCATGAAAAAAAAAACAGTTATCAATTATTGCGAAATGGCAGCGGTTTTGTTTCTTCGTTTGGAACTGTAAACTGATTGCATCCAGCGAGTGTTGTGGATCGCATCTTTTTCACTTGCCTCCTCCTTTTTCTCGTGAAAAACATAGTAGCTGAGCAAAAAGTTGACGTTTCAGCGATTAGTTGCTACGGGTCTGGCAATGCTTAACTTCACCTCATGAGTAAACTGTCTGATTTCGTTTAGCATGAACGGTAAAATGTCGTATGGGGATCTACAATATTATTTTCGTGGTTATTTTCACTAGGTACATTTTGAGAGTTTTCGTGAGGACCAAGTTGTATTCCTCATCGCACAGTTTGAGAGAATTCTCATGGGATAATTCAAGTGAATTTAGTCAGATACCGCTTAAATTAGGTCTGTTTTATGATAGATTGAAAACGATTCCATTGTTTACGCTTGGTTTGGCTTTGCAATTAAAAAACGGAAAAAATTACGCTTCTGTAAAAATTCATCACTGATGAATATGCAAAAATATCAAATATTTCCTCTTGATGCCAAAACACATGCATTTGTAACAATATCCATGGTGTTAGGAGGTTTTGAGACTTACGTCACACATCACTATTATGAATACGACAGTTCCGATAACTTGAAGTCATTACTGTTAATCTTAAAACATTTACCCAACAGATGGCCTTGAAGTCCGACCTGATTTGGGACAAATTGAACGAGCAGCTTGCTCAGATCGATCGCAGTAAACGGTCATTCACGGTGGTCCTCCTTGTTCATCTTCGACTGGATGGAAAAGTTGTCAGAAGTGTCGGTAAGTGCGCAACTGTAAATTTTAGTTTTCCCATGATTCATTTTTTTCTTCCTAAATCATTGTTTTTCAAGTTCTGGATTTCGACAACTTAAAAATCGCGGAAATTGAGCTGGGTGTTGACTGCACTTCTGACTACCCAGCTGAGCGCATTGATGCGTCAATCACGATTGATGACAGCGATTTCTACTCGGTGGCTACGAAGGAAAGCTCCTTCGCTGCGCTTATCGCACAGGTGAGCAGCATGTTATGTTTTTTTTTTGCGGTGTCTCATACTATCAGTGATAACCGACAGTGACTTCGACTGTAGATAATAAATGCACCTAGATTAGACTAGGGTGTGATCCATCGGTTTCCTTCGGACTTTAAACTGTGGAACGATGTACTTAACTGATGGTGTTATTTTTTGTTTCTTTCAGGGCAAAGTCAACATAACTGGCAACGAGCAAGCATTCTTGACCCTAGACGAAAAATTCAGAAAGAAATAATACCCAAAACAATGGGCAAAAATAAATTTGAAAAAAAAGTCCCCAGTTGTGCAATATACCAGATTCAAGATTAGTCAAACCGTTTTAAAGATAGCAGTCTAATAAAATGATTGTAACGCGAGTATTTTTTAGAAAAGAACACTCATTCCATGCACTTTATTAACGTCATTGAATTTTAACTCATTCACACCCAATCATCCACATTGTGTAGTTTAGATCACTTCAGCCAACTTATTAGCCAGTTCAGCATCTCCGGTGATCTCGACCTTGCCCTGTTGCCGGGCATCGGCAACGGTCAGCGTTTTGGCACTGATGGCAGCCATATCTTCCAGAGCCATGGTAAGGGTTACATCAGGGCTGGCCGTAACTCCTTGGTTCACCTTCAATTGCTTCAGGTCGACAACTGGAAGTACACAGCAAATTAGTTTCAAACAAACTCACTCAATTCGCAACTTCAACTGCTTCAACTGATCCGAAACTCACTCAACTGCTCAACGCCGCTTCCGGTCTTGATGTTCAATTGGAACACTCCCAGAACCTTGCGGGGACCGTTCGGGTCAACGGCAGCCACACGAGCCTTAATTCTTTCAATTACAACATCCAGAGACATGATGTGGTTGGTTTTGCACAGTGATTGTCGACGAGAGAAACAATTAAACTGATGGAGCCGAGCATCCCATCAATCTTATTTATAACGTCCAATACGAGATTATACTGTTGGGTTGTCGAGTAAATCAGGCTTGCGATAGCGATTCAAATCTTATCTGAAATACAAGTGTTCGAATGCGTTTGGATTGGTCCCCGTGTACTAGGTGGGGACAATTCGACAAACTTTAAGTTGTGCAATAGGTGATAGAGGTTCACAGATTACACTGTTTGCAAATGATTGCGTACATATATTTGGTTGTTTATTTGTCATTCGATCGCTGGTTTTGTCTCACAGTGTTGTGATTAAGTTGGGAAGTCTCCCGAGTTCCCTTCTGTTATGGGAGCAGCATATATGCTGTTGGAAGAAGACGAACCAGAAAAAATCTTCCGTAGTGTTTGGGTTGAGCAAAGGGGTAAAGCCGGAGGATGATACGTGAAGCTGCTAAACGAGCGGATATGCACCCATTACAAATCTTTTCCCGAAATTCATGCGGCTGACGACTGGCGATTCTGATTACCTGCTGAATTTGATGCATATACAAAACTTAGAGGTGTGTTATGTCAGGGATATTACCGCGAGATTCTCGTAGGATAGTAATATATTAATAATGGTATTATTCAAATAATAAATACATACCATAACACATATTATTGACTGACGATGTTTTGTCCGAGATTATGGGAGCTGACGAAGTGTTGACTTATCTCAGCAGCCTTTTCTGCAGGAGTTATCAAGCGATCGTTAGAGTCATTGCTGTCTAGTGGGATCAATGGTGGAATGGGCCTTGGCTTAGTTTTTAAAATTTTGGTCAACTTCCAGAACGGCTTTGCACAATCTGGGAGAGAGCGGATCTTGCCGGCAAAATTGTTATTCTTAAGGTCCACCATTCTGGCCTTGATAATTTTCGTCACTCAATTACAGTGACTTTTGAGCGTTGGCAAACCAGTTCGCTGGTATTGCCTTCGAATGGTGTTGCGTAATTGTATTAAATCTTTAGTGGGTTTATCAATGGGTACAGAGTTGATCACCTGATCAATCAGATGTACAAGTTGCTCCCGGGCCTGGGAGATCGCTTGTTCGATGCTCATCAGTTGCTGATCGATGTCATCTGTTGACTCGAGGTGCACGCTGAAATCGACCGTGTCGTCGTCATGTTGTCGGAACCTCTCCCATCTGGCACGATGGTAGTTCCGTCTGGCGATCCGATGCCGGTTGACGGAGGATCCAGCTTTGGCCACCACTAGATAGTGGTCCGAGCTGAGCTCCTGGTGTACTACCGGCTGGGCGATGTTGTTCCCCATGTTAGTGAGAAAGATGTCGATTGTCGAATGTACCCCGGATCTGCTCAACCGGGTGGGAGTATCCGGGCCCAGGACGGTGTAATGGCCCTCTTCAAGGTCTTCCTGTAGAGTAATTCCGTTCCGGTTGCGTCGGGTATTCCAGGTTTCGTGTTTCGCGTTTAAGTCACCGGCAATGATAGACTGTTTTTGTCTGCGAGTTAGTTTTTGGATGTCGTTTCGTAGCACCGTTGTTGTTCCATTGGCGGTGCTGGCTTACTTTAGACAATATGCCGCGATGATGCTGATAGGGCCAACGGCAGATTCAACCATAACTCCGATGGCTTCGATAGACTGCAGCTTGAAGCTTGAAAGCATGTGGCAGTTGATGTTGTTACGCAGGGCGATCGCAACTCCTCTTCCATTAGAACCGCTACGATCAAGTCGCACAATCCAATATCTTGGGATGAAAACGCTGAGTTCCGGCTTGATATGTGTCTCGGTGACGATGGCGATGTCGCTGGCCTTCTTGTTAAGGAAGTCACCGAGCTCAAATGTTTTGTTCCGGATGGAACAAGAATTCCAATTGAGGATGGTGCGATTCCGGCCCATGCTTGCATAGGAACTTCATCGTCCCGGATGTGGCGGCTTTGAGCTGTTCATCCTTGGAGCGGCAGGAAAGTAGTTGGCGGTAGAGTTCTTGAACGAACTCAACCATTTGTTCCGAGTCGTAGAGCTGTCCATTGACGGGTGGTTGCGTGAAGGTACTGCAACTCGGATTGCCCCCGCCTGGAGGAGGAGCCGGCATGGAGGCGGCGGCGGCAGCCGCGAATCGTTGCTGAACGGGCATGGCGATGGTTCAATGGAACTGGTGGCAGATTCGGCACTTGGTACCGGGGTGTCGGAAAGTTCTCCTCGTCCATTCGAGGTGGCAGGTGGCGTTGACCAGGCCGAGACTTAGTGGACGCATTCTTGCGGATGGCCAACTACTCTGCTCGTTTTGGACAGGCTCGGTTGATGCCTTCGTGGTTAGCTCCACAGTTTGCGCACTTTGATGGGGCACCTTCATCCATTGAGGCGCAATCCATTGTTAAGTGCGCTCCGCCAAACTTTCCACACCGGGGTTTCATGTGGCAGTTTCGGGTCCCATGCCCAAACGCCAGACACTTGCCGCACTGTATTACGTCGTGCTGCTTTGGGTGGTATTGGTCCCACTCGATGATTATGTTGAAGAGGGCCCGTATTTTCATCAAATCCTCGATCGTGACTGAATCTTCTCCAAGTGGACCAGATAAAGTTGTTCCCGATGGTTTCCTTGTTGCTGGTGCCTGATAGCGAACACCTTCACAGGTTTCAAAGCCACCGCTTGCAGCTCTACGAAAATTGATTCCGGAGTGTACTCTGGGAGGCCACGCAAAATCACCGTCATCGGCTTGTTTCCGGGTACATCGGTGTGTATAAAACTCATGTTGCTTGGCAATTAGATGAGCGCCAGCAGCACGGTACTCAGCTTCCGTCGAGCTCATTATTTTTGTGCCCGTACTGCACAGCTTGAACAGCGGAATTAATTTAATTGTTCCAAGCTCAGTTTTGAGTGCAGCAATGTTCTTAAACGTGGTGAAAAGCGGCGGGATTTTCACCTTCTTCGGTACCTCCTGTACCGGGAGCGCAGCAAACCGATTGCTCGCTAGTAATCGGGCGTTGGGATCCGATAGACCGTCGTCGTCATGCCGTTGCTGCTTGGAGCAGCGCGGTGTGCTTGCGGGAGCTGATGCCGCCGGCCTGGTTGTCATCACGTGTTGGCCTTCACGACCCATTGCCACGGCAACAGGTCAAGCGGGAAAACTTGCACACGCTTGCAAAGCCACCGCTAACACGCTGGCAAGAGCTGGAAATATGTCGCTAGCCGGGCATGCAATCGCGAGAAAACGAACGAGAGGGAAACACGAGGAAAAACTTCGAACCGAGATAGCGAAAAACACGTCCGTACGTGTCGCTTGATGGAACTGGAATGTCCTGAACCAATTTTGTTCGCCCGCGGCTATATGTATACTAGCGTTGATAGCATAGCCAAGGAAGAAGGAAGTTACGACAATGCAGAACGAAGCAAATTTAGTAATAGGGGACGAGCCACAATTGAAAGATCAGACACCGGCAACAATGAAAATATATTTTGAAGAAAAAGAAGACATTTGCTACCCGTTTCCTACGACCTTGCTAGGGAAAACAAATTTTTCAACCTGTTGATATGCAAATTGCAAATCATTTTGAATTGAAAAATTGAACTACTTATACTAATGGAACTTCTTTCACATTTCAATACGAAAAATTGGTGAGTTTTTCTGATCAAATGGCGCTTAAATGAAGTATTTCTGTTTAGTCGAACGAGAGGTCTAAGCATTCAAAAACCTTTCACTTTTACGTAACGCTCTCATTTTTAAAAATTTTGGAATGTCACCCGGTATAGAAAAGAGAAACGTAGTCCTACGTTAAACACAGAATAAGTATATGAGAACAGCAATTATTGCTGAAGAAAGCCTGCCATTATCTTTGCGGTATTTGGCAACTTGCTAGAGCTTCGACTCGCTTCAGTACCTTATTCGAATCCTGCAGGCTACCATTTCTGAAATTATACCCGTGGTGTTGGATGCTATCTATGTGGTATTGAAAGGCGTTGTTTTTTAAGGTAGGTTGATTTAGACCATCCCCACCGGTGCGTTCCTATCTGGGTAATATTTTGATGACAGAGAGCGTTCCTATTTTGATTTAGCCACCCATTTTTCCACCGGTCGTTCATAAGAAGGTATCAGAATGGGGCTTATTATGGTTGTCACTTTCAATATCACTTTCACTCCACTTACATATACATCACCTCACTTTGTTTATGCTATTACTGATATCACCGTGATCATAAAGTGAACTCCGTGAGGTGAAAGTTATAGTGAAGTGAAAATCGTAGTAGCCCTCAGAAAATCTACGGTTTGCGTCACTTTTTTCTGTGGCAACGATAATAACACCGAGTTCGTTCGAATCGTCACCTCGGATGAACTCTTACATATTTTTTCACTTGGGTGACATTCGTAATAAGGTTTTTTGTTTTCATTTCGTTTGCACCGTTAAGTGAAAACGATAATAAGCCCCAATGAGACTCAAGTTTATTCTCGCACCGGTATCGTTTCGTTTAATATTTCGTGCAGTGTATAGTTTAAATACTCTTCCGTACAGGTTTTCAACGTTCTGGTTTGTCCCAAAGATTGGATCTTGGGAAACATCCAGCTAAGCCCTGCAAAGCACTTCGTTGTCTTGTTGCGTCCAATTCCTTCCACGGGGTTTTGATGCACACATTTTTTCACAAAATATCACAATAAACGTGAAATTAGCAATAAACACTTTAAAAACAAATCGGAAAGACTTAAATTGAAATGAAAGTGTTCCAGATGACGTTTCAACGTTTCAACTTGTTTTGCTTATTTTTCATCAAATAGCAACGCTCGGCTCGGTTGGGTCGGGTTGTCAAATTTACGAACCGACTGCTCACCGAGCGAGCAAATTGTCATTTCCCAACTCGGTTACCAGCCACCGGTGCGGTGTCGAGTTGTCAAACAGGGTAACGATTTACCGATATTACCGTATTGGTGCGGTTGGTCTTAGGCTGTAAATTACGGAATGTTACTAAATCTTAAAGGAAGCTTCTAAAATGTCTGTGTTATTCCAAGAACATCACAAAAGTCGAAAACATCAGATAAATTCGTACAAACTTAGGAAAGCTCTAAAAAGTCTTCTTTGTCTCGATAAATATAATGAAAAACCAAGAAATGCGCAGTACCAAAGAAAACTCATCAAATAAGATTAATTAATAAACATTGGAAAAAATCAGGGAGCTTCAAAGAAGTTTATGGATCCACCGATAAGTCTTCGGAGCTTTGAAGAAGTTCTTGGAATTTCGGAGACCATAAGAGAGGTCCTTGGATCTTACGCGACAATGTTAGCAAAAATTCAAGGTACTTCAGATAAGTTCACCGATATTCAGAGAACTACTCTAAACTTTAGAGAAGCCCTCGGACTTTTAGAGAAGTTCGCGGAACTTTACAGGGGTTCATGGAACTTAAAAATAATCCACGGAATCCTTGAGAAGTTCACAATAGAAAAGAGAAGTTCAACGAATTTCAGATAAATCCTTGCAACTTCAGAAACATTCTCGAAACTTCAGAAAAGTTCTCGAAACTTCAGAAACATTCTCTAAACTTCAGAAAAGTCCTCGAAACTTCAGAGCAGTTTTCGAAACTTCAGAGCAGTTTTCGAAACTTCAGAGAAGTTCAAGAAACTTCTAAGGAGTTCACGGAACTGCAGAGAAGTTCACGGTTTGGCAGAGAGGCTATAGACTTTCAAAACAAGTTCCCGAAACTTTAGAGGAATTCACTGTACTTTAGATAAGTTCTTTGAACTTAACAAAAGATCATAGAACCTTACAAATGTAACGGAGTTTCCAATAAATCATTTAAACTTCAAAGAATATCATAAAAGAGTAATATTACAGAAAAAAGAAACTTCAGAGAACTTACAAGTGATTTTTATGGAACTAACGAGGGATTTTCAGAGAAACTCACAGATATTCAGAGTAGTACACAGAACTTTAGAGAAGTCCTTGGAACTTCAGAGAAGTTCATGGAACCTGAGAGAAATTTACGTTAATTAGAGAAAATCACGGTACGGACGATTACACGCCGTCCATCAATCAAAACATGATCGAATGCGATTTTGTCTGATGCGGTGATTTCCAGGTAAACTTATATTAGCTATATTCCTGGAGGTGGTGAACACAATATATCTTAGGCCGTTGTTGTTCGTGCACTGGTGAGTACTGAACGTTCCAATAGCCAGTTATAGCTTGTCCTTCTCATTAACCTGAGCATTTAAGTCTACTATGATGGCCTTGATGTCATTAACATGAACACATATTATAAATAAAAACTTCTTCATTATCTGAGCATGAGCATGAACATGATAAAAAGATCGTGCCGTATCGTAGTTGCTACTCCGCTACCGATCAGAACTAGTGTAATTGCACAGAGAACCACATAGATGGAGCTTGGGAGTAGCTTTACATCTTCAATGTCACTAGTTCATTCTATTTATAGATCAGTACCGGCGCCGGCCACGTCCTCACGGTCTTTGGGGAGGTGGGAAGGATGATTAGTTTGACATTCGTTGGTTAGAGACCGTGTTTACCTCTGCGTTTCTACAATTGTCAAGGGAAGGATAGATTTGTGTTAGTGAGGTAGGGTTATTTATAGATCATGGATTCACTGTGGTAAGTGATGCGATCACATCAATGAAAGAAAGCGCAGTAGACTGCTTTTTATTTAAATCTAGTGGTGATAGAAAGAGACAAGTGACAAATAGCAAGGAAGGGGACGGGCCTGGGATTGAACTCCCGATCATCTGCTCAGTGAGCAGAACGGGTAACCACTGAGCTACCCAGCCACGTCATTAAAAACTAATTCGTTATCTGGATTATGAACTAGCATTCTAGCATAAAGTAGAGACATTTTTTTTCTCGAAAATTACATTTTTATCAGAATGTCTTTTGAAACTTCCAGACAATCGAGACTGAGAAAATTTGCATGATTAGTTAGGTGGTTTTTTTCGAGAGTATTTTCTCTCTACTCCAACCAAATGGTCTTAAGGGTCGATAACGCTTTAAGGCAAAATTGTTTTTTACAGTGTTTTGTGGTGGATTCAGAACTATAAAAAAAGAACATGACAGTACATACAGTCCATACAAAAATAATTGTTGAAATAAAAAGAAGAAGACAATTTGAATCATTTGTTACCCGTTTTTGTAAACCCGGATAGGGAAAAACATATTTCCAACTGGTTCATACGGAGATTCGTATGGGAGCAAAAGTGTGCCATTTTTAAGTAAAACATTGAACTACTTATACCGATAGCACTTAATTGAAATTTCAATGCACAAATTTTTCAAGTCGTTAATTGCAGTCACAATGTAATTTTCTAATCAAATGGTGCATGAATGAAGTTGTTAAGTTCAATTGAATGAGAGTTATTAGCGTTCAAAAACCTTTCACTTTGGCGTAACGCAATCATTTTACAAAATTTTGAAATAACACCCGGTATAGAAAAAAAAAACGTAGTCCTACGTTAATACGGTGTAAATTGCAACATTGATCGAACAGCTAATGAATACTTAAAAAACAGAGCGATGGTCTAGTTTCCGTTTGTTTAGTTACTTCATTTGTATTGTGATGCGCTCTAAGATGTTGCAAACATGCCATCTAAGATGTGTTTAGCTGTGTAGTATGGTGAAAATTTCACCCTACTTATTACTTTAAATAAAATTCACCCTAAAAGATAAACGTGAAGAAAAACTGCTATCACTGGACAGGTGTCTCGTCTAAAATCAAACTCATTGATCTGTCAAAAATCATGAAAATAAGCAAAACAAAACACGAGCATCAGAGATGGCCTCCCGGATGTTATGTTTCACAGGTAGATTACTAGAGGTTTTATTGACAGTAGAAAGCCCAAATCCTGTTTTGTTTTTGTATACACTCTTATCTCCCTTTTTAATCATCATCTGTTGCTGATTGAAGGTAAGTTTTAATTTATTGATAATCGTGTTGATAAAATATATTTAGCTGTTGATGTTAGACCGACACTCATTAAGTGGGGTATTTTTTTTTTTTTTTTTATGATAATCATTTATTTGGACAGGCTCTATCAAATTAACTTTACAGAGCCAAATTTTCATACTTTTATACATCATTTATCTTAAAATAAAGGTTAGGAGGATAGAGCCGATTACTCGCGGCCGTCTCGAGGTTAATAGGGATTACAAATTACGGATGGGAAAGAGGGTGGGAATTCAAAGTATGGTTTACATAACACATTAAATTTAAATTCTAAATTATCTAAACATTATAACTATACAATTTATGGTTTCTTTTGACTTGAACATTTATTGAAAAAGAAAAAAAACACACCCACACATACACATATAAAAAAAACTTCAAAGTAAACCTTACATGTTTAACTAACTACAATCTAAGGCTAATGTTAGTCAAAAACACATAAATGAGTTTCATGTACTCCAAATCACGTACAGCCAAAATATCTCGGATTGGCACTTTGGGTTGTCTGTCTCGAGCCCGAAGGGAATCATAAAGCTCAGATCTGACTCCACAATGTTCAGCACAAGACCAAATAACGTGATCTGCGTCCTGATAGCCTTGTCCACACTCACAGAGATTGCTGTCGCGCAGCCCAACCCGGTATAAATGAGCGTTCAAAGAATAATGATTGGACATGAGGCGAGACATTACACGAATGAAGTCTCGACCCACATCCATCTCCCTAAACCAAGATTTCTTCGGCACCTTTGGGATGATAGAATGTTGCCATCGCCCCAAATCTCATTTACTCCATTTATACTGCCAGCTGACGAGTGACTGTTGAAGTTAGGTGGGTATGATCGGCATGCTTTCGGATTACTCGATGTTGTGGAAACGAATGTCGTTTTCGGTTATTGACATTGCGGAACTGGGTTCGCCCTAGGTCCGCCCTAACAGCTCTCAAAACGTTTTTTTATTCAATCGGGAAATATAAAATTTATTGGGCAAATGGAAAGTATGTGTGGCCACACACAGTCGTTATGTGTACACGTTGGAACACACTTAGAAAAGTTTACAGTATTCGGTATTTTTTTACCTAACTTTCAACAGCTGAAAAAATTACCGGAATTTGTCAAATTTTACCGAAATCCGTTAAATCGGATTACCGAAGCTGTTGAAAGTTCGGTAAAAAATTACCGAATACTGTAAAATTTTCTACACAGATAAAAAGAAACATTGAATTTTCTGCGTTATCTAATGCACATAAAGGGAATGCTAGATTTGGCAGAAAATAATGGGATATTTTATGTAAATTTAAGCCAGATAACGCCTGAATCCAGCCTGTTGTATGAAAGCTTGCAAAAATTGTTGTCTGGCTCATCAAAGACTACAACCAATTGTGTTGTTTACGTCTCCTTCGGCTTGGATTTAAACGAACAAGAGGTATCATCTCACAAAACTATCCTGAGCTCCGTTCGATCCAAACCTGTTGAGCCATGATGAAGTGTGAACTTCAGAAGACCAAAAGAGAGCTGATCGAGAAATGATCGAGAAGGGGGAACAACTTTTAAAAAAAAACCTACCCGAAACGACCGTACTGGTTTTGACGGAGGGCGTCAATTGTAAATCGAGCATTTAAAGTACTCATCCTAAAATTTAACCAACATTTGCTAGCTGTAATAACATGTACTGATCTAACGTAAAAATTTGGTTTCATTTCGATAACTAAAGCAATCAATTTTAAGTGTTGAGTATATTGGCTATCACTTGAACACTTGTATCTAATACTTAACTGTATTTTGAAAAAATCCAACCCCTAAAACTTTCTCGACCGGAACCTGCCAGATTTCTTTTTCTAACAAGGCTACAACTTTCAAATTTTTTTCTCTAAATGAAAACAATTTGATTTCAATTGCCTTAGATTTATTAACCATTATATTCCCTTCCCCTGTCAGACCATTGTTTACAAATAAGTTTCCAAAATCGTCGTGCAGTTTTAGATCGCATCTACCAGAGCCTGGAAGAGAGCCTCGTCGCCGGTCATCTTGATCTTGCCCTGCTCCACGGCATCATGCACCGAAATACTCTTGGTTCCAACGGCAATGAAGTCTTCGTCCTTCATGTTGATCACAACATCAGCTCCGGAGGCTTTGCCATCAAACACCTTCAGATTCTTCAGATCAACAACTGCAAAGAGGTCAATAATAATATAACTAGTTGAATAAACTGAATTCGAACTGATAACATACCAAGTTCATGTAAGCCATCGGCAGCTTCAATGTTCAACTGGAAGACTCCCAGCACCTTACGAGGACCGTTGGCATCGATTCCGGCAACACGGGCCTTGACTTTCTCAATGACGGCATCGCACTTCATTTTGAACACAAAAAGTTCCCGGAGGCTAGCGAACGAATGCTGAAGAAAACTGATGGAAAATGACTTTCAAATCTAGCGTACGTGAAGGTATTTATAGGTATTCTTGGCTAGAAAAGTTCACTTTCACATTATTCATGTCGGTGGTTAAATCATGCGATGTCTAAGCCAAAATCGGATCAACGTATGTTCATTCGCTCATTGCGCCAGTAAGTCGTTATCTGATCCAGGCGAGATTTATTAAGGATTATCCATCGGTTCAAACAAAGACAATAACAAGCCAAACGAATGCACTGACGTCCAAGAGAATTACACGTGGAGCTTGTTACGCCACTAAATTAAAGCAGTGTTGTTGGTTAAAAATATTAATCGGCACGATAGATAACAGACGGAACTAATCCGAGCCACCTGCTTTTTTTTCGGAAATGCAATTTCAGCTAGAGTCGTATAAAATAGGACTCGAGCCCGTTGTCTTCATCAGTTATTCACAGTTCCTTCGACCGGCAAAGATCCTCCAGACAACAATCAATTCACCATGAAGTGCGACGCCGTTATCGAGAAAGTCAAGGCCCGTGTTGCCGGAATCGACGCCAATGGCCCGCGGAAAGTGCTGGGTGTTCAGCTGAACATCCAAGCAGCTGATGGTCTCCATGAGTTGGGTAAGTTATCAGGCCATGCTCAATTTAATAAGTGTCGGATGATAATTGTGTTATTCTGATTATTCACAGTTGTTGATCTGAAGAATCTGAAGGTATATGATGGCAAAGCCGCTGGAGCTGATGTTGTGATCAACATGAAGGACCGAAGACTTCATTGCCGTAGGAGTCAAGGCTACTCTCGATTGCATGATGCCGTGGAACAGGGCAAGATCAAGATGACTGGCGATGAGGCTCTCTCTTCCAGGCTCTGGTTGATGCTATCTAAGTTAATTGAAATCGGACTATGGAATAAGGATCTAAAATATACAGTAAGCAATTATGAAAAAAATTATGTGTCTTTTGTGGAATCATTGAAAGAATCGATTTGAAGAGAGTGAGAAAGCGTAATGGCGTCTTCCAGCGGATATCGCTCTATAAAAAATGTAATCCATTTTCAAAAGTATTGCCGGTAACATTCAGTTCATCGTTGGTTTTTTAGGCTGGGTCAAGAAAAAGGAGGGTTTACCTGTTCTAGACAAGCTAAACTGAGTCAATCTTTTTATGCTCTTTTTGTTTGTTTACGTATATTTGCTCCGTACACGCAAAAAACCGTAGTAACGTTTGCATTAACAAAATGGACAAAAATTGCCGATTTTTCATGGGTTTACCTTCACCCGTACTGACGAAACTACCGATGCAGCATCAATCATAGTAACCCATGAATCAGCAGAGAAAATTTGACAGCTCTATCAGTCGAACTCTAACCGTGATGGCAAAAACAGTGAAGCAACTCTGTTCAGAAGTGTGTGCGTTCAAAGAACGGGGTGCCGCGTCGAAAACTGGCATCGTGCGGCACATTGTGGGCGCCGGTTAGACAACAACCAGAACATCGAAAGAAAGCCCGGTTCCGGACGGCCGACGACCTTGAGCAACAAGAAGCTCCAAAGGATGCTCAAGAGGAAGACCGAGGAAAAAGTGGCTGCATCGCTGCGTGCACTTGGCCGAGAGGTCGGTTCAACCGGCCAAACAGTGAAAAAGTACCTGGCGGCAATGACGCAGTGGCAGCGGCTGAATAAGATGGCCAACTCGATTTTCTCGGCGAATCGCGACGTGGTGGTGGTGATGGATGATGATATCTATCTCATCCTGGGTGGCAGGGTACTTCGTATTTTACTTCCCCCACGAAAGAAATGAGCTCCGAGGTGAAGTTTACTTCACACACCAAGTTCCCTGAAGAAGGTGCTGCTGTGACTGACAATCAGCGAGAAGGGGATGTCAAAGCCGCTCTTCAATCGCTCCGGACTTAATAGTACACCGGAAATTTATAGTACGAAATGCCTGCCGGAAGCTGCGTCTTTCATCAAGAAATGCCATAAGAGCGAAGACGCGGTGTTCTGGCCGGATCTGGCGTCGTACCACTACTCTAAGCGATCGTTGCTTAGATAGCTGAATATCGATGTGATACCAGTCAGCGAACCCGCCCTACGTCCTCATATTATCAAATATTCAGGCCAACCTGCAGCGTTAGATCTACTCTAACAATTTTGTCGCGAAAACTGAAGAAGTATTGATAATTAATACGAAGAAAGAACTCAAAAACATGCCTACGCGCATGTTTTCGTCCGCCATGGCGGGAAGGCCGCTCGCAATGGCATAGAATTTGTTTGCAAGTAAGCATAAATAATTACCTTCCATGGGAAATTTATCAAAAGCAATTTTTTTCTGTGTATCTATTATTATGCTTTGCGCAATTAGCAATTGCGAAAGTTTTGCGAAACGCAAATATGTTAATTCGTTTTGTTCTGTGAAATCGCAAATATGCAAAATCGTTTTAAACAGTAAGTGTGACAGTTGCCGCAATTTACGTTGCTACTATTTCCAATTGGAATTGGCTTGTGTTTATACAGGAAAAAATCTTGTAGTAAAAACTACCATTTCACCCGACTATGCTTATCTTTAAAACTACCATGAAATTTCAGTCAAATTCACTACGTTTATAGTAAAACCTTCAACATGTGTAGTATATTTGACAGACCTCATAATGATATCAACCGCAACATGGTTGATCTTATCGCAGGTATGGTAAAATCAAAACGCATTTATAGTCAGCTGAAAATTGTTGGTGATTGCGCTTAATTTAACCCTCGAAATGGTAGATTCTACTGCGACTTTTTTTTGCGTGTACCCTTTTTTTCTATCTGAACAGGAAACTTTAAGTTGTAATGGGAGGGAGTCCTTTCTCCATATGAACTATAGGTTAGGTTAACTACACACAAGGAAATCACTCTGCTTTGAACCGTGAACAAAATATTTTGTTGGTAATCAAAACAAGGTTTCTATTTGTTGCAATTCATAAAAATTTGTTGCAATTCATTCCAAATCAATACTAAATGTCATTCAAATCAAACCAATAAAACTATTTAAAGTAATCTCCGCTGTGTAACGATAATTTATTCACATAATATTTGATTTATAACAATCACATTCCCGCATAAACAACAACCATAAGAACTGGTTAACCACAAATTCGGGGTATCATCCCAACTGTTAGTGGTATGGTAACACCATCTATAATATCGTTTCTGAATGGTACATATATATTAGGATTTATTTTAAACTAAAGTGGTTAATTTATTGTTTTAACAAAATATTTTTATGAGCGATTATTCCATACTGTCAGCCTGCCTGTCCAATGCTGATATGAAAACATTATCAATTATAATTTTTTAAACAAGTTTTCAACGAGTTATTCTCTTTGCAGATAACTGACAAATAAAACCAGTTTTATTTTAACAAATGCGTTTAGTTGGTTGAAGAAAATATTTGGTTAAGAACAATAGAACACGACGTTCAGTTCTATACAGCATGAAAATTTATTTCAATTTAATGGTTTTGTTGAATTAGCTCATCAATTTTATTGGTCCAAATTCAAACCAAAATTTTAGTTTTATTAATTTTTATTTTGTATTGGCATAACTACGTATTTTTCTGCCTGTATCACTTCAGTGGAACTAACGATTCTTGAAAATTTCACCACTGAGGTCCTAATAGTATTTAAGGTTTGTACTCAGAAAACTTCTGGACTTGATCACATAAAGCATGTCCACGTTAAATTTCGGACCCATTTCTATCAGTGTAGATCCTGAACTATTTCAAGGATCACTGAAACGTTTCACTTATATGACAGCTGAAATTCTCCACTTCATTTCTTGGCACAACATGTTGACATGCAGCAAGGTTGGAAGTGGAGCAAATCGAAAAGTATGCTCTCAATAAATGGACAAGAAGGTGGTAGCCATAAGGGAAGCTCCATTAATTATGTCACGCAGTAGGGGGGAGGGGGAGTTTGGGAAAACGTGACATAATAAATGGGCGTTCCCTTATTGAGAAAATCCCAATCTTTCTGTGAAAAATGTGGCTCGCAAAGTTGGGAAGTAGAAATCATACGGACAACAAGTGAAGCAAAGGATGCGTACAAACTGAAAAAGGTGCCCAAAATTTCACTACAAAAAGCCGTGCAAAAGAGCTTTACACAAACTTTTGGCAAACCTTTTCTTGTATTATAATGGATGACAAAACATACGTGCTCAAAGACTTTAAACAGATTCCGGAACTGGTTTTTTTTAACGAAATGCAAAGAAACGCCGTTGCCGAGCATTTCCTGACAAATAAAGTATCCAAATTCCCCAAGGAGTATTTGATTTGGCAGGCCATATGTAGTTGGGATCGAAAATCTAAAAGTTTTGACTCTACCGACACTATCAATAAGGGTGCGTACGAGAAAGAATATCTGCAAAAGCGGTTGCTACCGTTTATCAGAAGCCACGACTCTCCAGCTCTGTTTTGGCATGATTTGACCTCTTGTCACTATGCGAAAACCATCCTAGAATGATGTAAGGTACAAGAGATCATATACGAGCCAAAAACAGCCAATCCACCAAACAGTCCAGAACTTCAGCTCTAGTTAAGCGGAAACTCTTTGAAACTATGAAGAAAGCAAATGGTACCGATGATGTCAAAAGAAGATGGAGAATCGTCACGGCTTGCGTATCTGAGAATACCGTACACACTCAGAAAATTTTACAGTATTCGGTATTTTTTTACCGAACTTTCAGCAGCTGAACGTTCGGTAATCCGATTTACCAGATTTTGTTCAACTTTTGCAGTTATCTGTAAAAACAAATACCGGAATTTGTAAATTTTTGCCGAAATCCGTTAAATCGGATTTCCGAACGTTCAGCTGTTGAAAGTTCGGTAAAAAATTACCGAATACTGTAAAATTTTCTGAGTGTGTACGGTATTCTCAGATACGCAAGCCGTGACGATTCTCCATCTTCTTTTGACATCATCGGTACCATTTGCTTTCGTCAATTACCGAATACAGGGAAATTACGGAAGAGTATACGGAACCCAATGGCTGGAGCACCAAGAAAGTATGTGTATTTTACGGAAAGAAGGATTTACATCTTAATAAACTGTTTCTAATGTAAATATACAGTAACGGACAATACAATAAGACCAAAGCCTGATTTTCATACAAAATGGTCATGTTAGGGGGCTTGCCTTTCATTTTCTCGAGAACCAAATGAGCTGAAATTTCGGCTGTGGTCCAGAAGTAGCCTAAACTCTCATCTGCATTAAATCCATCCTTTTTCATTCACTACTTTAAAAGCTACAGACACCGCATACGACAAAACAATAAGACCACTTTTTGATTTCCATAAAGGATCCTCCGAATTCTGAATTTTATTTTCTGAGGATCTGAATTTTGATTATTGATACACGGGTCATTTTATCAATATACTATAGATTATAATTCACACTCATCAACATGGCCTAAACTATGGATATCAAAAAGAAGTCTTATTGTTTTGTCGTAGGTGGTGTCTGTAGTTTCTGAAGTGGTGAATGAAAAATTATGAATTTATTAAAGATGAAAATTCAGGTTATAGTTACCTATTATTACTTCACGGGAAAGTGAAAAATAAACCTCCAACGATCGATAGTTGGAACTAGTTTTCCCGATGCTTTCCTGTCTGATAACGTTTGGCGGTCTATTCGCCAGTCCGGTGATCTCATCTGGATAAGCGTCTTGCTGCAATAAAATGGTTATGTCTACCTTCCGAAGCTCGACTTGCTGAAATGCTCCATTGTAATTCGACTCTTTTTTGACCGAGTTGTGTGAGAATCGTAGAACGTATGCGACGACTCACAGCAGTCGATTCCAGGAGGAAACCTGATCGAAGTCTACTGCGGGTTCACACTAGCAGTAATGTAGGATTGACGCCCGCATCTCTTCAGTTGTGACAGTAATCGGCCCTTTAGACTGAGGTCATCTGCGATCAGCATATTTTACAAATGATCTGCAAAGACTATAACGTCGTCATAAAAATTAATTACGTTGGACAACCCTTGAAGCGCAGCTTCCATGCGACGTTGCCAGATCTCCGGGATGTTTAGTGGCGAACCAGCCCAGGAGGCTGAAAGCCACAATAATAAAGATATAAAAAAAAAATCTCCGGGATGTTGGCTGTCCGTAGACCGCTCGTGTCGGACGAACCAACCCATGTGTTGGTGTGTTCAGTAGGAGGATGTGTCGAAACTCTGCACCAATGGATAGATGGGTATATGCATCCGTCACGCCGAGATGATACAAAAGCCATGTTCCTCATTTGGTTGAAGATCGATTCGATTTTGGGAATCGGGTGTTCGTCGATGATCATTCGGGGGTTTGCTGTTGGCTTTCCGGTAATACGCAGCTTTCCATTTCTCTTCACTACAATGTGGGTGGGGGACGCCCACTCTCTCGTACACGCCTGCAGCTAACTTCTTGTCGATTTCTTGTGCATACTGGTCCCTCAATGCCAGTGGAACGTTACGAGCTTTGGCGAAAACTGGAACTGTCCCCGATTTCAGATGCACGGATGCAGGAGGTCCTATCAGCTTGCCGGGAGCTTAACTGAAGACGTTTTCGTAGTTTTCCAGCAACTGTTAACTTAGAAGAGGTAGGTACCAGTGGATGCACCGCGTCATCTTAAGGGAACAGTTGGTTTAGGTACACTTCACCCGTAATTTGGGCAAACCACTCTCTACCACAAAGCGAATCATAGTCACCG
This sequence comes from Aedes japonicus, assembly GCA_034211315.2. Lineage (NCBI taxonomy): Eukaryota > Metazoa > Arthropoda > Insecta > Diptera > Culicidae > Aedes > Aedes japonicus. The sequence continues at coordinate 44,269 of JASCZW010000496.1, forward strand.
GACACAACGTACAAATCCAGTTTGCGTGATGTCGTTTATATGTTGACGTTGTAGGTCAACCCAGACGACCCAAACACTGAATTTTGTGACCAGTGTAACTGAAGAACTGGCGATCTGTTTGTAGTAGTGTGAAGGAGGGTTTAATCGTCCGTAGTGTAGCTTCACTGATGATTCCGCAAGGAGCTCCGGTGTGCGCTTCCATATCCAGCTTGCGTCCGTCGATGATGACTTCGATCATGTGGCCTTCCTTCTCGCAGTTAAAGTACGTCCTATCATGAAACTTACACATGCTACGAGAGTGATTACCACCACATCCACTAGACACACTCAGGTCGTGTGCTGGATTTTTTTTTGCTATTTAGCTTGTGCGACTTTTGTTGATATGACGAGGAGGTTCTGCTTGGGTGTGCTCTCCGTGTCTTCGGCCGCTCGGAGCCCAGCTTGTTGGTCGCTTCTGGAGTTAACGATGATCTAGCCGTACGCACTTCCTTAGCCATGTTGCGGGTAGTCTCGAGGGTATGTGCAACTTCAAAAGAGTCTTTGAACATCGTGGGTTTATTGGCGATAATCTCGTCACACATCTATCGCTATTCTAGGCCGTGCAAGAGCTACTCGATGAGCATCCTGTCGAGAAATTCGCCATACTCGCAATATGCATCACCTTGTTTGAGCCGTAAAACAAATCTCGAAAATTACTCGTCTTTTTCTCGGAATTTGATACTTTCCACGTACTTGTCCTTTGCTTGGTCAAAGTGATCGACTAAAGCTTTTCTGAGGACATCTGCCGAATTCCGTGGACTCACCAGCAACTTGATGGCATTGTTCAGTTCCGTACCCATAAGCTCCCGAGCATAATGAGCCTATTGTGCTTCAGGGATTTTGCTCAATTGCAGAGTCCATTCCTAATTTTACTTTTTTTACTTTTTATGCACTGAACGGCAGTGGTGCCAGATAAAATTTACATTCGAAAGTACATAGATACACGTATACACAACATATATGACAATTTGAAAAATTTGAAATTCCGGCACATCGAATTACATCAATGTTAACGATTAGCACCTTATATAACTTATAAGTGAATTTTTCGAAAATCTTTCGATAAATTTGAGCTTTCAGAATCGAGATTATATGTTCAAATGTTCATATTAGGTTCAGTTTCTACAAGTAAAAATTATAACTGATATGATGAAATGCCTTATTACTTTAATTTAGGCGATAACCTTAAAGATAAATCGAGTTTTCTTAAAAATCCATCAGTTCCTTTGGGAGTATGGGCAACATGGCAGTATGTTACTGACATTATTTAAATGCTTCTGATTAATAGAGCTAGGCCAAACAACCGCTGCGAAAGAAATGACATAAAAGAGTGAAACTCTATGATCTCTTCGTGAATGATTCCTTGAGTGCTTCTGAATGCCTGATTTAAAAAATGTTATTATTTTTGCAGTAAACTGCCACATGATCAAATTCCATGAATATTGTTGATTTCTTTTGCTACGTATTAATATAAAGCTCTGACAAAATCGATCAATGGTATTCCGTTTTACTGTACTGTAAATCATGATATGTCCCTGTTCAAGGCTATTATCCCATCCAAAATAGACAGATTTCAGATTTTCCTAAGTTACTGCTGTTAAATAATACACAAACAATTCATAACACATGGAGCGATAAAATACTTTTCTCTTTCCTGTACCAAGTTGAGGACCCATAGATTGAAATATTGTTATTCTTTCAAATGTGTTAAAAACGAAAAAATATTCTCCCAAAATTGCTTACTGTATATTTTTAGATCATTTTTCCATAGTCCGATTTCGATTAACTTAGATAGCATCAACCAGAGCCTGGAAGAGAGCTTCATCGCCAGTCATCTTGATCTTGCCCTGCTCCACGGCATCATGCACCGAGATGGCCTTGGTTCCTACGGCAATGAAGTCTTCGTCCTTCATGTTGATCACAACATCAGCTCCAGCGGCTTTGCCATCATATACCTTCAGATTCTTCAGATCAACAACTGCGAATAATAAGAATAACACAATTATCATCCACCACTGATTGAATTGTTCATGGCCTGCTAACTTACCCAACTCATGCAGACCATCAGCTGCTTGGATGTTCAGCTGGAACACTCCAAGCACTTTCCGTGGGCCATTGGCGTCGATTCCGGCAACACGGGCCTTGACTTTCTCGATAACGGCGTCGCACTTCATGGTGAATTGATTGTTGTCTGGAGGATCTTTGCCGGTCGAAGGAACTGTGAATAACTGATGAAGACAACGGGCTCGAGTCCCTTTTTTATACGACTCTAGCTGAAATTGCATTTCCGAAAAAGCAGGTGCTACGGATTAGTTCCGTCTGTTATCTATCGTGTCGATTAATACTTTTAACCAACAACACCGAAATAATCCTGAGATTTGTTAACTTAAAGCGTGGTGTGAGCGAATCAAGAATGAAACAAAACTAATTCACAGACCTTCGTTGGATGAATAATACAGTGACTAACTGAACATTGAAGTAATTTGATCCTAGGTATTGATTTAGTTCGAGCGAAATCTTGAAAATCTATGATAATGGGTTTAACATTGCAAACCTCTAATTATTTTAATAGACTTTGACTCGTGTATCTTACGTTAAAGGTTCTTAAAAGGATCAGCCTCCCGTTTGGACAAAGGCACGCGAGTTTCATAACTGCTCTCAAGGTAAGGTAGCTGAGTGAATTGCATTAAATGATTCCTTCCCACCTAAGGCAACGGTTCCCACAGGAGATTATTTCCAGCTTTACCCTTGCTTAGATAGTTGCGTGAGATAAATGCCCCGTAAATGATCTTCTCCAAAATAAAGCGGAAGGGAAGATACACGGGTTGCTTTCTTGCCACCTACTTCGGTTCGGCGGTAATAGCCAGTGTCGGAGTGGCAAAAAAAACAAATCTCCAGAGTACCGCTATAGCTGAAGTTGTCTTGCGTGAGTGTGGCTCTTTTTTTTTTGCTCTGAGCACCTGTTTGCTGTCCCAGTCCTCCTGACCCGAGCGGGTGAGAAGACCTGATACACAGCATCCCGGCATTCTTTCTTCTTTGGCTTTACTTATCTCACCTTTATGGCGGTTAATCCGAATCTCGTTCTTTCTTAGTTTCACGAAACGAAATTTTTAGTCCACTCGGAAATCTCGTCGCGAACGGTCACAGAGTTTAATTGTTTCCTGTTCTTAAGTGTGCTCTCGGTGTGTTGATTCAGTCATTGCATTGGTGGGTGATTGATTTACTTACGGTAAGAAGAAATAATCTACAACTGTTTTTATGGTTGCACAATTAGATGATGGTGAATTGTGGGGACATACTGAAGTTCTCATTAGCTGTGATATTTTAAGTGATAGCTTTAAATGGGAAAAATGTCCCTATGGGTGATGAACAAGTTTTAGAGTCAGTGATAAATATTCCAGCTAGGACCTCGAATTTGTATAGTTTTTTAACAACATTAACATTAACATAATTATGAATTTATTTTTTGGATAGACCAGAGAAGTGAACACTTCTTAACGTATGTGATCTCTTCACCATGCATTGTAAACGGGGTAACATTGATCGTTTTTGGTCATAATTTGGGTTGACGCGTAGATGCGTTTCCTGTGAAAGAGATCAACAATAATCTTAACGGTATTTGATCACGTGATATCACTGAATGATTTACGGTGCAAACACGAAATATTAATAACTTTATCGCATATGATGAGTACAAAGTGGAGGGCTTATGCGTTCATTCGTCAATTTAACTCCTTGTAAACTGTACGCTTATCGCCTTCAGTTTATACTTATATCCACTATTATATGAAATCTTGTGTCCACTGGGCATTCAAATCAAAAATACTTTCTTCAATCGATCGTAAAATTCTACTGATTGATGTCATCAACTCCGAAGTGGTTTTCTTTTTTTTTATGACTAAATTCCAATAAACTTTATCTTCTTCGGGCTGTATCAATGTGACTTTCAACCTCTTGGGGAGGACCTACCTGGTTCCTTCATATCGAACCCATCAAAATATGGGCCGAGAGCAACGGCTTTACTGCCCTTCCAAAGAAACACATGATCAGAGATTTTCCGCCTTAGTAAATCTCAACGGAACAGATCAGAATTGATACTAGACCCACTGATGTGAGAGCCAACAACGCTTATAAAGGGTGTACGGAATCAAATTGCGACACACACAAATATTCGGCAAAATTCGCCCGTTCTACCGATCATCTTTAAACTTTCAGGGAGTAAAACTAAACATGTTTTGAATATTTTCCCATGTTTGTTTTATCCAATTTAAATTCCATATTCAAATGCACGAACCTTCTTCTTTACACTACTCATAAGGTCCTGTGCAACATTTGGACCAACTTTTTGAGTGGCAATCCATTTTTTCTTCATATCTTCCTCCGATTTCACTTCCTTAGGATGATTCCGAAGTGCCTGCTTCATGATGGCCCAGTAACTGTCAATTGACCGCAGTTCCGAAGAACAATTGACCTCCTTAGCCTTGTACCAAAACCTCTTTCGAATGATGGCACGAGGCTAAATCCGGCCAGAAAATTGTAGGACCATCGTGTGACCTCAGAAGAGGAAGTAGACTTCCTCTAGGTACACCTGCCCATTGACCGTTCCAGATGTCACGAATAAGGGTGCTCCGCTTTCCACACGAGCAAATTGCTTGTCAAATCATATATTTTTTTTTGGAAAACTTTGACATCTTCTGCTTTCTAACGTCCTCAGGGACATCGAATTTATGATGAGCAGTGAAAAACTGCAGCCCCGGAAGCTGACGGAAGCCTGCTTTTACATACGTCTTATCATCCATAACGAGGAAAGTGGTTTCGTCAACATCTGGGTGTAGAGTTTCCGTGCACGGGTTTTACCTACCATATTCTGCCGTTCATCGCGATTATCCGCCTTTTGGACTTTGTACGTATGTAGTCCTACACGTTTTTTCGCAACTTGCACGAAAGTTTTTGGTTAGATTCAGTTTCTTCGCCTCATTTCGAACTGAACTGTTGGGATTCCTCTTGAAAACTTGAACTACCCGCTATTGATCCTTGACACTGCCATTTTTGCCACGTTTTTTTTCCGAATCGTGGCACTGATTTTTGATGTTCGTGCGCAAAATTGCTTTGCGCCGCTGGTGCTTTTCCGACTACATATGCACAACAATTGCACATCTGCTAGTGAAACTTATACCACAGAGAATAGACATCCAAGCTGTGTGAGTGCCCACTGTGTGTAAATTTCTCTAACTGCTTTTTGAAATTACAGCTCCTTTTCGTTAGTTTTGGTGAATTGTATGTTGATGGCGCCATTTGCCCACCTTGAGATTTGATAGCCTGTCAATTTTAGTTTGGTGAAACCTAGACTAGGCGTTATTTTTCCAACGGTTTGCTTTTAAAAGTTTACACAGTTTGGGGGAAAAATGTTCAAACTTGAATGTCTGTTCTCTGTGCTTATACTGCGTAAACAAATACACATTGTACTAATTTCAACAGAAAATACCCAACGGGTAAAAAGTTACATCCATTTAAAAGTGGTGCAATTTGATTCCGTACAACCTTTAACTTCACGCAGAAAAAAAACCGCAGTAGAAACTACCATTCCGAAGGTTAAATTGAGCGCAAACACCATCAATTTTCACCTGACTGTCAATGTGTGCGATTTTACAAATTTTACCTGTAAAAATGGTAGTTTTTACTATAAGATTATTTTCTGTGCACACCATCCGTGCCGTCTGTTCCAATAAACTACACTCACAAATTTTGGGAGGGGATCGCTTGTACTTACTGCGTCTTTCTTAAAGCAAGCGGATTTCACTGTTAGTTCAAGTTAAATTACGAATTATTGTTTGATTTGTTTTAGCGAAGACGACGCAGCAAAAACAAAACACGTCAGTTTAAAAGCACGGCTTGTTGCGATCTCCGCTGTAATATTTATAATTGTTTTATCGAAAATCGGTAGATTTTTCTGAGCAGTAGAGCTGGCAATGACATTTAAAAGTATACAAATTACATCAGTAAAATCATAAGAAATTCTCAGCAAAATTATTATATGAAATAGCGAAAACTTGTAGTTTTTCGGTATACAAGTTGGTATATAATCCAGACCGAGTAAAGACGATAAAAACCCTTTCAATGACAATATTGCATAGATTAACAATATGTGTTATATATGATGAAAACGAGATTAAACTATTTAATAACAAAAACATAAAATGTGATACTAAGGAATGTATCGAAAATAAACTATCCACAAACTTTCTTTCAAATTATGTTGAAACCCGATATTTTATTCATACAAAAAATTGATCCTTTATTGTACGAGGTTAAACTTGAACATAATGAAGACCGGATGAAATTTAAGTTATTCCTTCACGAATTTTCGAACTTTGGATCGAATGCTCTTCATCAAGTTCCGGACGAGTGTTGCATCGCATTTTTTGGACGCTTGAGCCTAATTTTTTTTGAACTCCTGCATGTTCCCAGCTGCCTTACCAGTCTTCTTGAAGACCCTCTTCACGATTGCCCAGTAACGTTCGATGGGTCGAAGCGGAGGGCAATTTGGTGGATTGATATTTTTCTCAACGAAATCTATACCCTTTTCCGCAAGCCAACTGAGAGTGGTTTTGGCAAAGTGGGCCGACGCTAAATCAGGCCAAAACAGTGGAGGTGTACTATGCTTCTTATATAAAGGCAACAATCTCTTATGGAGACAGATCGATAGATTTCCGCATTTATAGTTCCAGTAGTGTAAAATAAAAAATGGTTGACTTCAAACCACAGGAACATATTGCTTGCCATACCAGTACCTTTCGACCGAATTTCTCCACTTGAATCGACCTGTCCGCATCGCTCACATCCTCCCCAACGACGGCAGTAAAGTTTTGTGGACCTGGAAGGGTTTTTGAGTCCTCCTTTACATAGGTATCATCGTCCATCAAAACGCATGCATCCGGACGCTGCAAAAGACGCGAATACAATTTCCGGGCCTTTGTTGCTGCTCGCTTCTTCTGTTCTGCACTTTGTTTCGAGATTTTCTGCTTCTTGTAGGTCTTCAGGTGGTTTCGCCTCTTGATACGCTGGATCATTCCGACACTCGTTCCTGCTTTTTTGGCCAAATCACGTATTGACATTGATTTGTTCTTCATGATTAGATATACCACTTTCTGCTCCAGTTTCGGGTTGGAAGAACCGGGTTTTCTGCATCTTCCTGGTAGCTCATCCAAAGAATAGTGTTCCCCAAACTTATTAATGATGGTTTTAACACTCGCATGATGAATTCCAAACCGCTTCGCCAATTTTCGCACAGTAATACCCTTCTCACTTGGCCATGTGTCCAGAACCTTAATTTTCACTTCCTTTTCAATACGCGACATTTTGAAAACGCAGAATTTGAACCGCACAAACAAGTAAACAAAAGAAAGCTGACAGTCAAACGCACAGCATGCAGTGTTCAGAGCATAAAAAACCATCACAAAACCACCATCGTACAACGCAAATGTATGTGGATAGCTTATATTCGATACACTCCTTATATCTTACATTCGAAATATAGTTTTGACTATATAGCAAATTGTTTTTCGTTATGCGGGCATAGAGGTTGAACATCCAGTTACAGTGTGTGGGGTGAGCCAGATAGAAGAAGAAGCCTCGAATATGCTTAATGTTTTGCAGCATCATATTGCAATGAATGAGCATTATCTATCTGTTCATTATCCTATATCTACTCTAGCTGAAGTGTTTATATAAATGCTTTTTAATTTGCTGGAATGTCACTAAACTTTTATCCGAACATACTATATTAAGATGAAAGTTACCAATCTTCTTAACATTTTCATTGCACCCTAAATAATTCATCATAGCAAGAAATGTAAGTTCTTATGGCTATAATCAACAAGTTTTCTGTTTTCACCATCATTTTTCAGTACAGATCATCACAAAGTCCAACAATCTGAAAGAATCGAAACCAACCGTACATTGCTAATACACGTCCCGTGCAAGGTTCCAAACGACACCGAAAATGACAAAACAACTGAGTTACGTGATTCTCCTACTTATCACTGTACAGCTGATAAACGCCACCATACCGACGATTGATAATATAGGTAAGTAATAATACGTAATCCTAGAAGAAATCCATTGTTACCCTTGATCCAGAGACAACCAACTGCAACCTGCCGAACACACGTCATACGTTGGCGCGCACATGTACGAATACGAAATAGGATTGCTCAAGATTAGCCGGTTTCGAGGAATAGCGACCTCAGTGGGACGTACGTCAGTCAGCGTTCGTTAAACGACTGGAGACGTCATTCGAATTTAGTCCATCAATTTTCAGCCTTTCTCCATATTTTGGTGGTCACTCACCTAAATTAATCAAAACCTATAATAAACGCCCACACGCGACAGTTAACACGAGCTGCGCATTTTGCATCTTGTCCATGAAAGTGATCAAAATTGGTTTTCTGCACTGTATGGGTTGTGGGTTGATGCCCAAAGTTCACTGAACTATATTTAAATCAACAAAAAAAAAATCAATTAAAAGTCATTGCAAGTTGGTTGAATTATAATTAGTGCTTCGCTTTATCTTAAGGCATGGCGATTTTAGGGAGAACGGGGAGTGGCACGGCCAACGGAGTGGCGCTTAAACCTATTAATAAAATTATAAATCAATACAGCGCGTGAAAAACAACCTATCAGCTTTGATCGATTATCGTTATCAACATCCTTTTTCATTAATAACTTAACAGAAAATAAACATACTCTCTATCGTTTGACGATGTTGACATTGGATTATAAGCTTCTTTATCGTTAGCAAAAATATACGTTTCAAATGACACATCAGAAATTGGATGAAATCAATTGGCGAATGTGGCGGTGACGAAAGAAGAACTACAACTCTCGAGTAATTCGTGATAAGGGCCTGAAAGCGCAATGAAAACAATCACGAATCTGAAAACACTATCGATCGAAAGCAGCATATGATAGAGGATTAATTGCTCTACCATACCCTAGTTCAATATCGTGGAAGATTTGCGATTAACGTATAAAGTCATTGTCTACAATTGGTTTTTTGACCATGCTCAAAAATTACTCATTAATTAGAAACTCGCTATCGCAGGTTTTCTACAACGAACTTCAACCTGCCGCCGTAGCACCAACAATAAATATGAAAATAGGGATTTGAAATTGGTTTACTGAACCCCTTGGATAGAAGAGCAGATGAGAAAAATTGCCAGTGCTTCCTGAATTGATCCTTTCCCCTCTCGAATAATCGCCACCGCTCGCCTGAAGGTGTCCACGAAACGTACGATGTGTCTACGAAACGCCTCGTGTTCGTCTGGGGACTGAAAGTAAAAAGCGACGCGAAAGTAAGGACACGGTTGCTAAGTAGAATAGAGGAGCGGAATGTTAACGGCTTCTGAACCTCGGGCACGACACGGGAATGATAGAGGCAGCGTCTTCGTCAGCAACAATGCAAGCAGTGAAGCGGAAGCAGTTCGGCGGGAAGCATTCCCGCTCGAAACGAGAATCACCAGAGCCAAAGCCCTCGAATCAGCGAAGTGCCAGTCCAACAACGCCTTGCTGGAGCTGTGGTTCTATGTACTATTCCAAGGACTGTCCGTTCTCAGAACTTTGCAGACTGTGGCCAGGGGTCACAAAGGCAGGTAATGTTCCAACACCAAAATGGTGGAATATCCAGGTAAGCGGTACTCGCCAAAGCCGATGGTGACGAGAAGCGTGCAGCTGAAGAACGTCTAGAAGCGAAGTGAGCGGCAGGCAGATCAGTCTCCAACTTGACACTGCTTCGGATATCAGCGTTATTTTCGAGCAGACCGGAAAATCAGCAGCAAGTCGTGCAGTAGTTCAACCATACTACAGCATCGGGCAAACCCTTAAAGTTGGAGTTCCAGTGTTCACACGGAGTTGCGATTTACGTTCACACGAAGTTGCGATTTACGTTGAAAAATGGAAAATCCCCAGTCTTCAGACCGAAGAGACCGGTAATCTACGTCATGTGCAGCACCGTCGACACAGAGTTGCACCGGCTGGAACGTTCCAGTATCATGCCCCTAGTCGATTTCTCCAATCGTCGTTGTTCGAAAGGCAAGTGCTGCAATCTGTATCTGTGGAGACTATTTCGATGGCTTCAACTGCAAGCTGTAAGGTCTTTAGCCAAATCGACCTATCAGGTGGATGAAAGCTGTAAAGAGTGGCTCACAATGAACACGCATCGAGGTCTCTATCGCTCAGTTGGTAAAGGCACGGCTACAGAGTAATGCCCTGCTGGATGTTTGATTCCAGGTCTGGTCTAGGACATATGGTATGATTTTACTTGCCATACAATCATACTAATGCAAAAATGGTACCTAGCATCAAAAGCTCTTGATTAACAAATGTGGAAGTGCATTTAAAACACGATGTTGAAAACAAGTAATAAGATAATTGCGTAAGCAATAAGCTTGAAACGCTGAGAAATAAGAAGAAGGGGTCAAAGCCGCACCCAGAACGTCTCAGCATTGGCGCAACCTTCTAACCGGCCTTCGTCGACTTTATGAGTTAGGATTCACCATTATAGCGGAAAAGTGCTCGTTCAGCCTGCGTCAAATGAGATGCATGAGACACCTAATCGACGGACAAGACCTGCGTTCGGATGCTTTAAAAGTTAAAACCATCTGCAACCTGCCAGCACCGACAGACGTTTCTGGAGTTTCATCGATTCTGGAAGCGATCAATTACTACGGGAAGTTCGTCCCGTGTATGCGTATGCTGCGAGATCCGCTGGATGAACGTCTCAAAGCTTACAAGAAGTTCGTCTGGTCAGCGTAATGCGACAAAGGCTTCTCCACCTTCAAGAAGATCCTCACCTCTGATATGCTTTTGACGCACTAAAACCCCCACGAAAGACCGGGGTAGCAGCGTATGCTTCATCGATTGGAGTTGGCGCGACCAGCCAGAAGTTCCCAGAGCACTAACATCGGCTGAGCAAGCCAACAGTCAGCCAGATCGTATGGGACTTGCGATTATCTTCGCTGTGACTAAGTTCTACAAAATGCTCTTTGGCCGGAGCTTTACCCTACAACAGGATAGTGCTCCACTTTTTCGGATCTTCAAATCAAAAAACGGCTTCAACAGGCTCTACAGCTACTGCTCTACGACTTCAACATCGTATACGGGAACACGACGAAATTCGGGAACCCCGTTCGCCTGATCGATCATCACATCAAGCCAGAGGAAGACTTCGTTGTAGCCAGTATCATAACGAATAACGACGCAAGATCCATAACATTAGATGCAGTTAACGTACTTCCTCTCACATGGCAAAACAGGACGAAACCCGTTCCGACCCTGTACTAAGCAAGGCTTCATTCAGCCTCAGTCAAGAACGGCCCTTTCGAACTGTGAGATTCAGCAAATCTGAGATGCATCGGCGCCAGACGGCTGATCTCCGTCCGAAATCATGCGCATTGTTTGATTTTTCTTCCGAAACTCCGGAAATATGAAGGCAACACCAGCAGCAGCTTATTTGTCAAATTTTTAGATTCCGTCCGTTTTCTGCTTTCGGCGTATTTCCCTGCGGCTATGACATATTCGGACGAATCCACACACACACACACACACACACACACACACACACACACACACACACACACACACACACACACACACACACACACACACACACACACACACTCAGATATGAACCAATACGAGAAATAAATAACCATTTTACTATGTAGTCGGCACTGTGAAGAGCACTTTTTTTCCTTTTGGAGATTTTGGCCCCACCAGCGGAGAAAATATTTCGACCCACTAAACACCCTCCCGTGACTTTAGCCTTGCCCCCCCCCCCTCTCCAAGACTACCTTTCGGTATTCCTTCGGGAAGCGGCTATTGTGCTTTGAACACCCGCTGTGTCTAATTAGGAATTTTCTTGTTAGCTAGTCCCTTCTGACCTGACGCTGGCAATTGCGCCAACCGGCTCGAAGTTGTGTCCCAGCTGTTCACGGCCATCATGCCGTTTCTCGCGCCATCGAAGGGACGACATGTGAAGAACATATGTCCTGTGGATTCCTAAGTGTCCACGCACCCGAGACACACGTAGGACTCGGCGTTACCGTACTTCCGCACGTACTGTCTAAATCAACCATGGCCTGACAGGATCTGCATCAAATGGAAGTTAACTTCACCGTGTTGCCGACCGAGCCATCCGGATACCTCCGGAATAAGTCCATGGGTCCACTGTCCCCTTGTGGAGTTGTTCCATTCACGTTGCCATTTGACCACAGACGCAACTCTAGTGGTCTTCCGTATACTCTTTGCACTACGTTGATTGAAGCACTCTACGTCCTCTTTTATGGTTATCCTCGCTGCCCAGTGATTTGTTCCATACAAAAGGCAGATAAAAGTTTAAAAATGGAATGGAACAAACTTATTATTTGACAGGTTGTTTCGTTTACTTCGACGCGTGTACTACGCCGATGGTTCACCAAGTGGCATCCCTATCTTGAGTAGCAAGTAAGAGGATCTGGCATTTCCAGGCGTCCGGAAAGACGCTCTCGTCCAGACATCTCTTCATTACCACCCTGAACATTTCGGAGACCAGCAAAATAGCCGTCTTGAGGGCCAGGTTTGGTGTATCGTCTTGTCTTGGCCCTTTGTTCACCTTTAGCGACTTTGCTACCAGGATGAGTTCATCGTTCATCACCATTACCTCACCCCTGGCCACCGCGGTGCCGTTGTCATTGCTCACGTGATTGTGCATGGTCGGTGTGTTTGCCAACCATTCGTCCACCACTATGATCATTATGCATTATGGTCTAGTATACTGGAACGCTGGTCGTATTACCAACGGATTTCGGCCAGTTAACTCCACTGCTTTGCGATCGACCAGTCTCGAAAACTGATCAATCGACCACTTTGGCGGTGCTTAACAGCTACAGCAGAACACTCCGTTCACCTTAGGTTGCACGAAGCCTTCGTTCGAGGTGGAAACAACTTCCAGAACTGGATAATTGCCCGTCGTCCATAATACCTTTATATTGTACCTCTTCACAACCCACTTGCCGTTACTAGTGGAGATACGGTATAAGTAGACCGGAGAATTCGTCCTCACCCCTGATGTGCTTGTCGTCTAGTTTTCCAGCACACATCAGGGCGGCTCTTTGCAGTCTTAAGCCTTGTGATCTGTACCTTTACACCTTCTAAAGATTCCACTCATATTCGGGCACTTAAGTTACCAGGACATGTTTCCACGCTCCGGCATCTGAAGCATGCCTTCGGCAGCTCAATGAGCAAATGGCAACCCACTTTTAGCTTTGGCTTTTGTCCAACCGTGTCGTGGCCACTTGGAACCAACATGGTCCCTTTAACAGCCGTATGGCTGTTGTGGCTACCTCAACCTCGCATTATACTTTGGTGACCACGGAGATATTCCCAGTCTCTGTGATCTCGTCCAAGTTTTTGCATCGGAGAGTCACTTGCGTGGCAAAGGCACGAACCTCCACGCCTTCCGCCAAGGCTTGTTTTGCCAACTTCTTGTAGGCCGGGCCCTTAAGCTTGGTGTCTTTCTTAAGCTGAGGCTTCCGAGTACTCGGACTCTTCGGTCTTTATAATTAGGTTCCACGGTTCCGCTTTCGTGCCACTTTTCGCTTATCGTTTTCTTTTTTGAGTCTATTTCCCTTTTCACGGACCTCCAGTCCAGGAATTTTCGCTGCTCCTCTGCGTTCCGTCATTCGTACCTTTCTTAATACATTTTATGTTTGTACTAGGGCCACCCATCAGCGCTTGAGACTCTATTCTTCTGTGAGCTAGGCTTAGCGCTAGACTTGGTATCCAGGCCACTCTCTTTTCACCCGGCCGTTGTCGGTCGTGAGGATAATCAAACCGACCTCGACACCACCTTCGCGTTTGTTCTCCGTTTCTTGGAAGCGCCGGGTGTCGCTTTCCCGGGACATTGCTTTGCCCGCGTCCCTGCCTCCATGGTAGATGGGATTGGGCCTCCTCTGTGTGCTTGGAGGCCATCTCTGCCGCGACTACCCTAGCCATTTCCATGGCCCTTTGGCCGGCTAGAAGCTTGGCTTCCAGATCATCCCGCTCTCTGTATGCAGCCTACGCGGGCCTACGAAGCTTCAGGAGGCTTTACTTCAGGTCCTTGCTGATGTTGCCACGAGTCGACATGAAGTCGATTATAGCATTCAGTTGCTCGATGGGCACCACCACTTTAAGGAGCATGTTCCACATTTTTTTCCATGGCCCGGATGAGATCTGGTGAATCCAGTTTTCAAGGAAACTACCGATGCTCTTGAGCTTCCGCACACTCGGAAGGTCTACGTGAATTGCGGCATCAAGTTAATCGAGAATGGTACGGACCAGTGGTGGTAAATGTACTGTATTTTGATATTTACATTTTGATATTTGAAATTTTTCATTACGACCAAATTGAACACACACAAAAGTGAACCGTCGACGGAAAAATCTCATATGACATTTCTGTATCGTTTTCTCCAGGCGACGAAACATTTTTGCTGCCTCCAGCCGATGGTTTAAAAAATTTCACGATATTAATTTATGTCACTCAGAATTTTGTTGATTGTTGGCTTATTACTGCATACATATGATGTTTATTATATGGAATCAAATCACAAGAATGAATACTAACAACTTATAATCGAAAATAACCGAATAAGTGCGTTTTTAATCAAGCTATCAAAAACCGTCACAAACCATTTCTAAACTGTTTGAAACTGTCGGCAGAAATAGGAAAAATAAATATTTTTCTTATTTTCTATCTCCGCGTTCGTTTGAACTGTACACACAAACTGTTGGTGGTGACCTCTAAATTTGCAGCGCATGAATGGTTTGCACAGAAATGTCCATTTACCACCTCTGGTACGGACCTAAACGAGAACCTAAATTTAACGGTTCAAACAACAACGGGCAACCAAGGCGAAGAAGTTCAATATTGTAGCACAAAAAAGCCAGATCACACCCGAAGAACAATCGGAAGGCGAAGAAGACGGAGAGTATGATTCGGCGGCCGAAGGTGCGAACACGTCGGAGCACCATTGATGTGGTTTCAGTGATAAGGGAACGACCATTAATTACGTCACGCAAAAAATGACTTTTTATAACACGCCCCCCCCCTCTCCTTTGTCACGTTTTTTGTATGGATCTTCAAATTTTTTTGTATTGATCGCCGTTTTCCCAAACCCCCTATACTTGAAGAGCATGTTAACACGGATCGAATCGCGCCAAGGCAACCAACACAAGCCAGGAAGGGTAGCCCTACTCAGCGATACTTTTTTTTTTAGACGGGATGGAAAATCTGCAACAAGACACCTGAAGAACTCAGGGTGTGGGGATGAGGGTGCCAACTCCTCGAACCACTAAAAACCCACCTGTGTCTTAAGCCCTGGTCCCTCCCCGGAACCACCTTTCGGTATTACTTCGGGGAGGGGGCTATTGTGCTTGTTCAGCACCCACTTTGTCTAAATACTTAGGGCTTTAGTAGTTAGGTGGTCCCTGCGACCTGCCTTTGGTCGTTTCGCCATTTTTGTTGGAGATCGAGGACGATCTGGGAGTCTACTATGCATACCGCGTCCCAGACGTCCCGGTCCTGGCACATCCTCAGGACCAAATTGTCAGGAGTCGTGTCGTGACCGCTTACCGCAATCATGCCGGATCTCGCGCCGTCGAAGCGAGGACATGCGAAGAACACACGGAGGACTGTGCATGCCCATATTTATGCAGGTATTGTCTTAAACAGGCGTGGCCAGACAATATCTGCGTTAAGTGGAAGTTGGAAGCGGTGATCCATGCTGGCCCGCCGTACCTAAGTATGGACTGGCCAGGAGTTTACGCTTGCTCTCTTGCACCGCCGAGCTATTCGACATCATGCGGGATAATGCCGATATAGCCATAGAGGCTTTCTTGCAGGCGTAATCGACGTGACTGACAAAGGACAGCTTATCGTCGATCATAACCCCAAGATACCTCAAGAACCTCTTCGATTCCACTGTGCAGTTATCTGCACTGATTGTCGCATGTTGCTCCGATTTCCTATTATTCACCACCGTGACCGTGAGCTCATCCATCTCTTCACAATGCCAACGGAGAGTGTTGCCGTTAACTCGACCTCTTCGATGGATTCACCACATATCCTAGAATGATGTCGTCTGCGAACCCGGCTATCTTCACCCCGCTCGGGAACTCAAGCCGCAGTACCTCGTCGTACATCGTGTTCCATAACACCGGACCCAGGATCGAACCTTGTGGGACGCCTGCGGTGATCTGGACATGTTTCTGGCCTGCCTCTGTATTGTATACCAGTACGCGATTCTGGAAGTAGCTTCTGAGAATCTTGTACAGGTACCGAGGAACCTGTAGGCGCTGGAGCTGGAGCGATCAACGATACTATGACTTCACCAACGTAACGTAGCCTGTGAATGAAGAGCCCCAAAACTACGCCGAAGCGATCGAACGTCCCACTTACCCGAAGTACCCACTTCGATAGAAGCAGGATTGTTCCTCCACCAATCGAAGTTTCAATAGATGCCCTTGCAGAGGTAATTTTGGCTGCGGGTCTAGATTGGGTTTACCTTGGTTCCTATTGTGAATTTCTTCCAAAGATTGGCAATTCCGGTTAACCCGATCAATAGTTAATAAGAATCGCGGTTAGGTTAAAAATAACAACTGTTGTTTCAGGAAACAAGTCACTACATTTTTCTCTTTTGTATACCAGGTGTCATTTCAAAATTTTGAAAAATTAGAGCATTACGCAAAAGAGAAAGGTTTTTGAACGCTAATAACTCTAGTCCGACTCGACAGAATGACTTCATTTAAACACCATTTGATCATAAAATATATGCATTAAATCATAAAATATAATCATAAAATATATGCATTAACATTTCAATTAAGTGCAATAAGTATAAATAGTTCAATTTTTAACTTAAAAATGACCTACTTTTGTCCATACAATTTTGCATTTGAAAAGGTTGAAAATATGGTTTTCCCTTTCCGGGTCCTAAAAAACGGGTAACAAATTGGTCAAATTGTCTTCTTCTTTTTATTTCATTTGGTTTTATTTCATGTTTAACACAGCAATAACCACACCCCTCAGCTGCAAAATTATTTTGCTTTGCTGTCTGATTGTTTCCTCGCGATTGCGCGTCAGGCTCGCCAATTATCGCTTGAGTTTGCTTATCTACGAACTAGTGGAAGGAAGCGGTGCAAAGTTTTACAAGTGACATCCGCGTGGGTGGCATCCACTTCAGAAGGCATACCACAACCGGGAATCTCCCAGCTGAGAACGATAAATTTGTTATCATTAGTTTTTAGTTGTTATGATATGTACAAATTAGATAATACTGTAATTACTATATACCAACACGGTCCTACATGAACATCACGGTTATATCCCTGATTTAACCCAACTCTAATTTTTTTAATGACTCTTTTCTTCACTTTACAGTGAAAATTCTACAATCTCCCTCGTTGCAACAAATCATCCTTCCACAACCCTTGGTAGCTGCCGATCCAGCGATAGTAGCAACTGCAAGCAATGGAACAAGCACGGCCAAAGATATGCCACAAAGCGATTCCCCTGCACAGAACGACGGTACCCCTACCTTGAGGTTGGTGACGCGCGTGCTGGATACTCTCAGATCGCCCCTTCCAGCTCAGCAGATTATACTGCTTCCACAAACGCGAGCCCTCCCCGGATGTCCCCTGTGCGATGCCTCCGTATACAGCTACTGTGACTATAAGGTCTACCACGACGGATGCTGCTGCGGAACAACGAATCACGGTTTCGGTCAAGGATTTGGCGGTGGCATTGGCAACGGTATGAACGGTATAAATACTTCAACAGCATTAACTGATACACGTTATTGATTAACAGGAATCGGCTACGGGGGCTGCGGATATAATGAAGATTGCACTTCTCTCTACGCAAATTCGTGCTACGAACATCAGCTGATTGTGAACTGTTGCTGTAACTCGCCGTACTGAGGGATTTCACAATGTAAATTAAAATAAGGATGACAGGATTCCGAAGTACTAATCACACGCTGGTGGTGTATTTATGTTGCTTCGACCGTTTTTCAACTGATGTTGGATTTAGTTCTAACTGATACGAATCATTTCGTTCTCGTTCACTCACAATCATTGCTCTCTAGTGTTTAATTATGTCTAGCACGTTACTTCGCTCGTATTAAAAATGTTCTTCAATAAATGACTGATAGAAGAAACATTCCAAATCTGCGCAATCATACCATCTCACACGAAAACTGCCCACTTTCTATCATTTTCGATACGGCCCGAACAACTTTGTTGAGAGTATATTGTTTAAGCTAAGTTATATAGAAATATGGATACTCTTAAATGTTGTTCAATACAATAAAACTAGAGACGAAAGATGGAACTCTTTAGTAGCAGAATGACGTTTCTTATTCAAATATTAGCTTGCAGAGAGATAAACCATCTATCATACCGAATTACTAATTGGTGCAACTGTTCAATGGTCGATGAAAAAACTTTCCTCAATCTATCGTAAAACTGCTTCCGAAAAATGTGTTGTATTGAATTCAATGCGGTTCGTCTATAGCGTACCAACCGATAAACAGTACATAGCTGCTCTAACATATTGTTTTTACATTATTGTTTATCACATGCTTTACTTTCGTTTTGCTAAAAATCGGATAAGTTGCTCCTAATCGTGTAGAATCATTTCACCTTAAAATATGAATAGTCATAAACATTGAATCTAACTCTAAGCAGTGGGTTCTGATTAGATCACAAAAGACTAACATTAGTGTCAAAGTTGCGTAAAATAAAGCGAGAAGATGTCGGATACAATACACTTCATGGCCGTCCTCGTTCTTCTCTATTCCACATCATCCTTGTATTTTTCACGGGCTTCGGCACGGGCATCTGGCACTAGTTGGTTCTTCACGCCGCCCAGCACGTTGCTGGTGGCCTGGGTGGCCAGCACAATAGGTTGCATAACCATGGGCGGAATTTGACGCATTACCGCCCCGACGGCACCGGTGTAGCCCTTCTGGTCGTGTTCGAGTGCCGTCAGCTCTACCAAATTGTGTGCCGTTTCGCTGATGCCCTGGAATGAAATAGGAATGAGGGGGAAAATTAATTTTATAGCTAATTTTAGAATTTAGTCAACTGCCCATAAATGCATAACATTCCAACTAACATAGGAAAATAGGGAAAGTTACGACTGTCATGGTTTTATAGACAGTACAGAATTGGGCAGACTCGTGAACTGTTACCAGAGTGCTATCTGATGTTGTACGGTGCTGAATTAATATCCAGACAGTCTATCAATCCGTTATTTCATTTTGAAATAAATAGTAGGCCCTTTTTCCAACAATTAGAACAAGAGAGACGATTGACGCTGTTGTTTAAATTTAAGAGCTGATAACTGCACGGTAGACTTTAATAACCAATATTGCAAATTGTCAGGTATTTGATACAGCACGATATTTCGTTAACTTCTACAACACAGAAACGATTTGCGGAAGAAGCCATTATTTTCGTTTGCGACATTGGCCCTTATGAAAACTTCATGTCGATTTATTTATTTGATTTACAAGCTGAATCCGGTGCGAGCCCTGCTGGCACGTTTATGGTTGTTTTTCTTGACTTTTTTTTTTAGTTTTTTCCTTGACTAAGCAGGGGTTCAAACTTCTATCAGAACATGCTTCTTATCCAAGAAATACATGTTTTGTGTTTTAGTAACCTGGATAATTTTCTTGTTTTTGTTCGAAATTTGTGTTTCATTTGTATGGAAGCCCTCGCTTCCAAAGGAGGGAGGTTTCGAAAACCACCACAAAATCATTGCCATTGCCATGATTTATTAGGGAGCCCCCTTTTCAGAAAGAGGAGGGGTTTCAAGTCACCTTAAAAACATTTATTGCCTTCAAAAACCTCCACACACCATTGGCCAAATTTGGTTCTATTTGCTTGATTTGTTCTCGAGTTATGCAGCAATATCAGTTTAAGATGTATGAGAGCCCCCCCCCCTACTTTATAGAGAGAGGAGGGGTCTCGAACCACTATAGAACTTTTTTTGCTTCCAGAAAACTCCACATGTAAAATTTGGTACAATTTGCTTGATTAGTTCTTGAGTTATGCAGAAACGTCTGTTTTATCTGGAGCCTTTGCTTCCAGAGAGGGGAGGGATCTCAAACCACCATAGAAACATTTCGCTCTTTTAAAAATTCTCACATGCTAAATTTGGTTTCGTTTCCTTGATTAGTTCTCGTGTTATGAAGAAATAAGTAGTTCATATCTATGGGAGCCCCCCCTTTCAGAGGAGGGAGGGGTTTCTTACTATCTTAAGAGGAACCATTCCCGGTCCCAAAAACTCCTCCATACAAAATTTCACGCCGATTGGTTCAGTAGGGTCCGAGTCTATAAGGTTAAGACAGACAGACAGACAGACAGACAGACACATCGCCACAGCGCTGCATGGTATGCGGGTCCCCCACTACTTGTGTAGAATCCTTAACAGTTCCAAAACCGGATTCTGGTCTACGAAACGAACTCGGGGCAGAAGTCAATTAGGGTTACGGCGGGCGTTCCACAAGGCTCCATACTCGGCCCAACGCTGTGGATTATAATATACAACGGAGTCCTAAAACTGAAGTTGCCCAAGGGCGTGAAGATCTTCGGATTCGCGGATGATGTCGTCCTCACGATAACCAGAGAGTCGCTGGAAGAAGTAGAAATGCTGGTCGCGGAGTCGACCAACGCAGTTGAAAACTGGATGAATGCAGTCAAGTTGCAGCTTGCTCACCACAAAACGGAAGTGATGCTGGTCAGCAACTGCCGAAAGATCCAGTGGATGCTGATTACCGTAGGAGGGCACGTCATACCGTCCGTGCGGGCTTTAAGACATCTAGGAGTGATGATCGATGACCGGTTGAATTTCAACACCCATGTAGACTATTCCTGCGAAAAGGCGGCTAAAATGGTCAGTGCGCTTGCAAGGATCATGCCGAACGTCGGTGGTCCGAAAGACAGCAGTAGGCGACTTCTGGCGGCCGTATCATCCTCGATACTGCGGTACGGCGTTCCTGCATGGGGAGCCGCGCTCAAAACGAAACGTAACCGCAGGAAGTTGAACAGCGTGTTTCGTCTGATGGCAACTAGAGTCGCGAGTGCGTACAGAACCATCTCGTCGGAGGCAGTTTGCTTTATCGCAGGGATTATTCCAATCTTCGTAACCCTAGCAGAGGATATTGAATGCTATCAACGGAGAGGAACCAGTAATGTGAGGAAGACGGCGAGTAGACTCCATGGTCAAATGGTAGCAGGAATGGGACAACGCGGAGAATGGAAGGTGGACCCACCGGCTCATCCCCAATGTGTCGACGTGGGTGAACAGGGAGCATGGAGAGGTGAACTTTTACCTCTCACAGTTCCTGTCCGGGCACGGCTGTTTTCGCCAATACCTGCACCGGTGTGGTCATGCGTCGTCACCTTTCTGCCCGGCGTGTGCCAACGTAGAGGAGACTCCAGAGCACGTGGTGTTCGACTGTCCGAGGTTTACGGAATTGCGAAGGGGAATGCCTGCCCCAAGGCCGGATAATTCGCAGAGCGAATGTGCAGGCAGACAGACAGGCAGACAGACAGACAGACAGACAGACAGACAGACAGACAGACAGACAGACAGACAGACAGACAGACAGACAGACAGACAGACAGAAATTCATTTTTATATTTATAGATAGATTTATCAACAGACTGTCCAAATGATAGTAAAAAAACAATCCTAACGCTAACACAAAACTGTCTTCTTTTATACTGCCGTTCTACGCATAACTGTCCCATGTTGCAAAAGTTGTAGTTGAGAAAAAAGCGTTTTAAGTTTTGCGTCACTATTGTGTAGGGCTGGTAAGATTCGTGGTAAAACTCACAAATTTATAAGTGGCATTTAAAGATGTGGCTGAGTTTCGATGTAATCTGTGGTATTACAAACAATAACATGATTTTTGTATGTAAAATACGAGGTAAAATATTCAGTGGGCCTGATATGCGTAGAATCTTGCCTTGCAGCAGAAAATTCTAGGCATATCAGTCGCACTGCATGATGTATTGATGGATCGTTGGCGATAGTTTTCAAATACAGATGCCATGTGCATTATTGTTCATGCTCCTACCATGATTCTGATTATTTTTTATCACCATATCATAATTAAAAACACAGTTCTATCAAATGCAAATGGTGCCTTATATAGACAATTTAATGTCAATGATTTCATGTCAAAGTAATTGTTTAAGTTTACATATAAGCCCCTTATCAAAGCTGAGTGTCGAGTAGTTCCTACAAATAATGTTGTAAACGTAAATCAATTTTGTTTTCTAAGATCTCTTAAGAAATTCGTAGTGGGACTTTTATGCCTAGAATTTCAACATGGGACAATCTGACTTGATGTTTTTTTGATACAAACTCAGAACTAAGTATATAATTTTTTGTTTGTATCCAATAGTATAGTTAAAAAATTAAGCATATATTGAAAAAGCTGCAATTTGACCAAAAGCAACATGGGACAGTTATGCGTAGAACGGCAGTATAGTTTTGCCAAATACTAAAATCGAAAACAGACGACACACAATTAACAGCACGTTGCAAAGCAATCATTCCAGAGTTCTTTCCGTAGACGGTTCTCCTGTGTGGAACTCTAAGGAGGGAGGTGTTTCGTAGGATACGGCTACGAGCCTTGAGTGGAATATCGGGGAGCAGCGAAGGACAGTCTATTCGATCAGACAGCAAATCCGCGACGATATGTGCCATCGCGACTTCACGACGAATTTGAACAGTATGCAAATGAATAAGACAGCGACTTTCGTATCTCGGAAGGTTGAAAGGGACCCTGCAAGGCAGTCTTCGAAGAGCGTATCGGATGAAACATCGTTGACTTGACTTAGAACGTTCGACGCCATTTTGGAAATGAGGGTTCCAGACCGGGGAAGCATATTCCAAGGTGGACCTGACCAGCGAACAGTAACGTTTGCATTAAAAAAATGGACAAAAATAGCAGATGTTTCTTGCGGTTAACCTTCACCCGCACTGACGAAACTACCCATCCAGCATCAATCATTCATAGTAACCCATGAGTCAGCAGACAAAATTTGACAGATCTATCAGTTGAATTCTAACCGTGATGACAAAAACAGTGAAGCAACTTCGTTCAGAAGTCGGTTCAACCGGCTTGGCCGGGAGATCGGTTCAACCGGCCAAACAGTGAAAAAGTACCTGACGAACATGAACATACATGTCAGGAAGCGGAAATCGCGTCCAGTGGTTTCGGATCTGCAGACAATGACGCAGCGGCAGCGGCTGAATAAGATGGTCAACTCGATTTCCCCGGCGAATCGCGACGTGGCGGTGGTGATGGACGACGAGACCTATCTCACCCTGGATGGCAACGACTGGCAGGGCACCTCGTATTTTACTTCCAGTACGAAGAAAGTGAGCTCCGAGGTGAAGTGCATTTCACACACCAAGTTCCCCAAGAAGGTGCTGCTTTGGCTGCCATTCAGCGAGAAGGGGATGTCAAAGCCACTCTTCTTTAGCTCCGGACTGGCTGTGAACGGGGAAATTTATAGTGTGAAATGCCTGCCGGAAGTTGAGTCGTTCATCAAAAAATAACATAAGGGCGAAGACGTGGTGTTCTGGCCGGAAAGGTTCATTTTTTTTAATGCAAACGCTACAGCGACTTCAGGCAGTCACGTCCCAAAATTCTATAGCCACACGAAAAACTAAAGCCGAGGTTTCGGGAACCTTTCAGTATGATAAAGGTCATGTGAGGTTTGTACGTGAGTTTATCGTCTAGTATCTTTAATTGGTTGTCTCTTTGCAGACGAGTATCAACCAAGGAATAACCGAAGGTAATAGGAGACTTCTTCCTAGAAAAAGTGACAATGGTACACTTTCCCGGATTCAAGAGCATACAGTTCACCTCGCGCCAACCTTTGTACTGTCACTAAATTTTCTTGCCTCTGTAAGGCGTCTCGAAGCGAATCCACGCGAGTGTAGATTTTAAGGTCGTCAGCAAAGCTGAACCGATGAGCTTTCAGCAACAGGTTGGCATCGTTGAAATACAAAAGCAATATCAGCGGCCCAAGATGACTACCTTGGGAAATGTCGGACAAGGCGGAGAACGAAGAGGGCTGCTCATCGCCAATTTTAACCTTGAGGGTTCTGCCACAAAGACACGATTTGAACCAGTGTAGCAAAGAGGCGCCAAAGCCAGGCCTTTCCAGTTTTACCACAGCGATATAATGGTTGATCCTGTCGAAGGCAGCAGATAGGTCCTTGTAGACAACGTATGTTTGTGAACCAGATGAAATCCCATCCATGATGAAGGAAGAGATTGATAGAAGATTTGTGGTCGATGAACGCTTCGGCATGAATCCATGTTGATCGTCGCTGATATGTAGCTTCGCGTGGAAAAATACGGGTTCCACAACGGTGAGTTCAAACAGCTTAGAGGCTGCGCATAAGCTCAGAATTTCTTCTAACTTCCTTTTTGTGCACGGGAAGTATGTACGCCTCCTTCCATAGTGTTGGAAACTTACCGGTCGTCAATGACGACCGATAGATGTGGCATAGTGGTGCAGTCAGTCAAGCAATGCGGTGTTTTAACAACACGGTGGAATACCGTCCGGTCCAGCGGTGCTTGACGTTTTCAACTTGTTTGCAGCAGCAACGATATCTGCATCGTCGACAGGGATTGCGTTGAAATACCGGTCATACAAAGGCACGTTATTCGAAGCAACTTCGATTTGCTGTGGCTGGAGGGCATCGTTATGGAAAACATCTGCAAACTTTTCCGAGAAAATGCTAGAGATGTCGACAACGGACGCAGCGATAACACCGTTCCGAGAAATTGATGAAGTTAAATCGTTCTCAGCGTTGCTCATTGATGTGTCACCAGAACAGTTTAGGATTATGCTTCAATTTGATTTACAGCTTGCGTTGGTGGACCGAGAAGCAGCGTTGAGGCAAGCTGCTTGTATCG
Organism: Aedes japonicus; assembly: GCA_034211315.2. Lineage (NCBI taxonomy): Eukaryota > Metazoa > Arthropoda > Insecta > Diptera > Culicidae > Aedes > Aedes japonicus. The sequence continues at coordinate 69,339 of JASCZW010000496.1, forward strand.
ATGTTCCGTAATGCTATCGACTGGTGTTTTGAAAACCTACGCAAGGCCGCCCTATTTTTCTATTTCAGCCTGCGCAGGGTATCCTGTCTGCCATGGTACTTTTTTCGAGGCTGGAGAGACTCTCTTTGGAACGTGCCTGTCGATCAAGTAGCTCAAGATGATGAAGAACGTGATAGTGGCATTATCGACGTCGTTTATGTCGAAGATTTCATTCCATTTAATACTGCTAAGCACCACGAGAATGCGGTTGTAATCTGCATTGCAGAAGTTATGGTAGGTGGGTAGAGGTACAATAGCTGGTTCGATCAGTTCAGTAGTCACGAGGTTGAGTAGAAGTGGTGGATGATGAGGCAATAAATAAAACCTAAGCCACTGTGAGGCGGCCCAGCAACTGTTTAGTATAACAGAAAAGACTCGCGAACGGCCTGAGTCGGGAACGGATATTGCAATAATATCCGACCCATACCGTATCCCTGCCGGTAACGGAAATTGGGTTGCGGATAGGTCCAAAAAGGCGGTAATATGGATGACGGGCAAGTTCCCAGTCCAAGAGGTAGTGTCCATCTCAAACGAGGGCTTCGCGGTTGCAAAAGTGAACGGAGTATTCAATTGCAGTTGCTATGCGCTACCAAGATGGTCGGTTGATCAGTTCTCGCGAATGGTGGATCGAACGACAACGGGAACAGAGGTTGATCGATACCCAAAATCCTCATGGGGATCAACTCGTTACCATGCCCAGAAAGGTCAAACCTAGGGATGGAAGGTTGCCGGTTTACTGGTGGACAGAGACGATCGCAGACCTCCGGAGATCTTGCCACCAAGCTAGAAGGAGGATGCAAAGAGCGCGATCGGAACTAGCCACTGCTAAGGCTGCACAAGAAAGCTCAGCGGTACAGGGGAGCAAGCGCAGGCTCCTGGCAAGCGTCGCCTTGTCGATAATGAGGTACGGTGGACCGGCATGGGTCACCGCCCTGAGTACTAAGAGCTACCTCGGTAAACTCGAAAGTACTCAAAGGCTAATGTGCCTGATAGTGGTAAGCGGGGATGATGCCCATTGGCATCACAATAAAAGAGGATGCGGAGTTCTTCGAGCAAAGGGGCACAAGGGGAATCCGCAGGACCACCAGAGCTACATCGATGGCCAGGTGGCAGAGGGAGTGGAATAACTCCACCAAAGGTCGGTGGATGGGTCGATCAGCGACATGGGGAAGTTACCTTCCATTTGACAGAGATACTGTCGGGCCATGGATGCTTCAGACAATATCTGCATAAGTACGGGCAAACTGAGTCCCCAGCGTGCCCCGTATGCGCGGAAGCGGATGAAACTGCGGAACATGTGTTCTCCGTCTGCCCTCGCTTCAACGACGCGAGGAACCGTGGCCGTGAGCGGTCGGGACACGAAACCGGACAATCTTGTCCAGAGAATATATCAAGAACAGGACACTTGGGACGCACAACCTCGAGCGAAATAAGTGTGATCTAATTGGCAGCCATCTTTCGATGGTAAGGCGGTTAAGTGGTATATGAACTGTATAAGCCAGCCACCATCATCATCGTCAATTTTTGTAGAAAATGCATTAACAATTATCTGCTAACAACTGTAGCAAATATGACGCTAGTATTGGTGGCTAATGAATTGTCGCACAATAGTAGTAAAGAAGTGAATGGGCCATACGAAAGGTCCACAGAAGATCGATCAAACATGGACCATTTAAATCCGTCCTTTTAAGGACGAGCAATTTGATTTTCCCAGCTAGAGTTTGTTTTGATTGGAATTTATCTAGGGTAGGGAACGGCTTATGCACCCCAAGACTCTATTCCAAGCACGGGGTAAACGTTAACCTACAACGCTCATTTTTTGCAGTATAGTGCTCCATGTAGTGAAGCAGCGTTGAAGGTTAACGTTTACCCCGAGCTTGGAATAGGGTCTTGAGGTGCTTAAGCCGTTCCCTACCCTACCATATCGTTCCAAATTCTTATAAATTGGAAGCCAGTGGCAGCTAAAAAAGTTTCAGTTTTCTTTTCGCCGCATACCCCAAATCTTATGCACAATTTCAAATACGGCTCGGACATTTAAACGGTCTTTATATCATTCCGAAGCGCAAATATAAAGCAATTTATGCCAAGAGTAGCATGCCAAACAGAAATTTTACAAATGGCGACCGTCACGAAATATTGAAACAAATGATTTTAACACGCATTACACATTGCTACGTAGTTTTGCATCAACTTTGCGTACAACCTCATTGTGCTGTCCTTTGTAGTTTTTCGTTTCTCTTTAAACCAACCCTAGGACCAAAACTGGGTCTGTTGATGCCTAGCTTCAAATAAACAAATGGAAATCTTCATATTGTATTGAACTTACGTCTCTCACTATCTGTATGGCATTGGTCATTCCCTCGCGAATGTCTTGCGGCGGGTGGAGTCGTTTCCGTTTTCCTTTCTTGTAGCCTCGACCTCGGCGCACCGACGGTCCCGGCGAAACCATATCGTACGCCGTTTCGGCCGTTATCTACAAATGATTCCAAATTAATTGACCCGATACAAAGTTCGTGTGCCCGAGTGAACCCAACCTGAAGTAGATGAATTATCCTAGTGGTGATTTCCAACGCGGCCAGCGCTGTCCGTGCCGTAAAGCTTTGAGCGCCCCTCTGTAGGCCCCGCACAATTCGACCGTCCTTCTGGTACTGCTCGATCGGCAACCAGAACAGATCCCAAATACCTTGGACTGAAATTTAACATGAAACAATGAATAGCTGTACAAATTTCTTGCGTTTGATAAACATACACAGTTGAACGAACGAATACATCGGCCCAACACCTCCAAGGATCTTCGGTAGCTGTTTCTTCTTGATGTCCTGCAGCCACTCTTGCAGTAGGAACGATATCAGGCGATCAACGCCCAACAGTCCATGGCGATAGGATATTTTCTTCAGTCGAATCTCCGAACATTGCAGCTGTCCGAGTCCCATCAGCAATCCGGCCAGCGGGCCACGCGACAACTCAACTCGTTTACCGTGATAATCGATCCGAATCGGAACATCGGGGCCGAAAATAACGTTTCGGAAATAGATGGGAGGCGATTCCTCGCCCATTTCGCTCGCCGTTTCCTGGTGTTCCTTGTTCTTTTCCTCTTCCTCTATCAGCAGCATCAGGTTTTCCGATACCATTTTTCGAGCCTGCAGTTCCTGGGCTGCTTCCGGGAGTTCCACAATCATAACCGGAAGTTGATGCGAGGGTGTCGATTGGCTGGCTCGACTAGGAGTGTTGTGTTGGTACTGCATAGCAGGATCGCTCATATCATCGCCACCGCCGAGTTGGTTGAAGAAGTTTACCATAAAAAGAAGCGAATCCTGATCGATGTGTAATCGAATAGGAAGGATAGAAATCCGCAGACAACATTCCTGCGCCGGAAGAACGGGATTCGGACGCAGGTGTAGGGCTTTGATGACGATCATGTGATTATTGCCTTTATGTGGTCGATGAATGCTTGATTGATAGAGGAATTTCTTGATGTCCGATATCGCAAGTCGATCCAAGATTTCTAGATCCGTTATGAGAAGTACCTGTCGGGAGGCCTGCTCCGCGTTTGGTGGGTACACTTCGTGCGAGAACTTCACTTTGCTGATCTGAATTTCCATCATAATATCGTGCCTCCGTTCGGGACCACCGCGACTTTTCCAAGTAAGCTTGTGGGCTGATGTCGAACCGAAGCTTACCGAGGGAGATCCTTTCGAATAACTTACGCCACTCTTGTACGCTTCGGACATCGGTAAATGCGCGAAGTTATGTTCCGAGTGGGATTTTTTCGATTTAGGTTTCCTTTTCTCCTCCTCCGTGAGAAAATCGTGGCCTCCATAAAGGTGCCACGTGACAGTCATTTCACAGATTGTATACCGCGTTACTGCCATGGGGAAACCTTTGGGTGCTAGCAGTAGATCAGGTTTACCCATCGGGACACTGAAGTGATTGTCGATTATGCGAATAGGATCTTCTAGCACGGGTACTTCCTGATTACCGCAGTGTGGCTTTTCCTCGTCAGCAATAAAACAGAAATCATCATCTGTGTCGGAACTGACCTTCCGTTGAGGGCTGTTTTCAATTTTCGATTCAAGCTTCAGCGAAGATCCGCCAAATTTATTCACATCACCTAGATCCATCGTTACCTGAGGAAGGGCTTCAACCACCTCATCCTCGTCGTCGTGTTCCTTCTGCAGTCCCATAACTGAACACTCGAAGTTAAGCAACTCTCGCATCTCAGTGTTAACGCTTGCAGTATCTTCTGACCGTTCATCGAAAGGTCTCTGCTTCAGATAGTGATCGTCGTCTTGATACGAGGAAGGAATGCTAGAGCCTTCCTCTATGCTTAAGGAATCATCGTCCGACGCAAATCGCCGCTTGTTGCTGTTGTCCGATACAAGGTTGTTGATTAACTTTTTCCGCGCAGCCGCCCGAGTCTGGTCTTCGTCCGGGAAGAAAAATACTTCGACTCCATCTCCGTCTGCGAGCAGCTGTTCATCTCGAGACAAGTCACTATTAGTGCTTTGAACCGACAAACTTTCCTCCATCGCTTCGGCCATCAACGAGTTCACTCGTTGTTGCTGTTTAGGCGTCACTTCCGGTGCTTGGGAAGGCTTCACCGGAACCAAATCACCTTCCGACTCATTGCCCATTGGTAAACCGCACACACTTTCGTTGTCCCCGATATCACTCGCTCCGTCGTCTTGCGGCAAAAGGTCACCTTCCGCTGCAAGGTATCCAATCATCTGCGCCAGTGCTTTTCCTGAATCAGCACAAGTTCGCACATGAACATCATTTATGGCAGTGCGCAGGTCAAATTTGGGGAAAGAACCCGTAGCCTTCTCATTCAAACGTAAGGAAATCTCAAATAATCCGAGTTCAACCAGACAAACAAGTTCATTGGATGGCAGTACCGTCACCTTATTGTCCTCTTTAGCACTTGCACTGCTGCTTTTTCTTTGCGGTTCCTTGTCGCTACCGATGTTGGGATTCGCAACAGTTTGCGGGGCCAGACACAGTGCAGCATCTTCGGCGATAAACCTCAACGTTAGTCCCGAACTTTCAGTAGTTATATTACTGCTAATCATGAATGATCCAACTGTGATCACCGCTCGGTAAGGGAAATACAGCGGCCGATAATCGATCGCACAGTCCCACAGATGCAGATGCATCTCAGTGATCACACCCAGCGGAGTGTAGCCCTGAACAGGATAGTCGACAACGTCAAACATGTCCAACAGTTGCGTGAGCCACGAGTGCTGCGGAAGAGTAGAATGGTGCCGTAGAGTCGTCAGTTGAATTCCCGCTGCCATACGGATCCGCTTGATGCTCTGTTCGGGAAGAGATTTGATCTGGATTGCTAGGGAAAACATCTCCCGATTCGGACAACCGCGCTGCTCGTTCATGGTTAGATTTTTCGGCGTCGGATAGAGCGTGCTGAGGATGTACGCCGGAAGGACACTGTTCACCAAACGCAGCGGAGGATTGCTTGCCGGGGTTGGGATGAGCCCTGGGGGAATAAATTAAACTGTAAGAATCGGTTTCATTCTCAGAAAATATTTATGGCTTACCACAATGGTAGATATCAGCTGCTTTGCCCTGAATGCAGAGGTACCCAAGGTTGGAATTCCCGTGGAAACCACTCACCGAAAATACGTACGTTGATTGGATCTTCATTATAAATTCTCCAAGTTGACCGGGAATGACGTGGTTTTGGGCATCCTAGACGAAAAGAAAAGGTAAGTCATCGGACGAGTTTATCTATTCAATATAAGTAAACGGTTAAATGTTTATCCCAATGACAATGAACAATCAATTTAAACATCTTTTAAAATTGCACTTATTTAGTCCACGGAAAGAGTGAAAGAGTCTACACGGTAGACACTATTAAAAACGCGGCAGATGATTAACACGGGTTAATGTACACCATAGTTACTCCTCGATCGCCGGTTGTTGAAGAAAGCATGTAAACGGAGGTCGGAGTATTGATATCAAGAAGACTACAGGGTGCGGCAGAAAATAATGCGAAAATGTTCAAACTTGAGTATTGGGTTAATTCGTGTAGCTAGTGACTAATTTCTGTCGAAAGTGTATTTGTTTATGTTTACTTTCAAGTGCTGCATCCAAACATTCTATTTGTTTTATTGTAAATTCGTCAAAATGTTTGCGAAAGAAGTGATCACCAGTTTTTTGCTCGCCCAGAAGAACCCGAAAGAGATTGCTAAGGTGATAGGGTGCAACAGTTTACCGCATAAAAAAGTCCCTGCAGGATGGTCCTAAGCAGCGGAAGCCGGGAAACCGAACATCCGTTCTTTGTACGCACGCCGAACGTGATCGAATCGGTCCGTGCAAAAATTGCTCGCAACCCGGTGCGTTCCATAAGAAAACTAGCAAATGAAGCCAATATTTCGGAGAAATCCATGCGGAGGGTCATCAAAGCAGACCTGCATGCATCGTCCAGAGCCAGAGTGAAACGCCACTTGATTACGGACCGGGTCAAGGAACTACGAGTGACTTGTTTCAAGAGATTGCTTTCCTTGTTGAAGAAGGAAAAAATGATAATCCTGTTCTCCGACGAAAACCTTTTCAGCATCGATGCTGTGGCCAACAGCCGCACGGACCGGTTCATTTCACCGCAGAAAATGGAGAACGTTCCGGAAATTCAAATTTCAAATCAAACATCCGGCTGGTGTCATGATGTTTGGCTTGGTGGTGTCCAACGGTTTGAAAATGCCGCCTATTTTCATTGATGCTGGAGTTAAAATCAATACCGAAGTGTATATCGGTATTTTAAAGGACCAAGTGCTTCTCTGGGTGAATGCCAACTTCTCAGAGGACCAAAACATGGTCCTATAGCAGGATGGAGCGCCGTGTCACACGTCCAATGGTTGAACGATAACATGAAGTTTTGGCCGAAGGATTTGTGCCCCCCTAGTAGTCCAGATCTTAATCCGTTGGATTATTCGATTTGGGCATAAGTTGAAGCACGAGCCTGCAAAACATCACACCCTAGTGTGAAAACCCTGAAGTCAACCATAACACGCACATGGCACGCACATCTTCACCATTTTCGAGGTCTCACTGACAACGAGAAACCTCATCAACATGATCCTTACATTTGTAAAACCGCTTCTAAAGAAACTGATTTCAAAATGGCCTCTTCTTGATTCAATCATATCTTTTGATGGATAATTTATCCAATGAGGTCGGGGATATGATCGAAGCACTACAATGGAACAGTAGAAGTATTCTAAAAAATTTGGACGCTTTTAAGTTTTTAGTTCACAAATCTGTGAAACATGGCTCTCTTCTGATAAAAATTTCTCTTTCCACGATTTTAACATTATTCGGCAGGATCGAGGGGACTCATATGGAGGGGTGCTTTTGGGGATTAATAAGCTCCACTCCCTTTATAGAATTGATCTCCCCTCGATGACAGGCCCTGACGTAGTTGCATGCGAAGTGACTATTCGAGGCAAAAGTTTTAGTATAGCCAGCATATACCTTCCGCCGAATACGGCAATATCCCGCAGGGATCTTTCGACTATTTGCCTCGCGATGCCAGAGCCACGGTTGATCTTAGGAGATTTTAATTCTCACGGTACAGCCTGAGGGTCACCGTGCAACGACAACCGTTCTGCATTGATACTAGACCTCATGGACTACTTCAACTTGACTATTTTGAATACTGGGGAGGTAACACGCGTGGCTCCACCTCCAAACCCTGGAAGCAAATTAGACCCCTCAATCTGTTCGAATTCACTATCATTGGATTGCACGTGGAAAGTGATTCAAGATCCCCGTGGTAGTGATCACCAATGGTTCGTGTCAATCTCGCTAGATCGACATTGCGTACGACCGCACGAAGTGCATCGACTGGGGTAAATTCGCTGAAGCGATCATCGATGGCGAGCAATCGGCCGAAGTCCTTCCTCCGTTGGAAGAGTATCGATTTTTATCCGGGTTAATCCTCAAATGTACGATCGAGGCACAGCGCAGACCGGTATCAGGATCAACAATTCGCCGACGTTCGCCCACTCCGTGGTGGGACGACGAATGTACTGAAGTCTACCGTGAAAATCCGTCGCGTTTAAAGCATATCGGAAGCGCGGTTCGCGAGATAACTACGAGCGGTACATTGCTCTTGAGCGTAAGTTTAAGAGCCTCGCCAAAGCCAAGAAACGCGGATATTGGCGTCACTTCATCGAAAAGCTATCGCGTGAGACGTCGATGAGAACTCTTTGGACCGTCGGGAGAAGAATGCGAAATGCATCGTCGGTGAATGAAGACAAGGAAAGCTCTTCCCGGTGGATCTACGCGTTCCCCAAGAAAGTTTGCCCAGATTCGGTTCCGGTGCAACGAATTGCTCGCGATACTCAAACCAATCGTAACGAATTGGATGCGCCCTTTTCTATGCTCGAATTCTCACTTGCTCTTCTTTCATGCAACAATTCTGCCCCAGGAATGGATAAAATCAAGTTTAACTTGTTGAAAAACCTCCCAGACGTCATAAAGAGGCGCTTGTTGAACTTATTCAATCAGTTCCTGGAAAGCAATATTGTTCCGGATGAATGGAGGCAGGTTAGAGTTATAGCTATACAAAAACCCGGGAAAGCCGCGTCGGATTACAACTCTTATCGTCCAACTGCGATGTTGTCGTGTATACGGAAGCTGCTAGAGAAGATGATTCTCCATCGGCTCGACAAATGGATTGAATCTAATGCCAGGATACACAATTTGGTTTCCGCAGAGGCAAAGGAACGAGCGATTGTCTTGCGCTGCTTTCAACAGAAATACAGCTGGCCTATGCCCAAAATGAGCAAATGTGTTCACTTTTCATGGACATTAAGGGGGCTTTTGATTCAGTTTGTGTAGACGTCCTTTCCGACAAATTCCACGAGTGTGGCCTTTCACCATTACTAAACAACTATTTGTACAATTTGTTGTCTGAGAAACATATGAGCTTTTCTCATGGGTCTTCGACAACTTCACGAATTAGCTACAAGGGTCTCCCCAGGGCTCTTGTTTAAGCCCCCTTTTTATAATTTTTATGTCAGAGACATCGACAGCTGCCTCATGGAAAATTGCACGCTAAGACAGCTTGCGGATGACGCCGTTGTATCAATTGCAGGAACAGGGGCGAACAACTTGCAGGGACCGTTGCAGGATACTCTAGACAATTTGTCTATCTTGGCTGTAAAGCTGTGTATCGAATTCTCTCCGGAGAAAACTGAGTTAGTTGTTTTTTTCTAGGAAGCGTGAACCAGCACAAATACCGCTTCAACTCATGGGTAAAACAATAACTCAAAGTTTGTCTTATAAATACCTAGGGGTCTGGTTCGATTCTAAATGCACCTGGGGAAAGCACATTAAGTATTCAGAAATGCCAGCAGCGAATAAACTTCATGCGTACTATCACCGGAACATGGTGGGGAGATCTGATAAAGCTGTATCGTACAAGGATTTTGTCGGTTCTCGAGTACGTTTCTGTTTTCAATCCGCCGCGAAAACTCATATTCTGAAGCGGCAGCGAATCCAGTACCGTTGTCTTCGTATCGCGTTAGGCTGCATGAACTCAACTCATACTATGAGTTTGGAGGTATTAGCAGGAGTTCTTCCTTTATCAGATCGTTTTGTGGAGCTATCGTTCCGGTTCCTCATCCGCTGTGAGTTGCTAAATGCATTGGTAATTGAAAATTTTGAAAAGCTAATCGAGCGAAATCCTCAAACTAAGTTCATGACACTGTACTAATGGTACATGACTCTGGAGGTGAGCCCTTCTTCGAATGTTCTTAATCGTGATTACCCCCAAGACTTCTCTAGTTCTACTGTAGTTTTCGATCTGACCATGAAGCAAGAAGCTCGCGGAATACCAGATCCACTCCGTTCGGAGTACATTCCATCATGGCCATATCAGATGTGACAGGAAGTTTTACACCGACGGGTCAAAAACAAATGATTCCACTGGATTTGGTGTTTTTAACGAAATTCATATCGCCTCCTTCAAACTACAAAATCCTTGCTCCGTATACGTCGCAGAGCTGGCGCACAGACGGGCAGAACGGGCAAAATTTTGGACAAAACCTCGTTTTTTTTCCCAGGATTTCAATTCAACTTGATACTCTACAGAAACTAAGGCTATTCACTGTGAGGAATCAAGCATAAACTTATTAAAATTTGTTTGTTTTTGCATAACGTCAGGTACGGGAAGTTGGAGTTCAAATCCGAATAAAATTTGATGTAATATTTATAACATCTGTTTTTACCATAAATAAATCTAGGGTTTTTTTTTCATTAGGGCGAATCTACAATTGAGAGATTCTCTCCGGGCTCGCTCTCTTTCATTCATAAACCAATCACCTTTACGTTTTTCATTCTACTATTTGAAGAGTATGGTAGCCAGCACTGTTGTGTTTCGATCTGTACTAAAGAATGCCTCGTAAATTTTATGATGACGCTGTAATGAATGAAAGAGAGCGAGCCCGGAGAGATTCTCTCAACTGTAGATTCGCCCTAATGAAAAAAAAACCTTGAAATACTTTTTCCCTTAAAATGGAGGGATTAATGATTGAAATACCTTTGTATGAACCTATATTACCAAAAAAAGGGATAAGTAAAACTAGGCTTTAATTTGAATGCCTAGTTCACGTGAAAAAACATGATTTTTCTCTAATTTTAAATGTCTGTAAAAAAAAGCTCCACGTTTCTTCACTCTTCTATTTTTATGGACATAAAGTTTAAGGTCTCAACTAGTCATACACCAAATTTCAGCTGCCGCCGTCTGCCGCTTCGAAAGTTATGCACATTTTTGCAAAGCATATTTTGACGTCCCAGGCCGTGCTGTTCACCGGCTTTTCGGGTTTGCTTTCGATGGTGTCATCACTGAACCACTCAGATTAAGCTACGTTCACATGTGCTTCGATGACGCAAAAACCGGTGATGCAAATTGTGACTTTACTCCGCATGCACAACTTCGCAGAAGGTTTTATTTTTATATCAGGCTTCCCTGAAAAAATAGAGCTGTTCTAGATCAAAAAATAGTGATCTAGATAAAAGAAATGATGCCAAAAGATAGATATGATTCACCTGAACAACCTTTTTGAATGTTTTGGTTCGATATAATGCTTCTATCAAAAGATAGAATTGATCTAGATAATAAAAAAGTTATCTAGATCAAAACCACTGATGCAAAAATGTAGCTTTAATCCACATTAACAACTTTGCAGACGGTTTTGTTTTAACATCAGGCTCCACTCAAAAGATAGAGCTGATATAGATCAAAATAAAGTGATCTAGATAAAAATAAATGATGTAAAAATATAGATATCATTCACTTGAACAACTTAACTGCCATTTTTGCTTCGATATAATGCTTCTTTCAACATATATAATTGATCTAGATAAAAAAAGTAATCTAGATCAAAACCAGTGATGCCAAAATGTGACTTTACTTCACATAAACAACTTCGCGGAAGGTTTTATTTTTACAGCAGGCTTCCCTCAAAATATAGAGCTGATCTAGATCAAAACATAATGATCTAGATAAAATAAATCATGCCAAAAGATAGATGATTCACCTGAACAACTTTGCCCAATACATCAAATCACTATGACTTGAAATTTAGGAGTTAGCGTGCTTTAGTGTGGCGGCTATACACTATGCATTAGAGCGAATTGCCTCTCTTCCCTCTGATCAATTTTTCATTTTTACGGATAGTCTCAGCTCACTTCAGGCTATTCGTTCGATGAGGCCAGCAGAGCACTCACCGTATTTCGTTAGCGAAATACGACCTCTTTTGAGTGCTCTATCAAACAATTCCTACACCATCACCTTGGTTTGGGTCCCTTCTCATCGCTCCAATCCGGGTAATGAGAAAGCGGACTCACTTGCCAAGGTGGGCGCTATGGCAGGCGATATTTATGACCGACAAATCGCCTTCAACGAATTTTTTGCTATTTTCCGTCAACAGGCCTTGATCAGCTGGCAACAAAAACGGGATGCAGGGGATTTGGGCAGATGGTTACATTCTATTCTCCCACAGGTATCGAAAAAATCGTGGTTCAGAGGGTTGGATATTAGCCGGGGTTTTATCAAGGTAATGTGTCGCCTAATGTCCAATCACTCCTCGCTAGGCTCGCATTTCTATCGAATAGGGCTCTCAGACACCAATCAATGCGGCTGTGGTGCAGGTTATCAGGACATCAACCATGTTGTCTGGTATTGCCTCGATTTCGAAATTGCCAGATCTGATCTTTGCGAATCCCTAGGGGCCCGCGGGAAACCAGAGAAGGAAGATATCAGAGATGTGCTGGATAAGCTGGACTTGGACTATATGGGGCTAATTTACAAGTTCTTGAAACAAATAGATGTTTCCGTTTGATCCTCTCTTAGCTGTCGTTTTAACATGTCCACCTCGCCCCCTCCCCAGTAATACCGCTTCTGTTGTATCGTTACAGCTTAATGCAACGCAACATCTGCGCCAGACGAACAGCAACAATATCGCATCTCCAATCGGCTGTTGAAAGCCAACGTTAAGATTCCTACTTCCCCATTCCTACCCGAATTATTGTAATCCCTAACCTCGACCAAGCCGCGAGTTTTCGGCTTTCCAAAATTAACATAGTTAGTAAGTTATTGTCATTATAAAAATGAAAAAGAACTCGGCTCCGTTATGCCTATGGCACTTGAGCCTCACAAATAAACGAATAAGTTATAAAAACGACCGGCAATTATCGACCTCGAAAACAATACAAAAATCCGAATGAAATCCGAATGAAAACTGCGATGAACGAAACAGTAAACAATAATACAGGCCGTGTTGCCTAATTTTTTGAGTTCAACCATGACTAAACGATCAACTCACCCGCACAGGAGCAAACATGCTCAGCATGCCCTGTCCAATGTTCAGTTGAAACGCCACGGCATTACTCCTGTCGACAAACGACGCTTTCCGATGCTGCTGCGAATGGCGACGACTACCACCGTGATGCTGCGTCGAGTGGTGTATCTTCCGCTGATCATTGCCAGGCCCACTTCCGCTACCATCACCGGGAAGACGTCTACAACTTCGATCGTACACCGAATAGAATATTCCGTCTGAATCCGATTCCGATTCCGAATTGGTTGCCGATGAACTGGAATCTATAGAAAGTAAAACGTAAATCGATTAACACCACACTGGCTGTAACCTATAATCTTTCGTAGCAACTAACCAAGTTGGATGGCACTTTGACACATCGTGAACGGAGCATAGATGCTATCCATCATTCCCATGTTGGCCAGGTTGATCGGCGGCTCCTGGAATGCTACCCTAGAGGCACTCAGATTGGCACTGGTTTCCGCGGCAGCCGTTGCCGCCGGAGCACTTGGCACCCACAGCAGTAGGTCAGTGCTGATACGATTGTAAATTACCTCATAGAGATGCTTAGATCTGTAAACCAAAGAAGAGCCACACTTTAGCAACACAAAATTCCATACCAGCCAAAACCAAACTTACTTCAGCTGCAAACTAACCACCGGCAGGTCGATTCGAATCTGCAGCTTGCTCATCTTCATTGCCGCCGAACAGAAAGCATCCAACTCTTCCGAATCGCCAGGCAGCGTCAGCGTTTCCGGATCATCGGTCGAGGCTTTCATATGGGGAGTATCACTTTCCCGGCACACACGCTTCGCGCTAAAGGGCGTATCCTCTTTGTTTCGTCCTATTTTGACACCGAAACTCTCGTTGGACGTAGGATCACTGTCACTTTCTTCGTAGTTCATGGTGCGATTGTGTTGACTCGACTTAGATTGAGCGTTTGACTCCTGGATCTTTTGGATCGCCGCTTCGCTAGGCATCTCAATCAATATCCTCGGATATTCAACACCCGCCGCTTGCGATGGCTCAGACCTCCGGCCACCATGGTTAGGACTATATTTACTACCTATATTATCTGTCATCACAGCTTTGCCTATATGTACACTTTCGCTTTTCGTTTCACTCTCGTGGTAGAAAAGCTGAATCTCGTTGGCCGAGATGTCATAGAGAGGATGCGGATTTAAGGCTATGATGGCTCGAGCCTGTTGCAGCTTTACCAGTATGAAGTCCGACCGGATATTTCGTCGCCACCAGGGAACACGTTGCGGATCATGAATGGGCCTAAGATCTGGAATCGGAAATCGCAACCGAAAATCAATGGCAGGCGAGTCGAGATACAGTTCGGTTTTAAGTTCCATCTTTCGGCTGTTTCCTGCGTTTGTTGGCGATGCCGGCGAGTTCACTGGAGTGGTTTGATTGTAGTAAGAAGCGAATGGAAACTGGTAGATCAAGGAACTCAACCGGTCCAGAATAGTGATGTCGAATTCAGTTAGGAACGGTGCAAGCGACAATCGGATTTCCGTTCTGGGAGGAGTGAATCGCTTCCCACTGGAGCCCTTGAAGGCATTACAAGTCTGTTTGAAGCGCACAGATATTTCCGGACGCTTCGGCAGTGCACTCGAACTTTTTTCACGATAAAACTCAAGCAGAGGAACGGAAGCATCTGTCAGAACCTCCCGAAGATCGGCGCGGGCAATGGATATTGAAAAGCGTAGCAAAGATCCAAGTCGATTCCGTTGTTCGTCTCCTTCTACGATGATTGGCGCAAGCAGCAATCGCAAATGACTGCTATCACAACCCGAATCCATGATGAGCCCGGCATTTAGAATATCGTTAGCACCTAGGCCAAGCCCCAGATTTCCCACCGAGTGGAAGAATTGCTCCGCTTTGGCTTGGAGTTTCTCAACGCTTGCATTACTCAAAGGCGATTCGTTGGCACAGGTTTGACTGCTCTCCACAAGAATATCTTCGTGCAAAAGCACTAAAGCTATTGCTGCAACTCTTACGTTAAACTTGGAAATATCCGCATCCGCATCCGGATCGATCATTCTCCTTCTGCTGGCGGACGTTGTCCTGGAAGCCATGCTGGATGATGTAAACGAACTTGTCATGGAACTGTTTGACGATTCTATCATTTCCGAAACTCCACCATCGTCTTGGAAATCACTGTCCAGGAATTCGGCTTGCTCTTTAATCATGTCTTGCATCGGATCAGCCAAAGACCATCCCTGGCTCAATCCGATGCCACCGCTCATGCGGCTCATGTTGTGCTTCAAATCAAACTCCGTTTCTTCATATCGTTGCTCTTTGGGTGTTAAATCGGGCGGAGAACACTTGTTTGGACCTGGTACCTCATTCAATCCGAGCATTGTATCACTCAGCAGGACAATCGAGTGCAACTGTCGGGGTGATAGAAATAGCTGCAAGCACCCTAAGGACATTTCCAGCTCCACGTTCGGCCCGCTCAGATTGTCCGCTTGTTTGATTTTAATCCGAATTTCCTGCTTCGACGTGATCTTCCCTGCTAGGATCTCCCCCGAGCGGATGCATTCACCATAATCACTGTCTCCTTCATCATCGTCTCCCTCGGATGGCGCTCCGCCGGTACTCCCTTTACTGTCAGAACGTTTATAACTATAACTACTACTACTATCACAAGCGCTTGTATAACTAAAGAATTCATTGCCACTGCCTGCCGCCGCCGCCGCCGCCGGATCCGGCAAATCTGATATCGTGCTGAGAAACTGCTCGCCGGCGATTATACTGTTCCGAGTTTCATTGGAGGACTCTGACCGCTGCTGTTGCCGCCGCTGTTGTCGTGGATTTTGTATCCGGAATTCCTCCGTGTAAAATGTGATACCCTCCATGCTGACGTGATGTGTGGCATGTGTGGAAATGAGGAAAGATTTCTGCTTCGGCCGTTGCTCGTGCTGGTTGCCGTCGCCGCTGGCGGGATCCGACTGGCGATCGGGGGGATCATTACCAGCTTCATTCTGGTAATGGATGCTGTAAAGAAGATGGAAAAATGTTGTTCTTTTAATGGGCGCATTCAAATTAAGGGACTATTTTTTTCAGGATGGACGGTAAAAAAGAACGGAAAATATATTTTTAGGACATACGGCTTCAGGTAGTGGGCCGATTCTAGATCCGGCCAAAACACCACGCCGTCATC
The DNA here is from genome assembly GCA_034211315.2 of Aedes japonicus. Lineage (NCBI taxonomy): Eukaryota > Metazoa > Arthropoda > Insecta > Diptera > Culicidae > Aedes > Aedes japonicus. The sequence goes on from JASCZW010000496.1 coordinate 85,389, forward strand.
TTCGTTGTATTTTTAAATAAAGGCGGCAACTTCTGGGAGGCACTTTGTACTGTAGATCTCGCCGTTCACTACAAGCCCCGACAAAAAGAATAGGGAACGTGACATCCCCTTTCACTGATTGTGGGCCACAGCAACATATTCTTTGGGAACTTGGTTGCAGAAGAAGGTGTCATGAACGACTGGTTCGACGAGGTGTGCCAGACGGATTAAGAAGACTGCAGCGCGGCAAGGAACACGTCAAAATTTGAAGCGATACAAACGGAAGCGAAGACAGCAAATTAATCTTTGCCGGGATAAGAAGCGTTGGAGTGCGTAGAAATGGAGCCGCTGTATCGTTCTCGAGAAACGCGAAAGCTCTACAAGAAACTCAAAGCATCCCGGCACAAAGGCTTTTGCCGCTAACCGAAATGTTTCGTGATAAGAATGGAGGTATTTAGGCGAATGAACGGAACGGAAAACCCCGCTCCCAGCTCAAACGCTGGGCCGGGACGGCTGCTGATCGTTGGCAGCGAAGGCTCGACTGCGATGAGAGGAATAGGGGCTTCCCTGAGGCTTGAGGTAAATATGAGTCCCGGTGTCCAAGTAGCAGAAGCTGGCTGAGCAAGCTGGGGTGTTCAATAAGTTCGAATACAGTTTAAAAGATATTCCTTTCTGAGTCAGTTAATTGAAAACCTTTGCGACATATAAGCTATGAGGACCCTAACCCCTAACCATTGATTTTCACGTTTTTTTTTACGATAAACACCAGTGGGAGCTTCCCACGCCCCCCAAACCATTACCGACGCGGCGCTCTAGAACCGCGGGATGTATACGTGGGACGGGGAGATGCTGGACCCCGTCGACGCCCACAGCTAATCATTTTGGACATTGTGCGGCTGTTGCACGACAAAGAGCTTCTCATCGGAAAACGAACTCTTGACCTGCGTGCCACCAAAGTATCAGTTTGGCTCTGTCTAACCTCTTCTTCGTTGTAGCCTCCGTTACTCCGTGAACCTTGCGCGTCTTGTACGACTTGTATCCCAGGTCTTGCGGCATGACGGTGAGGGCAGTCCCGATCGACACATCCAGGTCAACAGCGGTCTTCCTGACCGAGCGGTTCATTTTTGGACGAACCCGCTTCCTCATCACCTAGATGGCTGCTGGCGTCCTCGCCAAATGCGGCCGTCCGGATCTCGCACGGTCCTTGACTGAGCCCGTGCCCCGGTACCGACGGATGGTGGTTTAGATGAAAATTAGCTTCACCCCGTGGAATTTAAACCGCCCGAATATGTCGCCGGGTCGCTCACCTCTCGCAAACAACTTTACTACGGCATCGCGGAACTCCTTCATCGTGCGCGGTAAACAAACAACAAATGACAGCACGTCGACGCCGTGCGCGTCGGTTAGCCTATATATGGGGCTAAAGTGAACACCAATACCAATACACAAAATGCACATACACAACGTGTTGTATTCGAACTTATTGAACATTTTGTGTGTATCCAGAAAGTCGCAAAAGCATGTAGTAGCAGTCGAATTTGGCCGGTACAAGACGTAGGGGAGCTCAGCGAGCTAGGTAGTTAGACCAAGTGGAACAAAACCTAGAAACGATAGGAGACTCGAGAAACTGGAGACAAGCAGCCCTAACCGAGTTCCTTGGTGAAACATTGTGCGGTCCTGAAGGGACATTGGACCAGCAATCGTGAAGCAAGTAAGGAAGAGCGAGACCGCGAAGTAATGGACGCACTATACCGTGCTAACGGGACACGCAAATTCTACGGGCAGTTGAACACTTCGCGCAAAGGTTTCGTACGACAAGCCAATATTTGCCAAGACTTGCAAAGTAACTTTCTCAGAGAGGTGGAAGCAGTAGAATGACAGGTGAAGATACGGTAAACGAATGGTTACAGTTCTTTCACGAGTGAAAGATATTCCGACGACTGATGATGCGTTGAACGACCGTGTACCGTTTAAAATCTGCAAACACTAAAATTGCTTTGATCCGTTGGGTGAAATTAATTGAAATGTTGCGTAGGCATAGTTTAGTGTGTATTGTTTACACTCTGTGAGTTGATTTCAACAAGTGCGCAATAGTTTTCAAAATAGAATTTTGCACGAGTACTTTGAGAATAAGGGTCGCATCGTGCTATCGGAAATCGAGAATTCCATGGTGTCTGGTATCATAAAACGGTTCGAAGAACGTCTTACTGGAACATCTGATCGGAAGCAAAGATCCGGAAAGCCGTCAGGCCAACGAGAACGATCACAAACACGTGGTTGAGGCCCTCAAACGGAAACCGAACGCCTCAGTTCGAGATGTGGCAAAAAAATTATATGTGGGCAAGACTTTCGTGCAGAATATCAAAACTCGAGCTGGACTACGTACGTTCAAGGTTCAGAAATCCCCAAACCATGATGAGAAACAGAATAGTACGACCAGAAGTTGACGAAACCACACTGCTGCCCAATGAATGACGAGACACATGTGAAGCCTGGAAACCAGATTCCTGGAAACCTGTATGTGACTGCCAGGGAAAAGTGTGATGTTCCCTAGAACCTCCGGACACAGAAGATGCCGAAGTTCGCCAGGAAGTTCTTAATTTGGCAAGCGATTTGTACTTGCTTGTACTAAAGTGGTTCAAGGCGAAGGATGTCGATTTCGTGCCGTAAGAACTGAACCTTCCAAACACTCCGGAACTGCGCCCAATAGAAAAATACTGGGCCATTATGAAGAAGCATCTTTTAAATGACATAAAGTGGTGAAGAATGTAGACGAAATGAAGAAAGCATGAATTAATATGCAAAAATAGGTCGATTTTGGAGTCGTGCAGAACCCTATGTTTAAGGTCAAGCCCAAGGTTCGCGCATTCGGATATAAAGGCGAAATAAATTCAATGAATGATACCAAAACTAATTTTATTTATTTCTCTCCGAAAAATTGGTGATAATCGGATAAAACCCGGAATTTTGAAAATAAATTATATGTATAAGAAAACGTCATTGAATCCGGGAACACCGTTCAACCGACACCAACAACCGTTGGTAAATCAACTCCGTTGGTGAACAGCGAAATATCTGACATCGATAAGAATTGAAATTCTGTTCCTCAAACCAACGATAGTGTCACCATCAGTTAACAACCGTATGCATGCCTCCTGGAAGAGTCCGAGCTTGGACCGTAGAAGATTACAACTTATCCAATAGCAACCAGATCCGGAACAGTTCTGAAGATTGTTCCAAAGTTTACGGGGAGTTTCTCTCCATACGAATTTTTGCCCCGCGAAACTAGTTCGTTAAGGATGCAGAAATGTCTTGAGCTCCAACGACTGTATGATGTTGAACTAGAGCCTCATGAGCAGTGTGCGTGAACTGGATAAAAGTGACTGAATCACATCGGAGATGGTTTAAAAAGGCAACGTGATCCAGTAACGAAACATCAGGAGGAGAATGACTTAAGGCGCAAACGAGAGATGGAGCTCGCGAACAAGTTGAAACAGTCGGAACAATTGATCAAGGCTGAAGCTGCTTTGCACAAGTAGCTTGAAAGGAGTCATAAACAGTACTTTCACGGATGCAAGCACCAAATGGCGGTTCAACCCTCTTGCTGTTCTCTTAGGAGGTGTATTGAGTGCGAATCCCAAGTAACACTAAAACCATCCAGCTTTATTAAGTTTTATCAAAGTTTTATGAAAGCCACTACAAATCAATTTGGTTTTATTATGGCACCAAAAGGGCGAATAGGTTGCATGTTTTAGTCAGGTTTATGAGAATCTACACAGCTTATTTATTGCTATCAAACAAAATTTCCCGCAACACTAGAACTTTTTTCGTTGATATTATTTACTGCTAAATGAATCAGAAGAGCAGAGAATCGTACAAAGCAGAACAGCAAAAACCAACCACGATATCACAGTGAAGTTTGACAGTTGTGGCCATTTGGCCGTATGCTGGTTTTCATGGCAGCCAATAGGTTTTATGAAGGTTCTCAAGTGGTCATTACCACATTCACTAGAACCTTTTTCAAAGTCTTTATGGCCTTATAACGGTTTTATTAACTTGTTTTCACAAACGTCTATAGAATGGGCCATTCGGCTTTAAAAAGAAGCATAGAGGAGGTTTTGGTAGCCAAATCGTTTTGAATTTAGTTTTATCAACAAAGCCGGGAGGGATGTTATACGGCTGGAATGAAACTAAAATTGTTGCTTGGGATGGTATGATTAGTGAAGACAGCATCGGTATTATGACAGCATTGCCGACGTCACGAAAGCTAGATGAAGAGTCTTTCAAGACATTGTTGTCCGAAGTAGCGCGCATGGTCAACTCGCGGGTATTGAAATACATGATGTAGAAGGAGATGTTCGCTCATCACCACGACGCACCAAGAGTGCACATTAATGTTTTTTGCTAGAATGACATTAATGTGCACTCTTGGTGCCTCATGGTGATGAGCGAACATCTCCTTCTACATTATACTCGTTACTGCACGCACGAAAAAGTTATAACATAACAATTAAAGTATTGAAATACATGACACTGGATAACGAAAAGCGAGAATCATTGAATTCGTTTTTCATGCTTTGTGGGGTTCGACAACTGATCCCGTGGACGTGGACGAAAAGAAAGCTGGAGGAGCTAATGCGCAGTTGGATCGTCGAATACCTGCCGAGGATCTCTCTGCGGACTTAATGATATAAAGACGTCGTGTTAATACCAGAATGCGCTAGTTCTTATCGCAACAAAGGGACCGAAATCGGTGACTCTAAGGTCCAGGCAAAGATGGTGGAGTGCGCCGGGCAGATATGGAGCCATCTAGTGGAGTTTTAGAGAAACCAGTTTGTAAACTTGCAATTCTTAATGTGAGCCGTGAAGCAGGGACACGAGGAGATGATGGATTCGAAGCAGAGATTAGTGGAGATGGTGACGTCAAAGCAGTGATCGTGGATTGTGGAAGATAATGTGTGAGACAATGGATCATGTTGGAAAAACGTCAAACTGATAAGAAATCGTCATCATCGTGTTTACCGTGGCCTGTCCACGGTAAATTCCGGACACCAGAATAATAGCAGCAAAACAAATTTACACAACATTCAACAAAACCGAATTGAGTTCATTTTCTGAGTAGTGTCAGAGAAACAAACTGATACTTAGCGTGGATAAATGTCAGGTAATCACATTTCACCGTATGGAAAATTCAATTTTGTTTGACTACTACGTTAATGGCAATACTCTTACTAGTGTGACTAGTGTAACTGATTAAGGTGTTCAACTCGATTTAAAAATGACTTTCGAACAGCACCGTTCTGCGATCATATCAAAAGCAACTCTACAGTTGGGCTTTATTTCCAAGGTGGCGAAGGGTTTTTCGGACCCACATTGCTGCAAGTCACTGTACTGTAGACTTGGAAAACGCATCAGTGGTATGGCAGCCTTACCAGGTCACGTGGTGCCTAAGAATCGAACGAGTTCAGAAGCGGTTTATTCGTTTGGCTCTGAAAAACTTGCCGTGGCGAGATCCTGACAACTTGCCACCGTATCCTGATAGATGCCGACTATTAGGTTTGGACACGCTTGAACGACGTCGAAAAATACAGCAGTCGTTGTTTATTGCTAAACTGTTGAATGTAAAGCTGATGCCCCCGAGCTGCTTTCTATGTTGAACTTTAGGGTACCGAACAGAACACTACGGAACTCTAAGTTGCTGCAACCAATTTTTCACCGGACCGTGTTTGGATACAATGAACCGATTTCAGCATGTATTCGTGCGTTTACTGCAGTCGAAGAGCTATTCGAGTTTAATGAACCATCTGGATGTTTCGCGAATCGGATAAGAACGGCATTGAACTAGTTTTTAAGAGAAACGTGTTTTTACTAGTTTATTAGTTAAATTTTATTCATTGTCAGATGAATTATTTTAAATACAAATACAAAATAAAAACCGATTGTTTATTTCACAATAATAGAGTTATATCTACAGAAGGAACAGTTGATTAAGATGTTAATCTTTCGTTCTGTAAAATTCTCCAACTTTCTGTGGCACACCCGCCATCAGTTTCCGTACGGTATCCTCAGGTACGCTTGCCGTGACGATTCTCTTCTCTTGAAGTCATAGGTACCGTTGGCTTTCTTCTTAGTTTCGAAGAGTTTCCGCTTAACTAGAGCCCAGTACCTTTCTATTGGGCGAAGTTCTGGGCAGTTTGGTGGATTGACTGTTTTTGGCACGTATTTGACCTCTTGTACCTTATACCATTCCAGGACGGATTGGCATAGTGACAAGTGGTCAAAACAGAGCTAGAGAGTCGTGGCGTCTGATAAACGGTAGCAACCGTTTTTGCAGACATTCTTTCTCGTACACATCCTTATTGATAGTGCCGATAGAGACGGAACTTTTAGATTTTCGACCACAACTACATATGGCTGGTTAAATCCAATACTTCTTCGGGAATTTGGACACCTTCTTTGGCCGGAAATGCTCGGCAACGGCGTTCCTTAGCATTGCGGCATAAACAGTCTTCGAGTACGTATGTTTCGTCATCCATTATGATACAAGAAAATGTTTGCAAAAAATTGGCGTAAAGCTCCTTAGCACGACTTTTTTCGGCGAAATTTTGCTTGTCCTCACGGTTGGGCACCCTTTTCACTTTGTACGCCTTCAGTTCTCTGCTTCACTTTTTGCACGTGTGGTTTTGAATTCCAATTTTTGCGAGCCGCATTTCTCGCAGAAAGATTAGGATATTTCTCAATAATGGCTACGACCTTCTTGTCCGTTAGTCGGGACTATACTTTTCGATTTGTTCAATTTCCAACCCTCCGATCACACCAAGCGCCGGTCAAATGATTTGCAAACACAAAACACGATACTTTTCGATGGTTTTAGTTTTTTATCAAGATCGCGTACCGATAAATTTGGATTTTGCTGCCATTCGTACAGAATGCGTTGGCGTACTTTCACTTGATTCGACGCCATTTTACTGAATGTAACAAAAATGTGAACAGGTGGTACAACGAAAAAAAGTGGAGAGTTTCAGCTGTCATATAAGTGAAATGGTTCAACGATTCGTGAAATAATTGAAAATCTACACTGAAAGAACAGTGCCCGAAATTTAACGTGGATACGCTTTAAGAAGTGAATGGAAGTACAATTGAACTAAAATTGATTTGATTTGAATCTTGGGGTTGTAAACAAATAAGTATGGGACCGATTCTTCGTGACCGTAGCATGATCTGTATAAGTATATACCCGCAACGTGTACATTGTTACGATATTCTACAGATCCTTATTTGTATATCCGTGCAAATAACAAATTAAACCTTTGTCCAAAAAAGAGGAGAAACGCATTTCATACAGTACAAATACACGAACGTCAACGTTGGCTTGATTCCGTATGTGTGGATTAGATTCCCACCGTCTCTATCGCCGTTGTTAAAAGTCTGAGTAATGCGCGAAAGGACAGCTGTTTAAGCGATATCTCCGCTCGTAAATTTCGTGTGCTTTTCAGTCACGCTCTGGCCAAAACTGAAAGCGAAAACAGAACCCGCAACAGATAGGCGGGATGGACCGTGCTTGCGAAAATAGGTCAGTTCGCAGTTGGCGGCGTATGTTTTCGATTATCGTCTGGCATTAAGACATACAACATTTTGCGCTCCCGAATTTTCTTATCGCGAATCAACGAATCGGGATTTCGAAACCATGTCGTGACGGCGATGTTTCTTACCTGCTGACTTTGACTATTAGGGCGACTCCGCAGTCACTGTCTGGGGGCAGGTATTCCAGGCGTATTTCCGTGTCGATCAGGCGGGCCTTTATTCGGTTTAACACTGAAAAGGAAGGAGATCAATTAGCTTGTGTGACAAATTTAAAATTAGCTTTCAATTAAGAACAGATTTGCTTGCGTGGTTTGTGCGATTTATTGCACCTTTTTAAAACTTCCTTTCAAAGCCAAGCTAACAGGTTTTTTTCTACATTACATTTTTAGTTGGTGGTTCGTATCAGTATCTGAATAATTTGTTTTGACGACAAAAAAACCGACATTCTTAGATTCTCGCCTACACTTCAGCTGATTACGGCTCGTCGGAAGAAATTAGGTCAACGGGAATGTGTGTGTGTACGTCATCCATGAGAGTCAATGTCTGCAAACAATTCTGCGACATTTGCTTGTTTACAACTGGGTGGCTTTGATTGCCCCAAGGTATTATTGCGCGTTTTGTTTTCAGAAATTCTCAAAGCAATAATATGCAACAGTGTATTGAAAACAGTGCTTACCGTTGTCGATGATTTGTGCAAACTTCTCCAATCCTTCGATTGTGTTGGTGGGAGCAGCAGAAGGTGACTCAGCGCAGCCGCCTTCACGTTCCAGGCATTCCTGGGCCAGCTGCATCGAGCTGGACATTGAGGACCACATCGATTCGAACATAGATGTGCCATCGGTGACTCGGGCTTTTGGTCGGAGGCTGATTGACAAGTTGGTTACCTCAATCGAGCTGTCCTTGGCTAGCGGTGCTTCATAGGGAATATTGACGGTTACTGCACCGATGTGACCACCGATTACCTCTACTGCCCAGCCCTGCCCTTCACAGAGATCATTTAATGCCTGCAATGGAAGACAAATAATAGGAACGTTAATTAATCTTGCCCTGCTGTTGTTGAGAATAAAGAGTCTATGAATCAATTACACAAATTTTGCTGAAACACGTGGTAACAACAACACCCGTACCAATTATTCTTCATTCGCCAAAGGTTAGGAACATTACCATTCTAGTGATAATTGAATCAATCGAGCACAATAAATTATAACTCTTCATGCCGTCATCGACGGTGTAGAGTATGGGAAACGAGTACAGTGAGGCAGTGCCTTTACAAAGCCAAGCTGATCCGATTCTACCACCATCAATAGCAAGGCGCCAACATTTCGCGACTCGTGTCGGTGGAACAACCTTGAAAGACGATTACTCTCGCCTGACCGTCCTTCCTTATCTTTATCGGAAGTACTACCATTTACTAATTGTATTGATGTTGGTGTACTGCTACTAACTTGAAAGTTAGTCCATGTTGGTTCAATTAAGACACCCGAAAAAAAAAAATTGCATGGGAATGATGGATGTGCGCATTTACTTTAGTCCAGGGTCAAAATTTGAGAGCATACACTCAAAAAAATCGACACGTTATGTCCACGTGAAATTTCACGTAACTTTCACCTGAACACGGAAGCAAATCTTCTTCAGTAAAATCAGGTGAACATTACGTGCCAGTGAATTGTACGTGAAAAATCACGTACCATTTATGTGATTTTCACGTAGAATGTGGAGTTACTTGGAAATCACGTAGATCTTACGTGAATTCCACGTGTTTATTACTGGATTTGACAGTGGACGAAAATTACGTGCGTTTCACGTGGAAACAACGTGACGATTTTGTTAAATGTACAATAATAACTGAGCGTTTCCAGGCGAAATGACCTAGAAAAATTAGGAAAATTTATTTTGGCATTTTTCGATTTTAATGAAACTTTGCATACGCGTTTGGCTTAGTAGACTGAGCATTTTCCGCGCTAATATAGATTTTTGTGACTCAAAAAAAAATCGGAAAAAATCAATAATTACCATGAAGATTTAAATACCTCAGAAAACATTTTTTTTTTAATTTTTTCTATTTTGTGATTGTAAAAACTTGAAGTTATTACGAAAATTTAAGCGAAGACTCCAAGATGGAGAAATGTCAGGGAAAAAAGTTTCTAAAACATCAACTTTTGACGGTTTTCGCCCCAAATCGTATTCGGAGTTGGCAGCACCCTCTCATATTAGAACGAAACTTGGTTACTTAGTTTCTTCAAAAGGTTTCTTTTGAAAAGTGCTAAACTTTTTTTTATCGATTTTTTTTTCATATGTGTTTAGTAAAAATATGACTACTCCTACAAAAAAAAATGTTGTATGGGTGATTATCACAAAATAAGTCAAGTTTTAAGAAAAAAATATTGAATAAAAATCCTAAAATTCAAAGTCGATTTAAAAAAATGCCATATTTGATTTCGATGAAATTTTGTCTCAAGATAAGTAATTATGTTTCCTACCAACCGTTCATACATAACAAGATGGGTACTTTTAAGGAAACGAAGTTTTTCTAACATTGTCCCATTGATTTTTTTCAGTGTATTTTGTTATCAAAAACTAAACCAGTGAAGATCATAACCATCCCAGAATCCAATGAAACTCAATTTGTCAGGAGATTTTGTCCTGTTGATTCAATCATTTGGAAGGGTTTAAATGTTTGATCGCAATATGTATTGAATTATATATTATTTTATTTTTAATGTTTCATATATATATAATTATAATATTTGTCTTAGAGCTATTTTTAAACATGTTTTTTTTCTATTTTTTAACAGATCATGGTAAATATGTTTGGTTGATCTCCTAAATTAGAATGTCTTTATCAATCTGGGATTCGTGACGATTACATTTAAACAAAGTGAAACACGCAGATACTGAGTATGATATCGATAAGCAACCACACAACCCCGTTCCGGAGCTTCAACCATCTACATCAAGGTACACTATGGAGGAAATACATTCGGCTACATACATCACATCATCTTTTCAAGAATGCTTGCAACAGGAATTTTCCAAATCGAGTTGTTTAACAAATGTATAGCTGAAATCAACGTTTCACCGGTATCATCATCATAACTGAAGCAGGTTCACTATCCTCGGAGAAAATATTTGAAAAACTTTTTCGGATTTGAAAAGGAAGATAACCTGGATTTCCTAAAACGAAAGGCTGCTGACTTTGACGAGATAATATTTCTGTTGAAAGAAAAATGTGCTGCGCCAGAATGTTCAAGAGAAGACCAAATAAGAATACTATCAGTTTCACCAAAATCTTGTAATAATCAAACGGTAATGGAACAGTTTAACACACACGAATACATTGTGAAGCAGGCTTGTCGTATAGCGGAAGTCAAAGGAGAATTGGCTACCTCCAACGCAAGGATAGGAAGTGGTTTGACGCCGGAAGTAAAATATAAGATATTGAAGTTTTACGACATTGACCAGATAAGCAGAGTCATGCCAGGACTAAGAGACTACGTTTCAGTAAGAAAAGATGGTAAGCGACAGCATGTGCAAAAAAAAAGATTTTTAATGTGTTCACTTCTTGAGGCTTATAATGGCTTCAAAGAGATTAGTGAGACCAATATTGGCTTCAGTTCGTTTGCAGCTTAAAGCCAAAGCAATGTAAACTTCTTGGCAGCTCAGGTTCTCATAATATTTGTGTCTGTACCATTCACGAGAATACTGAATTGATGCTACAGAGTCTAAAAAAATATGCTTTCCAAAATGATACGAAATTTTTCATCGAACAACTACTATGCAACCCATCGTCAAGATCGAAATATTGTTATCTCTGTGAATGTGAAAATTGTCCAAGTTGATTAGCATTTGAAAATAACTTTTTCAAGGAACTGGTGGAATATAATGCATTTGAAATATCTTTCGAACAGTGGATTTCAACGGACCGGTGTAATCTAGAGACCCTCTTACAACCAGTTGATGAATTTGTATCATATTTTACCGCAAAGTTAGAAAAATTGGTCACCCATGATTAAATCAAAACCGAACAATCCTCGTTTTTGAGACACATTTTTTCCGAAAATTATACATTTATTCTTCACGATGCCGTTCAAAGTAGTTATTGGAATAATAACTAAGCCACAATTCATCCCTTTGTTATTTACTATATCGAATCAGGAGCGCTTAAAAATCTTAGCTTTAACGTTATATCGGAAGTACTTGAACATGACATAATAATACCGGTTCAGGTATTTATTTCGAAACTAATGAGCTTGTTGAAAAAGAAACTAACGCGATATTTATGTCTGATGGAGCTGCATCCCAATATAAAAATAGGAAAAAATGGCAAGCGTTTGTGAATTCAAATCAAAATATAGTAAAGTGCTGAATGGGGCTACTTTCCATGGCAAGGGGCCATGCGATGTAATTGGTGGCACATTAAAACGAATGGCAAGAAAAACAAGTATAGCTAAAGGACATGAACATCCAATAACAAATGCAAAAGAATTATATTCGGACATCGAAACACGTTTATTTGGGCAAATAGTTGAGATTTTGAATATCCTTTAAAATTTGACCTTAGAAACAAAATTGTTTCACTTCAGATCTCTCCACCCTTAAGTTTTCTCCAAAACTAACGTTAGAGCTTCAAGTTTTTAAACACAATGTATAAAATATACAACAAGAAGCAAAATAGGCATATGTTAAACGAAAATCTTAAAAGTACTGTTTGAACCGTTCATCCAATCGTCTTGCTGTCAAAGACGTCGTGCAGAGAGTTGTAGGAAACTTAACAAATATTTCGAAAAACGTTTTGTGGTTACTGGAGAAACGCGAATAGTTTTTGAAAGGTCGTATTTTTGAATATTATTCGAATATGATAAAATTATATCGGAAATATCTCGAGAACGGATGCTCTTACGAAGATCATCGTGAGGCGCTGATTTTTTTTAAATATTTCAAAAATCAGATTATATAAGGGCCTGTTCATAAACCACGTAGACTCATTTTGGAAAATCTCAGACCCCCCTTCCCCCTCGTAGACTTTTCTCCATACATATTTTTTTATTTTTTGTATGGAGCGTAGACTTTGGTCAAACCCAACCCCCACCCTCACTCTAGATAAATCTACGTGGTTTATGAATAGCCCCTAATCAGAATACGTTTATTCCCGCAAATATTAAAATTTTGAGAAATGCACCAAACGTTGATGTTCTAGAAACTTTTTTCCCTGACATTTCTCCATCCTGAAGTCTTCACTAAAATTTGCGTAATCACTTAAAGTTCGTTAAAAAAAAAAATCGTTTTTTAAAATATTTAAATTTTAATGATAATTTTCAAAAAATTTCCGATTTTTTTTAAGTGTATAGGAAAGGCATGTAAGATGGAACACGATCCGTGTTTTGCTCGTAACATGTAAATTTTTTATTTTTTCGCGGATCCAAAGACATCTTGAACATTTGACATTTGACATTTGAAAGAAGAACTAAAAGGCTCCAATTTTGCTTAAAAACTGGTTATTTATAATCATAAAAAAAGTTATAGCCTATTTTCGAAATCCATCGAAAATTGCAATTTAAAAATATGGCTTGGGAGATGGAACACGATTCGTTTTTTGCTCGTAACATGTATATTTTTTTTTTCGATGATCTTTGAAAAGAGGAACTAAAAGGCTCCAAGTTTGCCTTCGGAACTGATTATTTATAGTCATCAAAAAAAAATTATGGCCAATTTTCAAAATCCGTCGAAAATTGCAATTTCAAAAAATGTATTGTTATATTTCAATTTATTGTTGATTCCATGGCATGTCCAAACATAAAAAATATCATTCATATGTTTTAAAACGAAAAAAAATGTATTCCATCTTACAAGCCTAACAGTGCTCCATCTTACAAACATGACGCCATAAACACAAAACATCAAAAAATTGTTTCACTTTACGATTTGTTTGGAAATGCCTTTGGATCATAAAAATACACCAAAAATGCTAACCAACACAAATGTTAACCTTTTGATATCGATGGGAAATTTCCACTTATTAAGCACTAGAAATATTTGCTATTTTAATTTTGCAAACACTTTCGAACATTGAAATCTAGGAGAGCTAAATCGAATGAGTGTATTCACTCCAAGAGCAAGTGAAAACTGAAGAATAGTAAACAAATGAGGTTAATGGCTAGCCCACAATTGATACGTTGCGGATGCGTTTGCGTGAATTTGACAGTTTTTCCATAGGTTTTCTGTCAAATTTACGTCAACGCATCCGCAACGTATCAATTGTGGGTGACCCTTAACACTTGTCAGCGCGATAGTGTTGTCGCTGTGAATGGCAAAAGTGGCGCTGTTCCATCTTACAAGCCGTTCTATCTTACAAGCCTTTCCTCTATATTTTTTCACAATCTTCACACATAGGGCCACAACTTATTCTTAGTCAGTTTTTTACAACCAAAGGTTTTCGAGTTACAAATTATTAAGTGAAGTGCTAATCAAAATGCTTACGCCCTTTTTAAAACTGATTCTTGAGTCCAACATTTTTTTGCATCTGTAGAAAAAACTTACTTTCGTGGGTAAAACGAGTGTACAAATTTACAATTAAATCCGAGACACTCGAAGTTGGTCGGTAGGTCATTTCGGCTGGAAACGCTCACTTAAAAAAAAAAACGTTCTTTTTTAGTGATACGCACACCTTGCCACAGTGCGTAAGCGAACGGCAAATTTACACAATTCATAACAACAACGACCATGAGAAGAAGCTAAACATTTGGCAGTCAGGTGAGTAAACAGTGAGAATGATAGATAGATATATTCGGCAAATTGACAAACATGGCACGATTTTGTGACGTCTTCTCACGCAGCATTATACTAGTTTCCAAATTCTTGAGAAATCATGCTTTTAGATAATGATTGAGAACTGATCACCCAGTATAATAGCATCCACGGAATGACAGTCCCACGCTCCAACACCCATCGACCGTGTGGGGGGTCAACTCGAATGCCCTCGGTGTGCATATTGTACACACACTCTTAATGCAACCATCCTTCTTCTAGGTCAACAAAGATAGATAAGTACAGCTGAAGCAACGGTATGTGGCAAACCCGAATACGGCTACTTTGAAGCAATAATGCCGAATGCAACGCGCAAGTGCCGGGTCCGATGCATAGCAGCGATAAGTATGGGTACATAAGTGCATGCACGGTTTTTTTTTGTTTTGCTCGCTGCATATGAAGCCTATCATCACGTCGCTCATCTGACGGAACAAGGGTAGATAAATGAATGCACCGCACCATAGGAACGTATGTTGCTATCGATAGGAGGCTCTGAATTTCAGCATGCACCGCACATTAACAAACACACACACACACACGGGGAAGTTCTACACAGCTGTTCCTCATAGTCGACCAAAGAAGGCAACGCCAACTTCTCGAAAAGGTAAATAACTTGTGATCGGGTCTGTGTTTTGTCCAACAGCTCCGGTGCGAAATACCTATATGGTAGTGAGACTCTTTGTTTCATTCATGTTTACGAATTTTACGCGATTTCCTACTGCCATCTCACTTATGACTATAGCCACTATGATGAAGCGACAGACGTGGAAGTGTGGTGTGTTTGTTCTAGTAGCAGCGGTAAGTCTATTGACGTTTAACTGATCATCAAAAACTACTACTACAGTACCCTCGTCGAACGGTTCAACTAGAACGGTTGTTGGTTCTGAGCAGCAGCGGACACATCGAAGAAAAAAACACGTGCCATGACGATGCTTCAGTCAGATCGACGCGCGGGGCTTACCTAGAATGTAAGCAAAAACGAATCACTTTGTAGTAAAAATACAACGCAGTTATACATGGTTTAACGCCGATGACGACGAAATAGCGCCATGCGGAGCTCTCCTAGCGTGGCCAGCGATAGCCCCTGTCTAAGCACCGAGTGAGTGATGAATCTTTGCGGGGCAGGGGAAGGAAGAGGAAAGTAAGTATTAAAACGCGACTGCCTATGTTGACGAAATGCGGATATTTTTGTCAATGGCAAACGGAGGGGCTATTAGAGAAAACTATGAAATATAAATATGTAAAGTAAAAAATACCACGGTGCGTTGTGGTTGGCATTTCGTGTTGTATTTGAAGAGATTTATTTTGACGCTTGTAAAGCGTGGGATGTGGAGTCCAAAGGTCGAGATGCACGCTTTTGGAATTGCGTAGCATATCGGTTCTGGCTCCAACCATTCGTTTTTTTTGTTACAATATAGGGTACATGGCCAATATCTATACCTACTATGCAACATTTGTTGTTGCTGCTCATTAAATAAAGCTATGTCCATTAAGAATCCGGAATAACAAAATCATATGTATCTCGGTAACGGATTGACGTACAAATAAGTTTAATACATCAAAACAACGGCAATTCACTGTATTTTAAGGAAAAAATATCAATACAAATTATTTCCTATCGTTTCTAATGAAAATTCTTCTTTATTCCTCCCATCAAACACTCCACACCTCCGGAGTCAACTTCCTTGGCCCATTTGTTCCATATTTTGGTCATCTGAGTCGCGTCCCGAGCCGTTTTTTTCACTTTTCTCAAGCTTCCGCTTCATTATTGCCCAAAATCTCTCGATGGGCCGGAGCTGAGGGCAGTTGGGTGGATTTATGTTTTTATCGATGAAATCTACGTTATTATCGCGGTACCACTGGATGACTTCCCGGCTGTAGTGGCAACTCGCCAAAATCTGGCCAAAACTTCACGGGACCTTTATGGGCTTTAATGAAAGGTAGTACGCGGTTTTGAGGCATTCTTCCATGTACAGCTTCGAGTCCATCGTCTTATTCGTCACGAACACTTTGATCTTTGCTCCGCAGCTGCATATCCTTTGCCAAATCATCAGTTTTTTTTGCAAATTTGTCCACTTCGCAAAAACATCTCCTCGTGCCATCGCCATGTAGAATTTTTGGCCAGGAAGCTGTCCGAAATCCTTTTTGACGTGGGTTTCATCGTCGATGAGCAGGCATCCTTGGTACTTCGTTAAAACCTGCTGGTACAATTTCCGAGCTCGAGTTTTGGTGCCGAAACATTGCTTCAACGTTCTGTTTGGTTGCTTGCTGGCTCGATTAGAACGATATCCTGCTTCGATTATTCGAACGGAACTGTGAGCAGCAGCGTATGTTTGTGCGATTTCATTATCTGATAATCCAGGGTCTGCTCTGACGGTTGTCAACACCTTCTGGTTCAGCTACGACGCTTGCCTTGAGCCATTCCATCCACGCTCTTTCGCTCCCTGAAACGTTTTAGCATATCATACACGGTTGATTTGGCGATTTTCAATTGCGGACCACGTTGGATTATCACCGTGGGTGAGCAGAATGTTTTCTCTCCTCTCAGCTTCCATCTGGAATAACTTTTGACCCACTGCACGAAACACCGTGAAATTTATACCACAGAAAGTGGGCGCATATGTTAACAAACCGCTGTAAAATAATTCTTGCAGCGGTCACAATAAGTGATTCCGGATTCTAACTGGACAGAATTTTAACTCCACTCTTCAGGTTCTGTACATCATCTGACTGCAGCTTCTTCTGTACAAATCCCCCTTTTCCTCAGATTTGACCTCCTTGGGTTGCTTCCGTAGTGCCTGCTTCATAATAGCCCAGTATTTTCGATGGGCCTTAGTTTCGGTGCGCAAGGGATGTTCAAGTGCATGGGTACAAAAGTGACCCCGTTGGGTTCGTACTACTCTAGGACAACATTTGAATAGTGGCACGAAGTTAGATTCGGCCAGAAGATTATAGGGCCCTCGTGTTGCTTCAACAGAGGAAGCAGGCGCTTCTGTAGACACTCCTTGAGGTAGTTCTCCCTGTTTACAGTCCCGGTAGTCACGAACGGTGCACTCCGTTTGCCACATGAGCAGATCGCTTGCCAGATCATGTATTTCTTTAAAATCTTTGAAAGTTTCTGCTTCCTTACTTTCTCCGGAACATCAAACTTATGCTTGGCGGTGTAGAACAGTAGCCTCGGAAGCATCACTGACCAAAGCATTGGGATTCCGCTTAAACGCTTTCACGACACGCTTGTGATCCTGAACACTAATAGAACGTCCATTCTGAGTTTCGTAGTAACGTTTAATGTGACTCACCGTTGACTGAACGATTCCGAGTTGTTTTCTGATGTCCCGATGAGAGAATTGAGGCTTTTCCAAAAAACACTCTAAGCTAGTTTTACCCAAATTTTCAAGAGAAAATACTCAATGGGAGATTTTCTACAGTGTTTTTGTTCCGTGATGCAATTTGATGTGAGACACCCTTTAAGACTCTGTTGTAAATGACTTGGGAGGAGCAACGTTTGAGAATTTTGAATCCTTTCGTCTATTTCTTAAATTGTCTTCTTGTTATTTTGTTAGTCAGTCTTAGGTTTGCAAGTTTAATAAGGCGTTTCGTAATTTCTTCAGTCTTTTGTAGTTTATTCCGTTGGTGTGTCATTTATGTGCAATGAGTGTCTTCCGAAGCAGTTTTTTTGAACAAAAATGAAGAAGAATGAACAAATGTATTGTTCCAGAAGCATTGAACAAATGTATTGTTCCTTGTGCGTCAGAATGATCTACCTTAACCTTTTTCGAAGCATTTCACCAGGCGCGCAAGGATCATGTCGTCCAAAGAGACGTTGTTGACACTGCCTCAAAAGGTGTTACATTTTCAAGTTTGCTTTCGTTTTCTCTAAGTCATGTTCATGTCCACTGTTTGACATGATGTCGTTTTGTCTTTTTGGTATTTAGTTTGTCAGTGACACGATTACATGTTTAATAAGGCGTCTTTTATATCTTCGTATTTTGTTCAGTCTTTCCGTTAAAAGAGTTTGAGAGGTTTCTGCATCTCTTAATTCCTTTACTCCATTGAACTTTTCTCCTTGAAGTTTTTCTCAGTTTTTTTTTTAAATTACTTGTTGTTCTTCGCCTCTTGGGCTATCATGGCTTTAATAGGTTTCGATCCAACGGAGTTCAGGACGGTCTTTCGTTACAAACTCCACAAAAATAGCCGCATACTACTCCTGTACGGTTTTTGATCGGGCTGTCGGTAGAACTCAGATTTTTTTTAATTTTACCGTTTTTGGTGTCTTCTTTCAAGAATGATTCACTGGGTTTGCCACAAGGTTTATATGGCCTGCCAAATGTGGTACATCGTTGCGAATTTCGACATCCGGAAGTAGTCGAAAGCGATCTGTGAGAACGCCAGCGTTGATATAATTCATTATGATGAAAGTACTCGTGAGGGGCCTGTGCAAAAACTACGTACTCATTTTTGAAAATGTCCCCCTTTCCCCCTCGTAGACTATTCTTCATACAATTTTTTGAATTTTTGTATGGAACGTTGTGATTGCTAGGTGGGTCACCCCTGATTGCCAAATATGGATAACGTCTGCATAAGGCTATATCAAATTATAATAATCCGTCCACTGTATCACAAAATATTGCGTGGAAAAAGTTGCCAGACTGGATTATTATTTAACTAAATGTATTATTCTGTAAATTTAAACTTCAATCACAACACAGACACAGACTATTCTTCATACAATTTTTTGAATTTTTGTATGGAACGTTGTGATTGCTAGGTGGGTCACCCCTGATTGCCAAATATGGATAACGTCTGCATAAGGCTATATCAAATTATAATAATCCGTCCACTGTATCACAAAATATTGCGTGGAAAAAGTTGCCAGACTGGATTATTATTTAACTAAATGTATTATTCTGTAAATTTAAACTTCAATCACAATTTCAGTGAGCGAGATAAGGCGCTATAACCTTGGCAAATTATTGCTAGACTTTTGGTTCAAATGTCAGAGGTCCACCCACAGGCAAAAAGAGCATAAACTAATCTTTCTAGCATCTATGCTCCCAACGATAAAATACGAATTACCACGCTATTTAACTTTATATTGACGCGTTTGGTTTGGGATATCCACGCTTGCTTCTTTTTCTTGTTTCGAAGAACAGCGATTTTGGACATGCGATTTCTGTTAGAACCAAATATGAGAAGAGAAAGTATCGATAGGTTCGATACGCCGATATCAATAGTTTCTCTTCACATGTTTGGTTCTAGCAGAAATTGCTTTCTACTACTGAAATCCTATGATGATGAGAAAATATTTCAAATTTCAAAACATTATAATTTAATTAGCGTATATTATGCAATAAAAACATAATTATTACTGTCATGCAATAGTTTTATAGCCTATCATGGAAGAAAGCGAGAATGAACTTGTAACTTGTGACACGTGGAAGCGACTGCGTTGAAAACAGATCTGATGTTGTTGTAATATCAAAAACAACGATCATGTAAATTTAAGGCCCTCAGTGTAGTGGCTAATGTTCGACGCTTTACGGACTTAGATTTGAGGTTATTCAATATATTCTAGAAGCTGTTGTAAATGTAGAATTTGGAGCGTGATTTTAAGTGTGGCAGTATTTATAGTTTTAGGTTTTAAATAAGGATTTATCAACCTTCAAATAAGGACCGTTTATTGTATAAAGAGAACAGTTTTGTAAAGCGATAAAAAGCAGAAGCTTTACTCCATTTTGATGGAATTCGCTTCATCGAGTAAATCAATACACTGACAGGCGACTGTCATTTTTTTATTTAAGTCAAAGCAGATTGAGTTTAGCCAAATGGAACGAATTGATAAGGGCACTAGAGTTTTGATTATTCAAAAGTACTACGAGGGACTCGGATAGCGTAGTCGATAAACGCACAGTCTACCAAGCCGAAGGCAGCGGGTTCGATTCCCGATCAGTCTAGGAATTTTTCGGGTTGGACAATTTCTCGACTTCCCTGGGAATAGAGTATAATCGTGCTTGCCACACAATATACAAATTCAAGCATTGGTGTTGGCAAAGCAAGCTCTCAATTAATAACTGTGGAAGTGCGCTTAGAACACTAAGTTAAGCAGCTGGCAAAAGCTCTTTTGATGAGCGTCAAAAAAAAGCCAGGAAGAAGAAGACGAGGAAATGTCTTGTAGAAATATTGCTCAAATTGTAGAAAAATCGAAAACTGGTATGCACA
The DNA here is from genome assembly GCA_034211315.2 of Aedes japonicus. Taxonomy (NCBI): domain Eukaryota; kingdom Metazoa; phylum Arthropoda; class Insecta; order Diptera; family Culicidae; genus Aedes; species Aedes japonicus. Next base: position 105,975 of record JASCZW010000496.1, read on the forward strand.
AAATCATCAAAAAGTTTGGAGAGGAGCACACTGGAGGATCTGACAAAATATAGAACCAGATGCGGTCCTGTCAACTCGCAAGAGTAGAAGTTGTGTGTTGTAGAATGTGTTGAGCTTCTGTAATCCGAAAAATCAAACTAAAGCGTCAAAAAGAGAAATAACATCAGGACATACAATTAGCAAAAACGAAGCAAGGACGTCAAAACGGAGCTTGGAATAGCTGGAATGAGCCAAAGAGCGATGCAGGAAGCTTCATAAATTGTTAAGAAAGCATGCCAGTCGTTGAATTTCTATGGATTACGAAACAAATTTCAAACTAGACACAACTATGCTACCGGGGCCGCAGTTTCATAATGCGGTTGTTGGGGAAAACGTATCTGATGACAGAAGAACGATTAAATTTGCTCAGGTGCTCCACCAAATTGTCCTAAAAAGTCCTGAATCCTATCGAGCGCTACTAGGCAATAATCAAGCGGCACCTCCGAGAGGATGACAGAGCGGCACAATCTGTCAATGAGTTCCAAAAGATGTGGCCATCTGCTAGCCAAAAGGTATCGCAGAGAACTGTGGAAAGGCTAATGAAGGGTACTCGTCTAAGAGTGTATCAGTTCCACATCTAGGATGAAAAGGGTGTTCCGATCAAAATTTGGTCAACTTAAACTTGACGCATTTCCCTTAATGGTGGATTAAAAAAATTTCTCCCCTCAATATGAAGATGTGTGCATGTAGCATCATGCCTCTAATTGGGAAACTAGGAGAATTTAAAATTTAACACTTCATTTGATCAATTTTAAATTCTCCTAGTTTCCCAATCACAATCGTTCTACTAAAACGCTCAAAAAAGTTTTTTTCAAAAATAGTGTTTAAAAAAAAGTGAAGGGGATCATGCCTCTATTTTGATTTTGAGATTAGAACTTCAGTTATCAAAATCGAAGGAAGAGAACCATCAAAATTTTGCACGTACATGGCAAAAATCCAAACTACTCTCACGCCTGGCAAAATTGTTGAATGTGGCTAAATCAACTGTAAACAGCGTATTGAAAGTGTTCGGTGAACGTTTGTCGATAGCCAGGAAAGCTGGATCGGGGGGGGGGGGGTGGGGAATCGAAAGCCGGAGACCACAGCGACGACAAAAAGAGTTGCCCGCTGCTTCGAGCGGAACCCCAACCTCTCCGTCCGAGATGTCGCAAAAAAAGTTGGAAGTGGCGCCTTCAACCGTGGATAGAGCTAAAAGAACGAGCTGGACAGTCGGCTTACAAGAAAGTGGTGACTACAAATCGCGACGATAAACAAAACACGTCGGCCAAAGCACGAAAGATGTACAACTTGACGATGCAGACGAAGTTTGATTGCGTGGTACAGGACGATGAAACTTACGTCAAGGTAGACTTTGAACAGCTTCCTAGTCAGGATTTTTTTACGACAACCGGACGGGAAAAGGTGGCAGATATTTTCAAGCACATTAAACTGTCAAAGTTCGCGAAGAAGCAACGTTTGCATTGCGACCGGAACCGCCAACCAGGAAATTTATCTGAGCGAGTGCCTACAAATACGTCTACTGCCTATCCTGAAGCGACACAATTGTTCCGTTCTATTTTGGCCGGATTTTGCATCTTGCCATTACGGAAAAAAGGCCATGGAGTAGTCTGCTACCTACAACGTTCAAGTGGTGCCCAAGGACAAGAACCCTCCCAAACCGCCAGAGCTCCGCCCAACCGTACAATATTGGGCCATCGTCAAGCGGAACCTTAAGAAGACTCAAAAACCTGCGGCGAATAAAGTAGACAAGGAGACTGTACAAAATCTAATGACAGGTGTTTAACGAAAGACCCGGCAATTCGCATTCGGTAAAAAGGAAGCTTAGCTGAATATTTCTCCTGTATTCGGTATAAACTGAACTTGAAAAAGAAAACGAATTTGACTTATTAATAAAAACTTAGATCAACTCACACACATTACTGTTTGACCAAATTTTGATCGGAACACCCTTTAAAATATATTGTTTCCGCAATACAGAGACAACAGTGATTATTACACATAAACCCGTTTCTGAATTTGATTACTTATAAGTAAAACATCTACAAAACAATGCGTCCTCTTTATAAAATGAACAGCCCTTAGAATATTCAATCGAGTCATATTGATGTTTATATCTCAAAGTATTTCCGTGCATCAGAGATTACATCACTCGTACTATTCATTATTTTTAAGAATACACTTCGAACCTAATGAAAGGCTTTTTCTTAGTCTTAAAAGTCTAATCTGACAGTTGTTACAGAGAGACAGGTTTTGGACGCTTCTCAAGCGAACGTTATGTCAGTTATCAATTAGGGCCTTCAATGGCAACTCGAATTTAATATATTTGTTAGATAATTCAGAGAAATTGTGGTTTGACGTGGTTTGTTAGAGCTAAGTGGGAAAAAAATCAATAATCATTTGACTCCCCAGCCGCTTGCTTACAATAAACGATTCAAATAATGCACTTTGTTTCCATCTATAATAATAACATAATAAGCCCAACGCATTTGGGTCGAAGCCATTTCAACTTCAATATTCATCTCTCTCGCATGCGAAGACTATAAATTGTGGAACCATTTACTTTCGATCGTGTTTGATTCATTATTACACACGCGTGTTGCCGCAGCCCTGTATGTCTACTCCTATTCCTATACTCAGCACATATCGCGTCGTAGTATCTCTGTGTGTCACTGTTGGGTGTTCAGTGCGGCAATCAGCCGACCTAGTCCATTCCCTTGGTCATGACAATCATCTGTTTGCTGCGTGGAGCTCTGTTTGCCTGATTTGCCTTTTTCATCTATAACAGTTCATTACAGTAGAAAGACTACTTTTGTCTTGAAACAAGCCGGGTGCTTGGCGCGATAGAGCGTGTATGAATTAATTAAACAATTAAACGTCGACTTGCTTGATCTACACTACTCTGCTAGGTGTATTGAGTGCAATTTAGATGGTTGATTGTCGCTGAGTTTTATTGTTTGGCTAAATTTATCTGGCAAGCAAAGGGAAGCCAGTCTGATGTACAATAAATCTCATAACCTGGCAGGTAGGCAATTGCAGCATGCTTTCATTTTTCGATTTATTCTTCTATTCTGTAACGCTACTTCTGCGACTAAAATAACCTAATAACCAGTTTCACCATGCCTTCCATGTGAACCAGCCAACTATTGAGCTGTGACTAATCAGGTATCTGTCCTTGAACGTTCGCACTTTAAAGTATGGCTGTGACCGCGGCGCTATTTTCTAAATCCAGGCAGCAAACTAATTCCGCATATTCACACACATTAACCTTGTAGCAATTTGACTCGCCGTTTAGCACGGACAGCCAGTTATCCATATCAGTGCGAGCGCTACTATTGGAACAAGTAAGCGTCTGACCGAAACAGGAAGGCTGATTTGTCATTCTTGTGGCTGTGGGCACTGCCGCGCCCGGTCATTGCTAGATGGACGAACGTACCAATTTCTGTATTCTAATCGTACGATTTCCTCTTCTCCCGTCACTTGAAGCGCTAGTTAGCTAATATGTCGAACAGTTCGTCGCCTGGCCCGCGTGTTTATAAATTATTTAAAACCAACCCGCGATTTGCATAGCCTCAATGACGGGGGCATAAATTTGCGTGGTGGTGATAGAACGACCTGTTGTATTGCTCGATGTGCGATGAAGAAGTCAACGTGATTTGTAAACAAACAACAATGAGAAGCAACTATATTCGGAAGGAGAAGTTACTGGTTGGGGTGGGTCATAGAACTGTGGAGCTGTTGCTGAACTCGTAGGCTGAATTACGTTGCAAAAATTTTGATTTAATAACTCAATAAGTTAGAATGCCAGTGATGCGAACTAAGTGCGCAGCCCACGTGGGCATGGTTGGAAGCTTAGATGAAGAAATTTAAATTACGTACGAGGAGATTACAAAATCTATTTAAGATTAATGCTTTCAACTTCTGGGAGAATCAGGAGTATTCATCAAAAGGCTTGAAAATATCAGAATTTTGGATGAACTACTTGTGTGCGATAAATTCTACAAATCAAGGAGAGCTCTCAATATTTTGGTCTTCTTTCTTCTTAGCGCTTCAAGCGTATTGCTTTCCCTCTACTTAGTGTTCTAAATGCCTCTCCACAGTTATTAATTAAGAGCTTTCGATGCCAGCTACCACTTTTGCATTAACATGATTGTGTGGCAAGTACAATCATACCCAATGCCCAGGGAGTCGAGAAATTTTTCGCAACGAAAAATTCCTAGACCAGACCGGGAATCGAACCCAGCAACCTTCAGCATGGTGTTGCTTTGTAGCCGCGCCTTTACAGACTGAGCTAAGGGAAGACAATATTTTGGCATTCAGACTAATACACACATTTATATTCCTCTATGCAGGTATGCTCATGTATATCCAGAGTCTATTTTCACTTCCAGAGGTCTAACCCCTTCTGGCCTAAGCGGTCGTTTATGCCACTAAAAAGAAAATGGCTGTATAAAATCACAAAATAAATAAAAGTGTATGCTGTCTTCGGCAAATTTGTTTTACATCAATTCTTCTATCTGTGAAAAATAAAATAAAAATATACGCGATTAAGGCCCAATTGACAACCTAGGAGATATGGAATATAAAGAAGTTTAGAAAGAAAAATAATGCCTTATTAATAATATACACCGTTGCAACAACGCGTTGTTTTAGAATATGGTATTTGCATACGTATTATTAAATTCTCGTTGATAAACGTTAAATGTTTTTGTATCTTCCTGGAATGTTCTAGGTCATCCAAACAATCCTTGAGTTCAGAACATTATATCCACAGATGTAACAGTAAGTTAATTGAATATGCAAAGGGACAATATGTATTTTACAATGTTCACATAATGCGACAATCTTGGGATATTCTAGGTCATCCAAACTGTCCTTAAGTTCGAAACATGCGATCTACAGTTTTAACAGTAGTTTTATGGCTATATAAGGTAACGATTATGTATTCAAACATGTCCAATGCTTCTTCTGGAAGGTCAGCAGACATGCAGGTCATGCAAGCGAACCTGAAGCAAAACCCTGTAGCATTTTGAAAGTTCGTGAAGTCACAACGATCTTGTGATTGTATTCCGCCCCTGTCGGTGCTGCGAACTTGTTTGCGTGCTTCTTCCATTCACTTTATAGCACAAATGCATCATCTTTGTATCCAAATAGCTTCGACAACATTCGAGAGTTCAATATGAACTTCCCAGCGGTTTGTTTCTCGCCGGATGACGTCATGATAGCCTTGATTGACCTTGATGTTTCAAAATGCCGTGGTGTAGATGGAATTCCTCCATCTGTTCATAAGTTTTGCACACACTCTCTTGCTTTTCCGATATGCAGCATATTTAACCGTTCGTTAAGAGAGAGAAAGTTCCCTGGAATTTGGAAGCCTGTGTCAATTGTGCCAATCAGTTGGTGCGGTTCCACTAGAGCGAGTCACATCTGTTTGCGATCTAGGTGTTACAATTGACTCCAAGTTAAAATTTAACAAACCTGTCGCGCCAGTTAAGGCTAAAGCCTCCACGGTTCTTGGATTCATTCGACGTCACACCTGGAACTTCACAGATATCTACGCACAAAAGACATTATTCTGTACCTTAGTCCGTAACATACTGGAATACGCGGCCGCTGTCTGGGCACCATATCACGCATCACTGATCATCAGAGTCGAACGAACTCAAAAGCTCTGGAACGACCCGTTAAATCTGCCCGACTATACCGCACGATGCATGTTGATTGGTCGGCAAACCTTGCGGGCCTGGCGCACAATCATTCAGCAACTGGTTGTCTACGACCTGTTACGCGGCAATATAGACTGTCCGCAACTCTTATGCGATGTTCCCCTTCACGTCCCACCCTGACAATTGAGAAGCGCACACTAGTCTGTTCACCAGACCAGTTATGGCTTCAATCATCCACTTGAGGCCTGCCTGCGAGCCTTTAACAATACCAATCAATATTTCGACTTTAACATTAGCAAAAACGTTTTAAAACATAGTATTAAGATTAGTAGGTAGACTAGTCTGTACGATTTTTAGTCGAAGACGAAGAATAATAATAAATAATAAATAACTTTGTGATCCTCTAGGAAATCCAAATTGTCCTGGAGTTTGAAACTTGAAATCTACGGTACTAACTATAGCTTTTTGGGCTATACAATGTTACGTATCGTATTCACGCATATTCAGTGAATATTTTCGATCGTAATAATACATGAGAAGATAATCTTGGGATGGTCTGGGTCATCCAAACTGTCCTGGTGTTCAGAACTCAAGATTTACAGTTGTAACAATATTTTTAAGGCAATACAAAGACACAATAAATATTCAAACATATTCAATTTATATTCTTAAAGATCAACAAACAATAAAGTTATATGACATGTTCTAGGTCATCCAAACTATCCTTGAGATCAGAACATAAGAACATAAGTTGTAACAAAAGCTATGAAAGTGTTAAAATACAGGCAGCTAAATGAACGTCTCATAAAAAATAGAAAATTTCCATACACAAATCATATATGGCGTATATTGGGGTGGTAGAAATACAAAACTTTAAAGTTCACATAGAAAAACATAATTTAATGATTCCCAAGCTATAATGAAAACCACAATTGCAATGAAACATTTAACAATTTAAATAAAAAAAAGCCTAGTCTTCCATAAAAACCAAACCAGAAGTTTTCACTAAATATCTCAAAAACCGATAAAAATGACATTAAATTACATGTATATATATATTTTCAATCGATGAATACAAAACTTAACCTAAACAACCATTGCACATTATGAAATACAGTACATTTTGGATTGTTTGAGGCATTCAGTCGAGATTGGTAAATACGACGGAGATTTTTCATCAGAGCCGGACTGAAAAACTCAACTAATGGCTTTTTCCGCAATGAAAAAGAGCAAAGCACAAGGGACACTACGATTATGAAATTTCCTCCTCAAAATCATCATAACGTTTTTGTTTATTTTATAGCCTTCAATCCTATCAATACCTGGAACTTGACGATCGTAGGCTTGGCATAGCTTATTCAAAGGAAATCAAATGAAAAAAAAAATCAATTTGACAACAGCGAAGAGAGGGACCATTAGGACACCCGCTTGAAGCGAATTGGATGGAGAGAGAGGGAATGCCTACTCCCCGTCCTTAACAGTTTGTGGATACAGGGCGCGGTATTCTTCCTACTCATTGGGGCATCCTCTCGTTCGACAGCTTTCACTTTTGGCCAATTGTTCAATCTTGTGTGCGATTCAGTTCTAACGGCCTCGAAAATTGTTCAATTTTATATATTTCATGCAGGGTTTTATCATCAGGGACTAGCCAGAGAAATAACATTTTGACTGGAGTTCAATATACATTTTAACAAAGCTAATTGACAAAATACTAATACAGCCAACGGTTGGAGGAGCAGAGTAGTCGTATAGCGTTCGATATGTATAATGATTTTATTATAATGTTTAACAATTATAGTATTCTATAACATTTATAACATTGACTATATACTGGATTAGGAGGGAGCATCAAGGCATCGTTCAAGCTGAAATTAGACGAGGGAGTGGTGTGACATCCAAAGTCTAGGAGGGAATGAACAGTATCATTTTATTTATCCTGCCGATTCGATTGTGGTGCTGTGTATTCTACTCCAACAATTTCAGTGAGAGTGGCGCGCCCTTATTAACAAACAATCCTGTAGAAATCTGAATAAGTAATGCGAATTGGGTTATTCAATTCGTTCAATCGTATCGTTGAAAATTCTTATGTTTCGCGTAGGTCGATCTGATTACGGGTTAACCCCTTTTTTAACCCCTCATACAGTGAACCGATAATTCAAATTGAACTTGCTATTAAGTGGAGCTGCATACAAGACAAGGCCTTAGGACCTTACCACACATACATACACCACTCTTGATGAAGTTGAATTTAAATGGAAATGTACCTGATCGCTCCCGTTTATCGTTTATTTTTTGCAGAGTTAATGCAGACCTAGCCTGAAGAATTCAACCACTTCCTGCCAATTTGTTATCAAACATCTAATTTGAGTATTAGTCAGCAGGTGCTGTATTGTCGTCTTACCCATACCAGAAAAGAAAGTAAAGCCGATTATCCAAACTAAAAACCGTATTTGTTCCAGAAAAGTGTGGGTTACACTAAACAGTGTTTACCTGTAAGAGAAAAGGAAAAGAGAAAAAAAGATTAGGGAATATCTCAAGCTGATTGGTAAGGATGTAGTTTAAAGAATGTAATCCACAATTTGTTTTTTTTTCGAAAATGCCTTCACATTGGGGTAAGAGAAATTTTACTTTGAGCTTAAGAAGCATACGGCATGTTGCCCTCAATCCTATTTTCCCATTATTTATTTATTGCCTTAAATTAACAGATTTTATTATAGAATTGTTTGTTATGTTGTGTTATGTTATGTTTAAGTACGTTTTTGATCGCACGTTGATCAACTGCGTACCAAAAGTACCAAATATCAGTTTTCGTTCTATTGTACTCCTGTAGAATTAACTTGTGTCAACCTTGATAGACTTTCCTAATTTAAGTGACCATTTACACTCAAATTAGGAAAGTCTATCAAGGTTAACACAAGTTAATTGTACAGGAGTACAATAGAAGGAAAACTGATATTTGGTACTTTTGGTACGCATCTGATCAACGTGCGATCGAAAACGTACTTAAACATAATAAACAGAACTAAGCGAAGAACTAAGAAGAACTGAATTTCGGAAGAACCTACAATAAGGTTCAAACTAATTTGAACTATTTAAGTAATCATGTTTTTCGGTGTTGCATGATGCACGTAATCAATTATAATGTTTGAAATTGGAAATATCCTTCTTATCAACATGCAACCCTAGGAGTTGACAGTACTTTCTGCTAGAACCAAAGATGTGAAGTACGGCTAGGTCCGGAAGCTTTCGGCAGGCAGTGAAATTGAATAGAAATAGTTTAAAATTGAGCGTAGGGCTTTTTGTTAAGCAGTATTTCGAAGCCAACGCACATACTTTTGCCACACATCCCCATGCGGGGTAGGTCAAAGCAGGAATTGATGGCTATGACGGGCCTTGTGGTCACTGCGACGAAGAACAATCCGTCAATCAAGCTCAGGCAAACATTATTGTTGCGCAAATGGTTACTCTTCTCCTCCTTTGCTCGAAGATAGCCTGGTTTCATCGGTATGGCTGATGACTGGACTCTTCAAGTCCAAAACGTTCTGCTAGACGTTGAATGTAACTGCTCTGTTTGATCACGAACTGTCCATTCGCATATCGGTTCACTTGAATTCCAAGGTAGTAGGGGTACATCTCCGAGAGGATTCGGCGATACGTGTCTTCACCCACATTATCCCTCGATCATCTATCCATAGGGTAGGCTTGAACAGTGTACTTGATTTAGGAAGAGGTTTGACTGATTCTTCCTTGCGTTTTAAATTCGTTTGTATAGTGCGAAGTTCTTCCGGGTATCCGTCCTGCTGCGCGACTCGTATCAGTCGCGCTTCAGCTGTACATAGTTCACTGGTACTCAGAGGTCCCCGGTTTATGGGCCTTTTTCTTTGACTGAAGGCGTCAGTTTGTGATGAATCGTAGGATGCTTTCACCTACAAGATCGGCTGGAATCGCTTCGATTGCGAAATACTGGACAATGGCCGACGTCCTACAAAGCGGGAACTGCTACGGATTCTAATTTCCATATTCGACACATCGTGTTTGAGAGCATGTTTGGATTATTGAGTTATTTAGTCTAGTCTAGTCATGTCTAGTCTAGTCTAGTCTAGTGTAGTCTATTCTAGTCTAGTCTAGTCTAGTCTAGTCTAGTCTTGTCTTGTCTTGTCTTGTCTAGTCTAGTCTAGTTTAGTTCAGTCTGGTCAATTGATCGTTTCTTAAAAAGAAAAATTACGTTCTAACGAAATAATAGAATTATGAACACGGAGCATGCTAATTTCCATAAGCAGGGATGCTGTAACTGTCAAGCAATGAATCATGTTAGAACGTAATAGTTTTCGAATGCATCAGTACGAAAATAAAGGCACCAGACAAAACCTCACTGTTGCCCACTTTCACCTATCTAAATCCCATCAGCTGGAGAGAAGAAAAAAAAACCCCAGCATATCCGGCAGCGATGATCACTAGTGGTGTACAGCTCTGCCTACCTCAAGTGAACTGACATGATCTCATCTTGCTCCTCCTGGTTCGATTGAATAAAGAAACCGGTTCCTACAGCAACCGAACTCTCTCAAGTACAGTAAACTGGTTCGTTTCGAGCCAACGCAACGCGAAAAGGCCAAGAAGGTTCAAAGCATAACAAATGTGCTGATAACTGTCCATTTGGTTACTTGCTCGACTCATAGTGCGAGATGGAGAATAGGTCACTTGGAAGCGAGTTGTAAACTCTCGCTGGGTAGTAAATGGGCTCCAATCAACTTTTTTTCCTTCGTCTACTGGGCAGTCCAACTGAAGTAAATTGTGCCCTGGTACAAGCCGTGGGTGCAGGCGGGAAAAAAGTTGCAGACGTGACTTCTTTCGATCAGCTGCTAGTTTCAATCGATGACAACTGGTTTTTAAGCAATAACAGCTGATTCATGCTCTCTCCATCTTGCATCCCAATCCGGCGAAGGGTTCATGGGGATGTAAACTTTAGCGTTATCATTCTCCTTCCTGAAAAATTTCTCCGCACAATCAACGCTCATTACGAAACTTCTGTTTCTACGTTCAAGGCCAATGCATTGCGGTAATTACAGTTAATCTCCGTGAGCCAAAAGTCACTGCCGACAACATATCCTGTTTGCTTGCCTGTCGTGAGCTTAATAAGTTGTTTCGGTGTGTATGTGGTGGTAGGTCTGCAAGCTGAGTATGAGTTGCATTTAGGACCGGTTGACATTGTTCAGCTACCAGACCGCTTTTGCTCCCGCTTATCACGCAAAACGGTTTCAAATGTCAGATGTCGTAATGACGTGTTGACTTTGTTGTCAACGTCATACCGCACTGCTAGGCATTGATTGTACGCAATTATATACATATACGACATGGGAAATAGGAGTTGAGTTTTCGTTTCTGATTTTTTTTGCACAAATAGTAATAATTCATATCTCGATAGCTCGAAAGCAATGACGGCGAACATATTTGAGACGCAGTTAAACAAAAGATAAAAACAAAAACAAGCGTTTCTCCTTCTCTGATGATGATGATGATGAAATACTTGGATTGGAACACGTAATTTTATAGCTGATAGGAGAACGAGTTGGAGCAAATAAACGAATGTAGATTTACAGTTTATTTGTCGATGCCTATGAGCGTCACTAAGTGCTGATAATTTTACTCTTGGTTCGATTAGATGATGGTAATTGGTTATCAACGTGTATGATCGCGTAAGGTGAATGAACGATCGTTAGATACAACGAATGTGTCAGTGAATCTTGTGTCAGTTTTGTGTGCTCATGGTGAAATTATGGAATTTGCTTTGAATTTTATAAGAATAATCTAACAGAATGTCAAGAGCCCCCCGTTATGCACTCTTTTACATTGCAACTTTTACGGGCTTCAAATGGCTACTAGACAACCTGGAACGAGGGTGCGACCGACTTCCAGACCTCACAACTTCCTACCTCACGCCTCCAAGAGTCATTAGATAGCAAAAGCCTTCCAGCTGAAACAGGGTGACGCTGGTTGACGTAGCCTGCGAAATTTTGTCACTTAGGCAAAAGCAAAGTGCGGTGGTGCGACAAGAACAAGCGACTAGGCTGAAAATAGCATGTGGTTGTATTTGAAAGCTTTATTAAAAGGCACTTATTTGGTAATATTTAGTTATGGATTATTAACAGTGTGTTAAATATTCTATTTTTGTACATAAAAGCAAAAGATAACTTTGACGAGTGATACATCTGTTATTCTCTCATTCTGCAACAATGATATTTTGTAACTTGAATCTATTACAACAAAACACGAAGGAAAACAACAAAATGTTGCATCAGTGATGGGTAAGAGACAAGTTGCTGTAAGAAAATGTTTCTTCCTTGTTTTCAAGCAACGGCGACAAAAAGACGTTTTGTAATTATTGCAACACACTACCGCGATAGCAACAATGCTTTATCAGCAACATGAACAAAAGTGACAATCAGTTGTTGCTGTCAAACAAATTACTGATCTGAGTAATTATAAAATTTGTTGTGGATAGACTTCCATCCGACTTCCATCCACATGAAGGGAAAAGGCTCACGAGAAGACAATGTTGGCCTCCTACCACGAGTTCAGATCAACGGTGATGAAATCAATGTAGTAGACGAATTCGTGTATATGGGGTCATTGATGACCGTCGATAACCACACCAGCAGAAAGATATAAAGCCGCATTATGGCAGGCACTCATGCCTACTTTGAACTCCGAAGGACGCTTAGATCAAACAAAGTTCGTCGAACTACAAAGTTGACCATCTACAAGACATTAATTAGACCGGTAGTTCTCTACGGTCACGAAACATGGACATTGCTAGTGGACGCGCCAACGCGCCTTTGGTGTCTTTGAACGGAAGGTGCTGCGTATGATCTACGGTGGAGTGCAGATGGAAGAAGACGGAACGTGGAGGAGGCGAATGAACCACGAATTGCATCAGTTGCTGGGAGAACCTCCCATCGTACACATCGCCTAAATCGGTTGACTACGATGAACTGGGCATGTCGTAAGAATGTCGGACAACATCCCTGTTAAAATGGTTTTTGAAAACGAACCGACGGGTACAAGAAGAAGAGGCTCGCAACGAGCAAGGTGGATAGAAGACGACCTGCGGACTCTCCGCAGACAGCGAGGCTGGCGAGGTACAGCCATGGACCGATTACAATGGAGACTTCTGTTTACAGCAGAGGCCACACCGGCCTTTGTCTGATTGGTATTGGATTTTCAACCCAGAACATCCTGAACATGAAGAGGTTCGATATTTAGGATCTACCGTTGTAACTATAGCTTTTCCAATTCCGCAAAGTTACGGTATCTGTTAAACCATGTTAATTTAGTCTTCTGGAAGATCAACAAATGTTATGAGATAATCTGGGATTTCCAAGGTTGACCAAACTGTCCTGGAGGGCAGAACTTAGAATCTACAGTTGTAACTATAATTCTTTCGGCTATACAAAGTTACGACTTGCATTCAACCATGTTCTCTGAACCTTTTCGAAGGCCAACATATATTCTGTGATAGTGTTGAATGCATGCAGCAAGTACGCTTCGGTTAATTTCATATGTCGTATCTAGTTTCAAACTGATCATTGAGTCTTTCACTTCCTCTCTTATTAAATTATCGATTGATTCGCTTGCGATAGAGACATGTTTCACAATGTTCTGTTTATTTATGGTTACGTTGAGAGCCTCCAACGAAGGTTTGACGGCGTTGAAGGGGGCATTGTGACAAGCCACAATTTTTATTAATTCACCCATAACTTTTTCTTTTGATACTCTTACAGTCACCACTCCTTCACCTTTAGAACATTTTGCATTTGGAAATCTCCTTCCCCAACGTCAACACAGTGTAACTCTTCAGGTGATAGTCGTTCATCACCACCACCACGTCGCGGTTTGCCGGGAAAATCGAGTTGACCATCTTATTTACCGCTACCTACAGCAACGAAGCCAGTGGACGCGACTTCCGCTTCCTGACATGTATGTTCATGTTCGCCAAGTACTTTTTCACTGTTTGAACCGAACTCACGGCCAAGTGCACGCAGCGATGTAGCTACTTTTCCCTCGGTCTTCGTCTTCAGCATATTTAGAAGTTTCTTGTCGCTCAGGGTCGTCGGCCCTCCGGAACCGGGCTTTCTTTCAATATTCTGATTGTTGTCTAATAGTGCCAAGATGCTGAAGATGACGGAACGAGTGTATCCGGTGTCCACAAAGTGCCGCACGATATGCGATTTCGCCGCGATGAGGTGCCGTTCTTTGAACGCGCACACTTCTGAACGGAGTTGCTTCACTGTTTTTGCCATCATGGTCAGAGTTCGACTGATAGAGCTGTCAAATTTTGTCTGCTGACTCATCAGTTACTATGATTGATGGTGCATGGGCAGATCGTCAGTGCGGGTGAAGGCACTGAAAAATCGGCTATTTTTGCAAAAAAAATTAATGCAGACGTTAGTTATGACGCATCACTATTGCTAGAAGCGATCGCCAATGTTTGACTTAAAGCGTTGTCCTAGGGCGGTATAACACAGCAAATAAACTGTACTTCCGTACTGGGGTTTGTTCACCAGATCTCAGAGGGTTCTAGTAGCCCTTTGCTGAAGAACTTAATTATTTTGTTGGAGATTGCCCGGCAGTGGCATAACAAGTGCTCCAGGTCTTCTCTATCCATGTCACAAAATCGACATGAATCATCTTGAAGTTTTCCTATCAGCTTCAAGTGATATCGGCTCTGACAGTGACCAGTTATAAGGCCTGTATATAAGTTTAAATCAAGCCTTAAGAACTGATGAGACGAACCGAGTCTTGGACAGTCGAAGTTGTTTTTTTTTTCTCCATTCAATCTTCGTTGTTCATAACTAAAGCATTAAATCTAGCCATTTTTAGAATGCTAAGATGTTCTACTAGATCACCTTCAAAAAGGTTCACAAACCTTCTGATCCTTAGAGTGCTTTTTAGCTTCTAATTGTATGTATTGATGCAATGGTAGCATGAAAAGCAATGCATCCAGTGCCTTTGTTGGTTTACTTCTCATTGCACCTGTAATTGAACTAGTTGCTAGCCTTTGAAGTTTTCTAACCTGCTCTGTACAACAGTGTCTTTAGTTTTGACCACCAAACCAATGCAATATAGATAATCTTGGGTTTCACCATTTCTGAATAAATCCAATGGATCATTTTTGGCTTCAGTCCGCATTGCTTACCACATGTTTTTTTAGCTATCCATAGAGCATTTGTCGCTCTGTTGATTGTCTGCTCCTAATGAAAGTTCCAGTTTAGTTTACTGACAAGGAATACATTCCAAGGTATTTGAATGTATTTGACAGTTCCAAGTGCGTACCTTTCAATCTTAAGTTTTCAAACCAATAGTTTCTCCTGCGTGTAAATGGCACAATAGTAGTTTTAGAAGGATTTATGTTCAAGCCTTTCTTATCATAACACGACGATTTAGAACACTTTGCATTCTGTTAACGATGGTACAGTCATGTTTACCGCGAACTATTATGACTATATCATCTGCGAAGCCGATTACTTCAAACCCTAGGGTTTTTAGATTTTTGAGGAGATCATCAACTACTAAAGACAACAATAGAAGTAACAGTACGCCTCCTTGTGGACACCCATTTACAGCTCTAACACTGATGGATGAGCTTCCGAGATTTGCTGATATTTGTCTTTTTGATTTTCATTGATCTTTAGAAAGGATATTCTGCAATCTGGCAGTTGCTGGAGTATTTTCAATGTTTTCACATGTATACCTTCAGTGTATCTTTATAGATCTCCGTATTTCCTTATTATAGCTGGTGAACGATTCTTTGTCTTGTTCCCACTGTTGTGTCCGCTTGGCTCCGTTAAAGAGCTTCCGAGTTTCTTTACGAAGTTTCTGTAGCTTGTTGTTCCTCAATGGTGCGTTCCTATTTGTAGAACGTTTCTTAGCAATACAACTTTCATTAAAAGCACGTTGAATTACGCTTGAAAGTTGCTTGGCTCTTTCTTCACATTCATCGTAGGAGTTTAAGTCAATTGTTAAAAAGTCTTTGCCCACTTCTAGCCTTGAGTTGTATAATTCCCATTTCGTTTTTCTTGTGTCTCTTATAGTTTGTATGAGTTTTTGATCAGCCACATAATCGAATAATATTTACATGTGATCGGACTACACTATGTCAGATCAAGCACTTCTTGCCTAACTGCATTAATAAAAGTAGGAGCATCTCCTCTGTTACATAAGTCCATTTAATTTTTTGAGATATAACGCAAACAGTTGGTCAACACAAACGTTCCGGACTGATTTTGCAATTAAGCTCCAGGTTACAACTCAGATCCTCGTTCTCGGAACGAAATATATTTCACATTTTTCAAACACATTTTCTTTTTCATTTTCTGCAATAGAAGGGGATAATACGTCATTTTGATAGCTCAGTATGATAGATGGCATGCTACTTGCGTCAAAATTATACGCCATTCTGCGAAAGACAATGTTGTTACGTCTAAATTTTACGTCCAGTTGTCATATTTCACACAGATACATTGAACTTATTAAAATGACGTATTATATTTTTTTCTACAACAAAACGCCGTAAAAAAAAATTTCTAAAAAAACCAATGTTTACAAAATAAAAAATCTTAATTTTTAACCTTGTGGTATGAAGCCTTTTACTGACGCGTCGTTTAGGGAAATCCAAATCATATTACAATGTTTCGCAAGTTGTTTTTCAACACAAGCGTTGCTACATTATTCCAAAAAAGTGCAAAAGTGATGTCACACCGATTTGTAACAAGTTAGTCAAGACTTTCAATAATAATCCATCGAAAAGTTCATCAAATATGGGCATATATATCTACATGATTTTGTAATAACATGCCACGAACAACGCGTTTGTTTACATGTTGTGACTAACGTTCATTTGAAAAAGTACTCGAGACTGTCTCTTGTCGATAGATGCAACATGTGACATGATTGAATTTATTTTTGTTGCGTACAAAGCAATATACATACAATGCGATGTCTCTTTCCTAAATTACAATCGGATGTTATGAAACGTTATAATTTGTGTCGAGTATGCAACAATGATAAAGATACATTATTTTTTGTACCAACATTGAAAAGTTAGGACAATGTCTTTATCGTTCATGCATTCACGAGTTTGGATTCACTGGATTTGTATCCATTCTTCTAGTTTGATTCCGTATAAGAAACATCACATGAATCCAGCAATAAGCCAGCAATCAATGAAATTCTGAGCGATAGAAATCTATGTCGCAACTATTTTTAAACCATCAGCTGATGGCAGCATGAATGTTCCGATGCATGTAGAAAGCAGTACAAGAATATCATGATATTTTATTACATGGAGGTTTTGCATGTGTTCAATGCGTGCAATTTTTCAAACGTAAAATGTTATGGAAATAATATCAAAATACAAAAACATTTACCACCACTGGTTTTGCCATCAAAAGCTTTCGATTGTGGAAGTGCATCTATAACACTAAGTTAAGATCCGTTCAAAGTTTGCAACAAAACTAGAAAACACATCCAAGTGGGAGAAGAAGACTGTTGACTCATCGTATACAGGAAGCGTTTAATAATATTTCTCAAACAAAGAATGACTGCTTGAGTAAAAAAATCACCCTGTCAGTGCAAGTAAATGCTGCATATGGATACTTTACACCAGTTCTTCCTTGTGGCAAGCAAAAAATGCTGTCCGGTTATTCCTTTTTGTGCCGGGAAGCGCATCGATCCGCATGGAAACTCTTCATTATACCCCATCGCTCCATCAGAACAACGCGTTTCGACGGCGACGGTTCATCCAACAATAACTTCTACACAACAAAGACATTACTGCTAGTGAATATTCACTGACCATACCATCAACTGCATAAGAATTTAAAAAAAAAATCGTGCGCATTTGCACTGGCAAATTCTTATGGCAATCAATCGCGTGCGAGCGCAAACCTACATCCACACACACACTCTCGATATCGTCATCGCGCTCCGGTTTTGTGGTCACCAAACCACGTCAGAAGTGCATTACTCCAATCAATTGCAGGTGGTTGTCGGTTGGTACGTGCGGTCAGCGAGAGGTTGGTACCAATCGGCACTCGGAAGCAATCGAAAGTTACCTATAAATTATAATGAGGTAGTCGTTCTCAAATCCTTCAGATTGATTGGTGGTGAATATGTGTTGGACAGATATTGGAATTGGTTGTTGTTTCTAGTTTCTATTCATTGCACAATGGGCCAAAATGAAACATTATAATAAGAAATTAACATACGGTTTTGGTATTCCAATACCGATGTAAGTTACGCACCTGCCCTTCGTTTCAGAAAGGGGTATGGGCGCGTTCTGCCAACTTGGCAGATTTTATGTGTGAATAGGATGCCACATCAACGTTCAAAAATGCCTGAACCAAATGGACACCTTGAAATGATCACTTGAAGATGCGAAGGGGGATCATTGCCCTGATAATCCAAAATCGATTACCACGCAGTAAGATGTTACTTGTCTTCTATAACTAAACGTGATGAAATTGCATGAACGAGTTAATCGGAAAAGATCTTTTATATGTATCCGTCGAACCAATCTGAACGGCCGTTGGGAGAATATCACCATGAAAATCTCACATGCGCATAGCATGTTTCCAATTACTAATGCTTCCTCTCCTTTCTCCTGTTCTCTTCCCTATCCCATGACCGCGAGCAATATCATATGACACACCGTGACGACAACCTGGACCCTACATCAAAAGGAAATTGTAGCAATAAGTAAACGGTATGTAACCCTAACCTAATATTCTAATACAAGGTAAGCAATCAATTGACCTAAACAAAATATACTAAATTTTAAATAACATATAACAGGGAAAGAGAGGGACCATCAGGGCACCCAATTGAAGCAGACTGGATGCTAATTCATACCACATCGAACTATAACTCGTAAACTTTGCGGCCTCCTGTGGTTTAGTAGTTAGAAGTAAATTCTTACCCTGCAATCACCTGATCACCTGATAAACGAACAGAGAATCCAATCGACCTTGTTTTGATCGACGGGAATACGTGAAACAGCTAGAAGCATCGTTTGAAGATGGCTGGAGAGATATTCGAATTGCCATTGGTAGCACTGCAATAGTGGCACTAGTTACTTCTGCATCGAATCGAAAAAATGACTGGTTTGACGCCGGATGCAAGCAGTTAGTAGAAATGAAGGCAGCACGGGCGAAAATGCTGCAACGAATAGAATAGCGAATGTGGAACGGAACAGACAAATTTCTTTTCTTCGAAGGAAAAACCGCAAAAGGGAAGAGGCTCACGAGAAGACAGTGTTAGCGTCCCACCACGAGTTCGGATCGATGGTGATAGAAACGAGGCGGTAGACAAATTCGTGTATACCAGCAGAGAAATACAAAGGCTCACTATGGCTGGCAATCGTGCCTCCTTTGGACTCGAAGAAAGCTTAGATCGAACAAAGTTCGTCAAACTACAAAGTTGTCCATCTACAAGACATTAATAAGACTGGTAGTTCTCTACGGCCACAAAACATGGACATTGCTAGTGGAGGACCAAGGCGCCCTTGGTGTCTTTGAACGGAAGGTGTTGCGTACGATCTACGGTGGAGTGCAGATGGAAGACGGAACGTGAAGGAGGCGAATGAACCCCGAATTGCATCAGTTGCTGGGAGAACCTCCCATCGTTACACATCGCTAAAATGGGTCTTAAATGGACTGGGCATGTTGTAAGAATTTTGTACAACAGCCCAGTGAAAATGATTCGCAAAATCGAGCTGACGGACACAAGAATAACGAGCAAAGTACCATCAAGTAGAAGGCGACCTGCGGATCCTTCGCAGACTGTGAGGCTCGCGAAATGCAGCCATGGACCGAACAGAATGGAGACAACTTCTGCTTACAGTCAAATAAATACGAAGCGAGCGAAGAAGTTGGACATCGTGCGCCACTTCATTTCCGCCGAATATAGTCGATCCAAAGCCTCCAACATCCTCTATGTTGGAGAAAGGCGACGGCGTCGAACAGAAGCTTGGTTCCAGTTGACCGACAGTATTGCGCGACCATAAAATGGAACAGAACCTTAAGAGGAAGACAAAAGGCAAGGTTACCTCACAGATCCATAGTAAGAGAAACCGGTTAAACGATGAAGAAGTACCTGGACAAGATGGACTTTATCATGCGAAAACCTATGTTGAGGCCGGCCGTGTCTGGACAGCAGGCAATCACCCAGAAGGAGCGGCTGAAGTTGCTGATAAAAAAACATTTTTCGGGTGAAGCGCAACGAAGTGGTCGAATGGGTGACAAGCTCTACTTGAAGTTCAACGAACACGTAATATACATTCCTCAACAAGGAGGTGAGCAATGACGTCAAACATATCTTCCACACCAAGTTCCCGAAGAAGGCCCTTCTGTGGTTGACGGCCTCGGTCCGTTAGATCGACAAGAGATCACTGGAGGCGATGGACCGGTTGAAGATATGCGTTGTACCAAAGACCGCCAAACCCTCCCAACTCTGCCCAAGCTGCGACCGATAAAAAAAAATTGGGCGAACCTCAGATGTTGGATCTACTCAAAATGGAGGAGCAGCTGATCGCCAAGGCCACGAAAGAGCTGAAGAACATCCATCGTTTCATCGGCCATGGCTAAGTTTCCGGCCAACTGCCGTAAGGCCGCCCGGTGGGATTTTAGAAAATTTGTTCTAATGAATTATCTTTCGTAGTTTTGTTCCAATCGCAATCCGAAATTCGTCCCTATTTTTAATACATACGATAATTATTTTCTTTTTGTAAATTTCACAAAAAGCAGAATATATTTCACCACGTCAAAGATACTATTGATCGTCTGTGGATGATATTGAATCGAAAAACTATTGTGTTTATTTATAAAACTGACACTTAGAAGTTAAGATGAAAATGAAATCCCAACTTACTACCACCATTCGAACACGCAAGAATTGTACATTCATTTTCAATATCTTAAATTATTTAAATCTAGTATAAATATCAGGGGAACATTTGGACATTATCAAAATTTTGTGATTACATACGGAATAGATGTTCCTGCATTGTCCTTAGTAAAACAATTGGCCATCATCATAAACCAGAGACGTTTTGTAATCAAAAGTTCAGCCAGTTCATCGAGTGCAATCTTCAAAAAGACTGCACTGATTACAATTCTCGAGTAATTCATGTAAGGGCCTAAAAGCCATGTGTAAACAATTACTTTAAATGTCGATTTCTCTTGCATCTTAAATCACTCTGGTGAAATGAAAGCAGAAGAATGTTAGTTCTACCATATGGAGTAGCTGGATATAGTAGGATTCTCGTGATTCGTGAGAGATCAACGTTTAAAGCCATTGTTTACAAATGGCTTTTAGGCCCTAATCATGAATTATTCGAGAACTATTTTATTTTGAAATCTGTTGCTCTCGTTTTTCTCAGGGGTGACGGTCAGCTCCAGAAGAAGACTAGTCAATGAATGCCCCAAGCAGCTGTTTTAAGGCCACGGCCACTTCCGTGGTGGGCACACTATGTCTATTTTGTCTCCAAAGTCCCAGGGGTTTTGGACGGTCTTTGGTCTCTCTTTTACATCCCGAACTCACCATGCGAACTAAGTTTCCATTCGGTAATTCGGTAAGCTATACAAAGTCTAGGCAAAGTAATTAAGCTAAGAACCATAATGGGATTTATTCAATCTATGACAGGTGACACTAGGTCTTTGACAACGAATGTTCCGGGGATTTCGATGTGGTGTGGTCGTTCAGAGTTCCTTACAATTGTATTCATTTGTCCGATGTTTTTGTAACGATATAGTTGTTGTACATCATTAGGAAAACACCCTATGTTGTTTCTAACTTCAGCGTACGCGGAACTACCAATACACCAGTTGGCGGAGCATAAAACTGCACGATCACCAATCTTCACTCCTCGGATTCAAAACTGTCTAAACTCCTTTCAAGAATCCAAGAATGCCAAGAACGGTTAAAAAAACCAATGGAAACGTAAAAATGTGTCCCAACGCGGCCAGCTGTAAAGGCAGTTTGAAAGTGTTTCAAAAATTTTAGGCTCAAGATTTAAAGAAAGAAAGGGAAGATAAGAAATTTCTGCGAACAGTGGAAACATGGTGAGTCCATTCCTATTATGAAAAATATGTCCATGGTTCGATTCAATTCCCGTCTATTTTGGTTTCGTTTGTTTCTCCTTGCTAGACTTTAGTTGAATCGAGCGTTTTGCTTTGATTATTACTGGTTGTGGTATATTTAAGATGATGTTGTCTGGAGTCTGGAGTCTACAATTTTTAGAAAACACCTTTCATGAACAGCTCGACACTGCAGACGAGACGCCACTGTCCTCAACGATTATAATGATGGCAACAAATACCACTTTATCGTTCAATCACTTTCATCCTTTTTCTTTCCACACTTGAGAAGACTACTCCCATTGGGGTTTGGTCCCGGTAGCCAGTCCTCTGTCTTCGTTACCGTTCACAGGGTAGATCACGATTACAGCATAAGCTACAATTTTCGTCTTTTTCGGAAAAGAAACGATAATCAATAAAACCATGGTTTCAATATGAAACATCGTAATCATGTTCGAACCTCATTTGTTCCAAAAGCAACAAATCAATTACTCCTGAAAAGGTTATTCTTTAAGCGAATACACTACTCTAAAAATATACCTAAGTGGTTGAAATGCGTTGTTGGAATTACATCTTAAGCAGTTGGTGAATCTTTATCGAATTCAACGATAAATATGGACAAATTAATATATTAGAACTTATTATTGATTCCATTGTCTGCTCAAATTCATTCGCAGAATTAATTTAAAGTGCGAATTGCATCTAGTACGGTGGTAAAAAGATCATCACCCTACCAGTCCATGCTACACTTTCGTTGTTTTTTGCTTGTTGGGTAAAAACAAATCCCCCATATTCCCGGTTTTCTATTCCCATATTCTGCACAGAACATAGTCTCTCACAAAAGGAAAAGCAAGAGTGAAGAAAGAAGACCCGTCGAATGAACTTTGTCTCTTCTACGACTGACGTCGGGGCTTTCCCCTTTGCAGCACATCCTGCCAATACACGACCGTTGTATCTTACTCATATTTAAACACTGCTCACTAGAATTCGCAAGTATATGTAATGGTTTTGCCAACAAATAATGAAAGAACAATGTTAGTTGAACAGTTTGAATTAAAAAAAAAATATTTTGACAAAATTGTGACGTTTTAACACACAGGAAAGCATTTTACCTTTTCGAGTAAACCCTTACTATAGTTGGGTGAGCTATTTTCACCGTGTCGGCACCGGTGTACCGGCACTATAGGTAGATGAAAATCAACTTTGGGGGGGTTTGTGGATTCACACCGTACATTATTGCGTTTTTTATGAGCCGGTAAAAACAACAGGATGAAACTAAAACGCGAATTACGACGTTATTTTCTAACTGTTGTACCTTTGACATAAATTCGGTCGTTCGTGACTTGATCGGGGATGAGATTTGAACTCCTGATCTTTAGTATGCGATGCTTATATGCTTCTCGCAACACTGAACCCATCCTTACGTGAATAGACACAAGTAAA
This sequence comes from Aedes japonicus, assembly GCA_034211315.2. Lineage (NCBI taxonomy): Eukaryota > Metazoa > Arthropoda > Insecta > Diptera > Culicidae > Aedes > Aedes japonicus. Next base: position 129,250 of record JASCZW010000496.1, read on the forward strand.
CAAAGCTAAATTCCACCATACACCAGACACGCTCACGTTTGAATATAACTTGAGACCATGAGTGGGAGGGAGAGGGGGTATGTACGGTTGATCTAGCTTTCAGGCTCTCTTCTTCGTTCAGACGGAGCACCATTTGCGTCCGCCTGATTAAAGTAAGGAAGGAGTAGGGAACCAGACGGATAATCCTTGTCGCGTCAATGGTATAGGTGGAATGGGTTCTTCCATATTTCACATGATTGAACTGTTGTGATAGATGATGGATGTTTTTATTCTACAGCGGTAGTACAAAGACTCAAAGAAATTAAGGAGACTCATTTCTAAGACGAAACATTGAACGAGTAGGTCATTCACCGGATCTTTCAAATTTCGACAATAAATCAAACGAACAGTCTAAGATGACCAGGAAGATTTCACGTAATTTTCAGCTGATTTCTAGATAAGAAATAGCACCACGGAATGAAATGTGTTCGTAGGCAAACTGTTAGGAATGGGGAGTTGGCATTCCCACTCTCCCCATCCAGAATGCTTCAATCGGGTGCCCTGATGGTCCCTCCCATTCCCATGAAATATTTATATAATAGTTTATATATTTATATAAATGAAAAATACCCCAAGCATTCGTATCTATTATATATGATCTTTATTCGGTTGATCCTAAAATGCAAGAAATGATTTAAAGTGTTAAAGTGTAGAGCACCGATAGCAGCAATTCACCAAAATCTTGCGTAGGTCATTCACCGGATCTTTCAAATTACGAAACTAAATCAAACGAATAGTCTAAGATGAACAGGAAGATTTCACGTAACTTTCAGGTGATTTCTAGATAAGAAATAGCACCACGGAATGAAATGTGTTCGTAGGCAAACTGTTAGCAATGGGGAGTTGGCATTTACACTCTCCCCATCCAGAATGCTGCAATCGGGTGCCCTAATGGTCCCTCCTATTCCCATGAAATATTTATATAATAGTGTATATATTTATATAAATGAAAAATACCACAAGCATTCGTATCTATTATATATGATCTCTATTCGGTTGATCCTAAGATGCAAGAAATGATTTAAAGTGTTAAAGTGTAGAGCACCGATAGCAGCAAATCACCAAAATCTTGGTTTGAGGTATGCTGAATTTTGTTGTTTAATCTATTGAAATTTTATAAAACTAACATTTATACATTTTAATTTACTGTTGCCATGGTCACTTTTTGCTGCTTGATGCTGATGTTATAACTGCATTCCGCTTTTTCATGCAAATATATTCGTATTATAACATTTTCATTTTCATTTTGAAGCGTTTGATGGAGCGATGAGAGCGCAAGTCAGTCCAAAGCCGATGATGAAGGAGGTGTAATGACGAACTAGTCTGTTCAGACCATATGGGACTCTATGGGCAGGAAAAGGGGGGGGGGGGGTGGCAGAATGAAACACAGACCAATAAACACATAATCCTGTATGTTTGAACGTCAAACATAAAGAGATCATTAATGAGCTTGTACTTGTACAACAGAGTAGGCATCAGTGCAAAATGTGCTAATGATTTGAAAAATTCCACACTCCACATTCAAAAACTAGTTTAGTTACATTGCAAAACTTCTTTTTTGACGTAGGACAACGTCTTTGTTTTCTATGCTGGGATACAATTTATAAAAATGAATTGCGGCCGTCACGAAAAGTGGTCAGGTTTTGAGAGTTAGAATCTTTTCCAAGATTTTCAAAATTTTTGCCCCAATCGATCGGACTTATTTCTACGCTTGGATTGCAATATTCTAAATTATTACCTAAAACTTTTGAAAGTAACGCATATATAAGGTGATGATACAGTATTTTTCCTATCACAGACTTCAAATGTAAGTAGGGAGGATCTCATATGCAGCAATGAACGATATATAAGAGGTACAGCTTGGCCAATTGCTCCATTTGTTCAGAGTTGTGTGGAGCGGCAATGACAATTGACCCGGAGCGTACATTGGCGAGCAATCATTAGTAAGAAAGCTGGTGCCTCCATCGCCTTTGGCTAGGCAGTCATTGGTTATGCATTCCTGTGATGAGCGGTCAACCAAGCCAGTGGTGAATTTGATTTCAATTATCTGCTAACAACTGTTGCAAATAGGACGCTATATTGCTGTCTAATGAATTGGAGCATTGAAAATCTGTTCTTAGGGAATTTATCTAACATACCGTTTCAATTTCTTGTCAATTGGTAGCCAGCAGGGGCGGAAAGAATTTGTTTTCTCTTCGTCGCATTTCTTAAATCTTGTGAACAATTTCAAACACAGCTCGGAAATTTAAACGGTGTCCATATTATTGCGAATAGCAAGCCTATATCAAGAGCAGCATACCAAATAGAAATTTTACAAATGGTGTCTGTCACGAAATATTAAAATAAAATATATATCATTCATTAGACATTGCTACTTAATTCTACTTTGCGTACAACCCCAGTGGGCTGTCATTTGTAGTTTTTTTTCCTGCAGGTAACTTTGGCCCAAGCCTTAAGGAAATTTTGCTCTCTCACTAAACTACTTCTTTTTTTCAAATTTCTGTGAAGGTGCGCAACGATGAGTGCCATCCAACGATCGTGTTTTCCCAGCATGTGTGTTGGAGAGGGTAAATCCACCATTCCAACCGTAGCAGAACCAATTTTCATTCGATGATTTAACTCCCCCCTGATCCTGCTTCTCCTTTTGTCAAAAAGCTGTGCTTTTTGCAGAATATATAAATCCAGAAAACCAGGGATTTTGAGGATTTGTTTCTACCTAACAGGGGCGAAAGCATAGCATAGAAAAATACAAACCGAAACGGAGACAGAAGACTGGCTGTCAAGAGAAAGAATGCTACAGTTTGGAGCATCATAAAGCAGAAGTAAAGTAATGAAGGTGAATAGTATTTTATTTGTTGGCATCATTCTTATCATGATGTAGATGGAAATATTCTCTCATAACCGTGAGGCCCAGTGGACAGTAATTTTACTAGAACGAAAGGTATGAAGAGAAAGTGTCGATAGTCACTTCAGTGTACAGCAAGCTGTGAAAAATTTAATAGAAGAATTTGAAATTAAGCGAAGGGCATCTGTAGTAGTACTCGAACCAAGTACACAATCTTTTTCCAAATTACCTATCTGCTGGGTAGGTAAGGGACATTTCCAAAACTATCCAGCTTTATTAGGTTTTATTAAAGGTTTATGAAAGCCACTAGAAATCAATTTGGTTTTATTAAAGAGGTCGCCAAGAGGTGCCAATAGGTTTCATGTTTTAGTCAGGTTAATGAAAACCTACACAGCTTGTTTACAACGATCTTTAAACCTTGTTTCCTGAAATTCCTTTTACTTCTATCAAAGGTTTTATTACGACTTTATGAACTCGTAAAATGTTGTTTTGCAATGCTGCTTTAGGACTCATTTATATTATCTTATTATGGTCAGTGAAGGAAGCATTTTAAAACCACACTGCCTCACATTAAACGGCCAAATAGTTTTATAGTAGTCTTTGCGGAGATAAATTGGGTTTTTAGAAAAACTGTGATTTTTTCTCAACTACCATATTGAAAATTAAATAATTGAAATGTGGAAAAATGCACCAAATATTAAATGTAATTCAAATGAACTGGCATTCTTTTTTATAATTTTTTCATTTTTTTTTATTTTTTATTTATTTATGCAGAACGAAAACCCGTAGGAATGAAGCTTCAGTAAAGCCTCTTCTCCCATAGGTATAAAACCTTCGTATGTTTTAAAACTTAAGATACCACAGACTGCACTTCCAGTGAGTTCTAACTCTTTTAAGGGCTTATGCTGAAGCGTTCTTGGCGGCAGCCATTACCTCAACATTTAGAATTGATATAACTCTGAATCTGTACTAGATATTGAAAATTTAATCACATCAGTTTGTATGCTTACTTGCTATGAGCAATCTGATAGAGTACGATTCGATGTTCATTCACTAACAATCGAGATTTATCAATTTGAAATAGCAAGGTAAGTTTGCGAGAGAGAGATAAAAGATAGGAAAAAAATACATGGAACAGCGATTCACCTTAAGGAAGTGCGAAATATAGCTTGAATCTAAGGCTTAAGAACTAACAGGAAACATGGTTGATTCTATAATGCATAAGACTATAAATGACCAATAGTTGTGCATAGTCGTTTTGGAGTGATGGATGATGAATTCCCTGACAGGAGGCTTATGTTGCCAGACCGGTGTCCGGCATCCTTGGTATGGCTGACAGAGATTTGAAGGGCAGCTCGTCGTTCTGGTATCCATACAATGATGACGGAGTGTAGTGAATGTTGCAAAGCTGGAAGGTTTGAAGAATTTCAGGGCGCAGTACCATTGGAGGCTTCGACCAGACATATACTGCTCTATCTTACTTAACAGAAGGCTGGATTTGTCCAGACCGAAGTTCAGAATCTTTGGCGTGACTGACAAGAAGCTTATTAACTGCTTGTCATTTCGAAAACCTCATAGAGATGACGGAGTGTTGTGAGGGTTGCAGAGATGACACAGAGTTGGTTTTCATCAGACCAAAGTTCAGTACCCCTGGAACGACTGACGGGGAGATGACGAAGAGCTCGGCGTTCCAAAATCCACGTAGCGATGACGGAGTGTGGTAAAGGTTACAAAGCTGGAAGGTTTGTAGAACTTCATGCCCGCCAGTTGAGCCTTCTGCTATACAGATACAACTCTATCTTACCAAATAGAACGCTGATTTTCGCCAAACCGAAGGCATTACTAACAGTAGGCTGGCTTCGGCCAGACCGAAGCCCAAAATCTTTGGCGAGACTGACAAGAATCTGATTAACAGCTTGCCGTTTCGGAAACCAAATAGCGATGACGGAGTGTTTTGAGGGTTGCAGAGTTGACAGAGCTGGTTTTCACCAGACTGAAATCCAGATTAGATTCTTTTAGTCCTTTTAAATAACCTGATAGAATTCCATTAACTATCAGGAAGTTCATGATTAATGTATCGCATTTTTTTTCTTGTTGAAAACTCGCATAATTTTTGTGCCGTTATTGAATTTGTTTTGGATATTTTGCCATCGAACAAAATTTCCCGTAACACTAGAATTTTTTCTTAGATATTGTTTACTACTAAATGAATCAGAAGAGCATAGAATCGAACAAAGCAGAACAACAAAAACCAATCACGATACAACAGTGAAATTTGACAGCTGTGGCCATTTGGCCATATGCTGGTTTTTATGACAGTCAAAAGCTTTTATAAAGGTTCTCAATTGCCATAATATCTTTCACTAGAACATTTTCAAAATCTTAATTAACTTGTGTTCACAGCCACAAGTTATCTATTCTGTATAAATTATCACATATATCAACAACGCCAAGTGACAATATTATTGATTTTCTCAAATAGAGCCCGTCCTCGTTAAATTTCAGACACTTTTCTTTCAATGTAGATTTTGAATTATTTCACGGATCACTGAAACGCTTCACTTATATGACAGCTAAAACTCTCCACTTTATTTCATTGTACAAAAATGTTTACATTCTGGTTACATTCAGTAAAATGGCGTCGAATCAAGTGGAAGTGCGCAAACGCATTTTGTCGGCAGCAAAATCCAAATTTTTCGGTACGTGATCTTGCCAAGAAACTAAAACTACCGAAAAGTACCATGTTTTGTGTTTTCAAATAATTTGACCACCACTTGATTGTGGAGCGGAAGGTTGGAAGTGAAGCAAATGGAAAAGTATGCTCCCGAAAAATGGACAATAAGGTGGTAGCCATTATTGAGAATAATCTCAATCTTTCTTTGCGAAATGTGGCTCAAAGTCACAATCATATGTTCAAGAAGTGAAGCAGAGGGAAGGCGTACAATGTGAAAAAGGTGCCCAACCGAGATGATAAGCAGAATTTCACTGCAAAAAGTCGTGCTAAGGAGCTATTTTTTTTTGCAAATATTTTCTTGTATCATAATGGACGACGAAACATACGTACTGGAAGACTTCAAGCAGCTTCCGGGTCTGGGTTTTTACACCGTAATGCAAAGGAACGCCATTGCCGAGCATTTTCGGACAAAGAAGTCCGAATTCCCGAAAAAGTATTTGATTTGGCAAGCCATATAGTGGTGGTAGTGGTAGTAGTGGTCGAAAATCTAAAAATTTGGTCTCTACCGGTACTTTTGATATCGATATTGAAAATATGTCTGCAAAAGCGGTTGCCACCGTTTATCAGAAGCCACGACTCTCCAGCTCTTTTTTGGCCTGAAGAGGTCAAATACGTGCCAAATACAGCCAATCCACCAAACTGTCCAGAACGTCGCCCAATAGAGAAGTACTGGGCTCTAGTTAAGCGGAAACTCTTCTAAACCAAGGACGCAAATGGTAACGATTATTTCAAGAGAAGATGGAGAATCGTAACGGCGGGTGTAACTGAGGATACCGTACGAGACCTGATGGCGGATGTACCACAGAATGTTCGAGAATTTTACATAAAGAAGGATTAACATCTTCATCGACTGTTTCTAATGTAGATATAACTCTATTATTGTGAAATAATCAATCAGTTTTGTTGAAGTATGTGTCAATTGTTTTTGCTGCTATTATTTTGGTGTCCGAAATTTAACGTGGACAGGCTTACAATCTCAATCGCATCTATTTCTCGATGATATTTTTTCCTTTATTATCGAGATTTACTGACCTGGGCTTGTTCATCTCCCGTCGTAGTTCTACCTTTTGGGTATTTTCGTAACTTGTTCGGAGGTGAGATTCGAACTCGTGACTTTGGCGTGAGAGGTATGGATCTTAACCACTACTCCGGGGTCGCTTCCCTCTCGATGATTTGACAGACCTTCAGTTTTTCATAAAGTGTTTGATCGCTTACTTTGGGCACGGGACAAACAAACAAGCAATCATTCTTCAATTAGAATACCGTAATACATATAACGTTGAGTCTTTGTGCTTCATGCTCTACGATGCTCTGTCCTATTAAAAAAATGCCACTCTTCTCTGATGTACAAATAAAACCCCTAACATAAACATAAACTACAACTACCCTTGCCTGGATTCATCCTACAGCGCAGAAAAGTGTAGTTTGTAAACCGAAATCAAAAACTCCCCCGTTTGTTTTCAATTCATCGGACGGCACGTGCTCGTGCTGAGCTCCAAGCGCGCGGTATTTATTTAAACATCGCATATCGCGATTTCCAGCTGTTCCATGTGAGAGTTTAATCAACGTGATTATTGTTTACGTTCCAACCGACGAGGAGAGGATGTTTTTGGTATGAGCAGATTCTTTTTTTTTTTTTGCGCTAAGTCCGCACAAACACACTTGGAGTTTACTTGGTATGACACCCATTCTTGTTGTTCGATCACGATAAGAGTGCGTTGAATCACCACCACTCTTCACTCGTGGAAGGTTCAGAAACTGAAAACTAATCCTGTTCAAGCCTGTCGATGCCCGTCGTCTGGTCGTCCAGCTGGTTGACTTTATTGGTCTTTGTTCTCGGTGATCTTCATATGGGGCACACGGAAAGGTGATGGCGTTCAGTCAATGCTTGGACGAAGCCACCAGATTGCAGTGTGTATGGGGGGTAAATTAAAGGAACAACCCTTAATCAATCAGCCAACAATTTATTCCTCTAGCAAACAAAGTTGAATCTCGGATGCATCATAATAATTAGAGGAAGCAAGAAGAACGGGTTTATGTTTTACACTCTAGTATGTGATCCTAATGATATGGCCCCTGCCCAACGAGTGGAACAAAGAAAGATGTCTTTTAACGTAGGACTACGTCTGTTTTTTCAATACTGGGATATACGTGGCGAGTGTAAAAAGTTGGAGCGTCACGAAATATGGTTAGATTTTGAACGTTAATAACTCAGTCATTTCGAGATCGATTTTGAACATTTTTGTACCAATCGTTCGGGACATTTACTACGCTGAAAAATTATAAACATTTTACTACTGAAAATGTCAAAACAAGAATCAACATAATCATATGTTTTTTTCGATTTTAAAGGTCAGGTCTGACTCTGACTAGCAACTACCGAACAAAAACGGATCCTGAGTCGTGTCAGTATGATGGTATTAGTGCAAAACATAAACGTTATCAAACTTAAACATTTTATTTTGACAGTTCATGTTTGTGTGTATTGGTGAATTCAGCTTGGGCCGGCGTCGGTAGTGTAGTGGTAAGCGTGACTGCTACTGGGGTGGGTCTGGGTTCAATCCCAGTCGACGTCGGTGATTTTTCTGAGGCGATAAAATCTGATCACGTATTCCTTCGGAAGGGAAGTAAAGCCGTTGGTCCCAGTTCATAGTCATGAGTCGTTAGGTAGGGTCAAGGTGGTGGAGTCGTCTCCCTGGCGTCGGTGATTGTCACCATGTGAGGAAATAGGCCGACGGAAAATAAATAAATAAATTTAAAAAAAAAAATCCAGCTTGGACTTCGAAAAAAGTTTAGAGCGAACCACATCGATATTGGGTCGGATCCAGAACGGATCCAGATCCGACCCGATTCTAATCCAATCTTATCTAATTTCACACTAACGCAGCCAATTCTTGAAAGCATCCTGGAACATGACGACTTCTTGAAAACAAAATTGTTCTTGTCACCGGCCGTCACATGTGCCACAGCCTCACCAGAAATAGAGCAATTCCAGAAAGGGTGTCTGAAATCGCTCTTCGAATCAAGGGAAGGAAGAAAGCGCAAACCTCCCGTACCAGACGCTTCCATATGGAGTTAAATAATGTGGTAATTTGTATTTTATCGATGGGAGCATAGATGCTAGAGAGATTAGTTTATGTTACTTTTGCCTGTGGGTGGACTTTTGGCATTTGAACTAAAAGTCTTGCAATAATTTGCCAATGTTATAGCGCCTTATATCGCTCACTGAAATTGAGATTAAAATTTAAAATTTACAGAGTAATACATTTAGTTGTATAATAGTCTAATAATACAATATAAAGAACAAGCCACGCGAATCCATCCAATAGTACGATTGAGGGAAATGGTAAACATAAGAGTTCGTAGATGCATTTCGTGACTTCTGACAACTTTGCGATTTTCAAGCTCATTGACTGTGAATTTTCGCCATAAAGGACTTAATAGGAGAAGAGCGGCACTCATATCGTCATCATGCTTGGCGTTTTTCTGCCGGAGATCTTAGTTCGATTTTCACGCGTGTCGCATCGTTTATACCGCAGCGATGGCTCAAAAAAGCCCAAAACCAAGCAGCTCTACTAGCAAGAAGGTCATAACCAAAGACCTCCACATGGATCGGTCGGCCGGCGGAGCGTTCCGAAGAAGGAAACGTATAGCACCTACATCTAACGGGTGCTGAAACAGGTTACCGATTGGCCCAAATCAATGGGCAGATAACGACGGAAATTCAAACCGCCGTTCGACTACCAGGAGAGCTAGCCAAACACACCGTTTCCGAGCGAACCAAAATCGTGACCAGATAAACCAGCTTCATGACGAAGTGAAGTGGCGGTGGGGGCTGTTCCCTTGAACCAAAAACGGCCCATTTCAGGGCCGCCCAAAACCAACGGATAAGAGAGTTAATATGTTTTTGGAAGTGCAGTGAGGCTGTAAAATATCGTCCGTGTGCCGAGGCCGTAATGTTTCCGGCATTTCGGGGGAACATTGGCGAAACAGGCGAGTCTGCTTCTTGCAAGGCTTTGACATATAATCGCTTGTTCCTATCGATCAATGTCGCCTCTTTTGTAGCATAGGCTCTTTAAAAATAATAACATTCATTACACATTGCTACGTAGTCCTACGTCACCTTGCGTGCAACCCCATTGAGCTGTCCCTTGTTGTTTTCGAGTTTAAAAGATAAGGTTATACATATTTGAGGTTAAGAATTTGAGTTCTAAATCTAATGCTCTTGCGCTGAACTGGCCGGCTGGCACGTCAAAACGGCCAGTTCAGCGCAAGGGCATTAGATTTAGAACAAGGGCTTAGTATGGATTCTATTTGTGGACTAATATTCTATAAAAGACTGGCATGATATAGAGTAGACTGATCTACTCTGCTTTTCAGCTTCTCCAGGGCTATTGAGATATTACTACCTATCCAAGTATTTTTTTTTTCAGTAACAATCCAGGCTGTCAGATTTATTTTGTCATATATTATATTCTTTTACGTAAATTTTTTTTTATCCCCAAAGGATTGCAATGATCGGGATTGGTTTTTGAAAATTTTCAAGAAATTATGCCGGAAGGATTAGTCTACACGGTGTTCAATAAGTTCGGATACACTTTCAAAATTTGTTAAAAAAATGAAAACATGTTTTTTTATTTTTTGGATTTATGTTATTGAAAGCTATGTTTACAAGGAACGTTTACAACATTTCTCTTGGAATGACCCCCCCTTTGTACTCCTTAACGAGCTTCAAACGTTTCTCGAACGCGTCGCAGGCGGCACGCACGGACTGCATGGGCATTTCGTCCCAGATTTTGAGAATTACCGTCTTGAAATGATCCAAAGTGCTGACCTTGTATTCGTTCAGCTTCGCCATCATATAGGACCAAACAAAAAAGTCGAGAGGATTCAAGTCCGGGGAGCTGGGAGGCCACAAAGTTTTGTCCAGAAAGTCGGTTAAATTGTCCCGACACCAGGCTTGAACCACATTTGCCGTATGGGCTGGTGCACCGTCCTGCTGGAACACGTAGTGCTCATCGCCGTAGAGGCTTCGGAGACTGGGGGCAACAACCTTTTCCAAAACCTCAGTTTTGTAGTACGCCGCGTTGATTTTGACGTTTTTTCAATAAACACCAAGGGTAGCTTACCACGTTTGCATACTGCCCCCAAACCATCACCGACGCGGCACTTTGGAACCGAGGGATGTTTATATTGGATTCAGGAATGCTGTCCCTCGATGGCGCCCACACCCGGTCATTTTGCACATTGTGCGGCTGCTGCAGCACGAACAGTTTCTCGTCCGAAAAAACAAACTCCTGACCAGCGTGCCGAGAGAGGATCCTCTTAGCTCGATCCAACCGCTTTTTGCTGGTAGCCTCCGAAACGCCATGGACCTTACGTTTTTGTAAGGCCTGAAACCAAGGTCCTTGGTGAGTATGGTGTGAGCGGTTCCAATGGAAACGTTGAGATCTGCAGCCGTTTTCCGGATTGAGCGGTTCTTTTTGCGCCGAATTCGCTCCCTCACGATCTTGATGACCCGTGGCGTCCTCGCTGAACGCGGCCGACCGGATCTCGCACGGTCATTGGTCGAGGACGTCTCCCGGTATCGCCTGATGGTCGTGTAGACAAAGTTCCGCTTGACCCCATGCGATTTCAGCAGCCGGAATATATCGCCGGGTCGCTCACCGTTCAAAAAACGCTTAATTACGAAGTCCCGATACTCTTTCATCGCGCGTAACAAACGAACAACAACTAACAGAATGTCAACACCGCGCACATTCGGTAGCGTATGAATGAAGCTAAAGCTGACACCAATACCAATGCAGAATATGTACATGGCGCATACCTACGCAATGATGAAAACTTGTATTCGAACTTATTGAACACCGTGTATGGTGACCAAATAAACACCGGGCTTTCGAAATCAACTCACATAATCTTCTTGAAAATTACTCACAGCAAGTTCCGAAAAAACAGCAACTTCGACATCCCAACTGAGGGTCAGGGAAATCGTCTGCTGGCAATTGTCTCATCATCCATCACCTCGACCACATCGCGGTTTCCCGGAAAAATCTCCTTGACCTTTGTTTTCAACCGCTGTTTCTGAGACGTTAGTACGATTTAAAGGAGGAATCAGGAGAAAACTTACCGTGAGAATTTGCGAAACACCACAAGCAAATTTTCACGTTTCTATGGAAATTTTGTTTTATAACAATCGTTTTTAGAATGATCTGATAAACAAAACACAAAACGATCAGCTGGAAATTTCTCTCGAGAAAGAAATGAACAATCCAAAAGATCTGAAAACAGTTCACAGAATATAAGAAAAATTACTATACGAATGTCCAAAGAAAATTTGTTGGAAAATCTGAAGGATTTTTAAAGGAAAGAAGGTTCAAATTTTTGATGTTTTGACAATCTTGATTACAGAATTATATTTATTTATATTTGCTGAATTAAGGTTGTAGCCTTCGTACAGTTTTACGATTATAATACGGAAATACAATGCCCGATTTCAGTTCTCTTTTATTTAAGTTGGGAGAGAAAATAGGATAACTGTTCAGTTGCTCATGTGCAACGTTGCCACATGTCATTTTTTATCGGTGGGAATCTCTACTCACTCGTATCAATTTCGGCTACAAAGATGCACCAAAATGAAGATAAGCCATCGTCAATAGGTATAAGCATGGGTTTTCATTAAATTATTACGATTTGCCTCATTGGTAGTGCGAGAACCACCGTTACACCGTCAAACGCACATTATGCTCTTCCTGAAGTCTCATGGAGGCTGTTTTAGTCGAATTTGGCATCCAGTCAATACGCCCGACCAGCCTAGGACGGGTAAAAAAAAACAACATTATACCTGAAGACGCAGGATATTGCTGAAAGGATGCAGACATGTTTAATTGTTCTGCAGCACACAATCTGGAAAATCCTATGTTAATGTCCTAACAAAAAAAAGTTCGATCCTAGATACTAGTTATGGATGCAGTAAAATTTACTGTCACTACCTCAAAACTGGCAAGTGATTTATTTTTGTTTCGATATCCAGGCAAAAGACAAGACCTGAAAACATCAATGTGCAGATAATCATAGTAAAAATGCAAAAGGATAAGACTACCCGAAATGGTCATGCTGCTCCGCCTTGTGTTCTAGTTCTCGTAATTCTCGTAATATAATCTTTTACAGGTTACGAACCTGGAATGAATTATAATAGGTATGTGAGAAAGGGAAAGGAGAAATGTAAACATCAATACTTCAGGTAACACTTTGTGTCGAAAAAAAAAGATCTTCGGTTGGTATTATTTGGCATCTTACAGTTGATTTATCGGAACATCGCCCAACCGGGAAAACTTAGGCCATATTAAAGGCAAACAAAACCCTCAAGACCAAAAGTTGAAAAGGTGGCAAAAAATGTGCCACCCACAATTGCAGTTGCAATTTTTGCAATTGTAATTGCAAATGTGCAAACTCACATGTTGAATTTGTGATGAGATTTTGTTCAAGATGCCGTTGTCAAATAATGTTTTTCAGTAAACACATGTAAATACAAAACTTTTCAAATGTCGATTACCGAAACCGAATTTCCTCCCCCAAGCTGAATGCTACAGCTACATTTTTCTTAACACTGCTCATGAGATCCTGGGCGAGGCTTTGTCCATCTTTCTTACACAATTTTTCCCAGTTTTTCTTCAAAGCTTCATTGGTTTTGAATGTTTTTCCGCTTTTCTTCAATTTCTTCTTCATTATCGTCCAAAACTGTTCTATATATCTATATATTCTATATATCTATATTTCCTCTTCAGACAACCGTTAACACATTTTATTATAGCAAAGATCTCCGCTTGGAAAACCGTTGGATAGTTTCCCATCGCCACTGAGATTTCTACCCCAGGGCCGAAGATTCCTACTCCCGTTTTTGTTCCAATTTTTGAGCCATCTGTGAAGAATTTTATGGAGCCATGACGAACAGTGGGACCTCCGACTTCCCAATCTATACGTGACGTTTCACATATGTTGTAAGGGATGTTTTTTTTTTCACAGGTTTCATCCAGTCTCCATTCATATACATCACTGGTCCATTTTGAAAGCTTTGTGAAATGCTCAGGTGACCGACTAAGTCACCAGACATGAATGTATTACCGTTTCCCTTAGATTGAATGTAAGAAAACTAAAAGTGAATTTCGGCACATTCCGCCAGTATCACACCTGATGTTTGTGCCTTGATATAAACGTACTACAATGTGGCAGCGAAATAAATGAGAATGTTCTTATCCGAGCTCTGATCACACGTGTGTTTTGCTTATGTACACTTGTTCGTTTTATCACATTAAGATTTTACTCATCACAAAAAAAAAACAATCACTGCAATAGTAAAAAGAATATGATATCACACTTGATAAAACAAAACAAATCAATTGAAGGAATCCGCTAAATCAATCTACTACATTATCCCGCTCGTGATATGACACCAAAAAATTCATGAGTGTCGACACTAGTCAAGTGACTTCAAAAACAGCCCAAATTTTTAGTGACAAAAATACTTTGATTTAAGTGTTGTTTACATTCACAAATGAAAGAAGTAAACAAAAGAAATATGATTGTAGAAAAACATCCACCTAATTGATGGCCATTATCCCTCTCGAATGCGTCACGGACAAACCTCGCGCAGTGGAGCAGCAGTTGAAAAGTGTATTTACATTCAAACCCATCCAAACAGCACAAGGAAGTGTAGCGTAATTTTCTCTGACAATGAAAACAAACACGCGGTCAGTCAGTACACGTAGACCCCAATCCCCGCTGTATTCTGTGTATTTACACTATCCGAAATAGGATTAACCGACCAGAACGTTAACTTCTTTGCTTCGTTTGTGCGGCGCGGGTAATTCGTTCTCGGTTGACCCAAGAGATTCCATTCCACGAGCTACCGGGCTATTTTTAACGCAATTTTCATCGACATTTCGAGCGGTGAGGACTGGTACGTCGACTTTTCGACGGTATTAACACAGGATGCTGCGCAGATTCTTTTCCGCAGCACGCTCCAACGACGAGTCAACGTGTGTGTAATTGTTTTCCCCGTCCAGGTAGCGAATATGTGTCATGATGGGCAATTTCGAAATTCAGCGCCGTATTGTAATAAATAGTTTTTTTTAACTTGATTAGTTGCCAAGTCTGCTGTTTACTTAACCCCTTGTTACTTAATGTAAAAGATGAATGAAACTGCACTCATACACCTACACCTTGTTAATTCCGTGCACACGTTGATGCACAGTGATGGTTTGTTTACAAAAACGAATGATCGGCAAATTGTTCAGGACAAAAAGTGGAATTCAATTTAGATTAACTGAACAAAAATTCAACTAAGGAATTCGTTTTCATTTTGTGGGCTCATCAACCCGAAATAATTTTAGCAGTGACCTTGGCGATTCAAAAACAAAACAAACGGTTTAGAGTGTTTCTAAGCTTTTGTTAGAACTCCGTGTAAAACAAAGTTCAGAATCAACACAGACTTTCAGTTTTGATTGATGTTTTGTAAACGAATTCCACGCCCGTTGCACATGATGTGGTCGTCCGGAGTTTGTTTGGAGATTACCAGCACAAATCTCCCGACTGGCTGCAGACGTTGTTTACGGTAGATATTGCAAAGTGTATTTACTTTTGTATTGATAACTGTAATAGTAAAGCCTCACTGACGGGCTGTGGGGTGCATCCAATCAAGACGTACAGTTTACTATACGAGTGACATTTCGCCATTGGATGCCAGGATGTTAGGAATTTCAGAAGTGTTATAATATAAATTCCGAACTAGTGGGGACTTCTTCAAACGCTAAAATAGGTACTGTAACACGGGTGGAAGTTTGTCAAAAAATTCATTTACTTCGTATTTATTGTCATGATGCTGCGAGATTCCAGAGTTGATGGAAGAAAAATAACTGACAGTTCATGAAATGTAACTGTATGAATCCTTTCGCTGGTCAGTTTAAAACATAAATTGCTATTTCCAATTGATGTTTATATACTTGCATTAAGTCTCATGAAGAAACGAGAAGATGTTTACGATGGCATCTGCGTCGATGATTTATGAAATTTGTTTTCAATTGAATATATTTTCAATAAAACTGTGCTGACAAAACGTTTTGTGTTCAGATTAAGGGCATCTTCAACGGTGGTCCAAATCGTGAAAGGATTTTTTTTTTAGACCAAATGCAAAAACATCGCTGCACCGATGTTGTAAAGTTTGTTTTATACTGGATTTATTTTGATTCTGGTATATGTTTTGATCTATTCTTGCAGCAATTTGGAACCAATTAATGAGTAAAATTTCAGCTTTTGAGGCCGTGTTTGGTACGGGCGATACTGGCGCCGGACAAAAGGTGGTATTGCTCGCCTCGGATGCTGATTTGTACCTCAAATTGCTCCCGGTTCTAGCGAATTGCTTTTCGGTTTCAATCCTGAATATCGAATGGTTCTCTTAGTTTTTTACAGCCACTGCACCCGGAAAACGCTGCCTAGTTCGAAATGAGGGAGGTAATTGTGACTGTTGTGGATTTTACGGCTATTTTTTTTTTTGGCAATTTTCGTTTTTGAAAAGCATCTTGATTGCTCAGGGAACAAACGGTTTGTTGATGGATTGGTCAAAGTTAGCACTCGAAAATAGCTCATACAGATAGATTTTAGAGAAGCCTGTTGTATAGAAATTTTCGGTTGGTTTACTGATGATCTGGATACTCAGGCTTATCTTCTGGGGGAGAGGATACATTTTTTATGACAGTTAGGAACTCCCGTGGTGCCGACTGGAGTACGAGCTATCCATAGAAAAGATCGGGTAACCAACCCAACGCTGACATGAAAGGGCCACTATCTTCAAAACATCTAAGCTGTTCTCCATGTTAGGGACGGCTGACCACTTTTTTCGTACCATCGTGCGACTCAAAACAGCACTTTGGACGTTTGTCAGTATGGGAGTCATAGTTTGCTTGTTTTGCAATGAATTCGGTTAGCTGACAGAGGACCGCGTCATTAAAGAGTTCCCTACTTCTTCAAAGGTTATAAATAGCGGAAACTTTCAATTAAACTCGATAAATTGCAAACAAAACAAACATTGACAACTGGAACCACACCGAATACTGCATCATTACGACTCATGGATTTCACCACCCTCAAGCATATGTCGTAGTATCTATCTCTTTCTTGCACAGCCCCTGTGTGCACACTTTTAGACCACCGCAACAAACTGACCACGTTTTGATCGAGCTGTATTGACATCAGGACCTATCAAAGAGCAAACATTGATTCACACTAACTAATTAATGGTCACTCTTATTGCCAAAGAACGATTGATGCAACGGCTGAACCTATCCGAAGTCGCAATTGTGTTCGGGTTATGCCTAGGAGTTGAGTTGTGGGATGATGGAAATCTGATCGAAGCTTATCTTGAAGACTGCCACTATCATCAACGCAGCAGAGGTTTGTGGAAACAAATCGACAGGACAGGAGTGGCAGGAAGTTTCAGGCGTATACGATGATGCAGTAGCAGTAAACCAGTTAAAATAGAAACGAAACCACCAAACTCATATTCTTCGAGATAAGAGGAGTTGAAGTGCGAAGAAGTAGGATATCAGGGCGATCGGCTCCATGGGTACGGTGGAAGAGCAAGATAGACGTGCCAATCCCCAAGTTAATTCAAATTAAGGATGCTCTCAAACACCTTAAGCACAACAAGGTAGCTGAGAAGGATGTTATTGAAACAGAACTTACAAAAGATAAGCTCGGATAAGTTGACGATTTGTATGCATCGAATTTTATGCAGGATCTGGGATACTGAACAGCTACCGGAGGAGAGAGAAGAGGGAATTATATCATCTTCCGCTGTCTGTCACCGCTAACAAGCGGATGCGTTTTAAGTTACCCAGGTAACCAATAAGCATTAGCATATGCAGTTAATCAACCCTAAATCTGCATTTCAGATGCTACAAGCATTATATTAGCATTATATTAGCATAACATCAGCATCTTGAATGCTATCTGCTGTAAAGCTGATGCTTGTAGCCTGTAATAAGCATTTCGAATGCAAAATAGCATTAATGAAGCATTATCATAGCATTGCATTAAAGCAGCCGTATATTGGGCCAAAAGTGGCATTTATATTGCATTTAAGGCGTCTTAAATGCTTGATAGGCTGCCGTAAAGACGCTTTGGAACTGCTTATTGGTAACCTGGGTATAAAGCCCAAATCTACACTTTGCGGCAGATGCAATAAAAGTGCAGCGAATATCAAGTCCCTCGGTATCACCTATGCATCCATTTTAAGATCGCACACGATACTGTCGATTATGAAGATGTATGGACGTGAAGAATATTCCTGAGAAACTGACTACACTGATCAACTCTAACGATGATAGGTGTCCAGTGTTAAAGGCTTGTCCACAAGCCACAATCAACTGAGTTCATTGACGAAATATTGTGACGCGGGCTTGGTTCTAAAAATATATTGGGAAGCACATGTCAGAAAGAAAAGTATTAGAATTCCACAGAAAAATCTACACTAGGAATTAGAACAAGACTACAGGTAGACCTACAGCAAATTCAAATAAAAATACTTGACGAAGTGTAACGGTAGTTATGGAAAGTTCATATGAAACGATCATATAAAAAAAGAATAACAAACGAGAAAGGAAAAGGTCACAAGTAAAAGGAGTCCACGCTATAATTGCATCACTTAGAACTACTCGCTATAACACGAGAATCACTCGATTGTTGGGATGTAGGGTACCCGATCACTTGATGCGAAAGATGTGAGTTGTTGAGGTGTACACGATTTTCTCAGGAGCTTTAAAACCGAGTTACGCTCCCCTAATGGTATCTAAGTGTCACCGCTAAACGAAATAGAATTTCCAATTCCGGAGAGGTTCATTGGAATTTTGCTATTGGCTGGGCTTTCGGAGCGTACCGTATCTCAGTACCGGAGATTCTATTAAGACTATCCTTTTACAGGAGGAGTTATCGCCGAGTAAACAACAAGTTATCGTAGCTAACGGAAAAGGTGAAAAAATCCATGGGCGTTGCCAAGGTCCACCAACCTCTTAAGTGCAGGAAGTCATATTGCATAGTTTTGCAAGGAAAGCAGGCATGAGAAGAAAGTCAACGCGTACCCAACGAATGGTACCTGGACTCTGGAGTCACAAAGCATTCAACGAAGGACTTCGAGCTGCTGGTGAAACGTTCCAGCAGCACGGTAGTAGCGGCAAACAAAGGCTTAATGTGGATTGAAGCTTCTGGAACGGCCAAATTGTATCCTAAATGCCTTCAAGACGTAGAACCGGCTGAAGGCTACCATGTTCAGTACATTCCGAATCTTTCGACGTATCTGCTTTCTATTGTTCATATCGTGAAGAGAGGCCATACGGTTCTGTTCAAGAAAGGTGGCTGCGAAATTAATATCGGCATAGGCAAGCTACAGGTGCGAACAGGTACCAAAAGGATTTGTTCAAGCGGAATCAGACGGTTCCGGCTGGTAAGGCGATGATAAGTTCAATTGGAGCGACATGGGACACTTGGCAACGATGACTAGGTCACCTTAGAACGTTAAGCGACTTGCCGATGGAGTTGTAACTGGAATTCAAATTACCAAAGGAAGTGCTGGAAATTGCCGTATTTGCCCGATGGGGAAGCAAACGAAGCTACCATTTAGCAAGCAAGGATCAAGAGCGACAGATCTTCTTGAAGTCGTTCATACCGATTTTGCAGGACCGATGGAAGAATAATTACTTGTACAATTAAGCAGAATATCTGAATCGGAAAGAATCGCAAGTAGCATGGATGCTTATTGAACTGAAAGCAGAAAGGGCCGACAACCTAATAAGCGGCTATAGTTTCAAGATAAACGGGGGAACATCTAGCTGGACCTATAGAAAGCAAAGTTAAATATCTTTGTCCACGACGGCAGAATAGGTAATTGCACTGGCAGAAGCTGTTCAAGTAGCACTATGGCTGAAGCAGTTGCCACGGGAAAAAAATGGAAATTTGGAAGTACTGGTTATTTATGAAGACAAGCTGCTTGAAGATAATTGGAACAGAGAAAATAACAGTGAGGGCCAAACATATAGCAACGAAGATCTATTTTTGAAGTAGAAGTAGGTCTGAGCGCCAAACATATAACAACGACGATCTATTTTGTTCGAGATCAAATTCAGAAGGAATACACTGCAAGTATTGTCCATCGGAGACCATGGTAACAGATATGCTTATGAATCGTTTACCCAAAATCAGAACAGAAGAGCTCACCAAAATAATTGGATTGACCACTACCGTCTAGGAGGAGTGTTGGGCGGTCAGACGACACCGATCATAGTACATTGAGTTCATCATAGGAATACATTGTCCAATACACTTGTTAATTCTCCTCCAAGCTACCGTTAAATAAAGGCCTATTTTGAGTTAACTGCGTATTATTACTATTACCAAGAATTAACTCAGTAAAATGTAAAATGTAGTAAAATGTTGCAACTTTTTTTACACCATGTTTTTTTATACCATGGGCACCCTGTATGTATAGAAGAAAGGTCCAGAGTCCTAATGTTGTTTTGTAGGACTTTAGAGAAAGGCCACAAATTTTCTTAGATATCTGAAAAGGACGACGATTTCCTTAGATGCTTCGACTACCGCCCCCATCCTTAAGATATCAATAAAACAATATTTCCAAAAACTCGCAAAGCCTGGAAAAAGTCGTGGATCGCTCGTCTTGAAGGCCAGGAAATTGAGACTAATCTGCTAAAGGAATTGGTTTATGAAGATCCGGATTCAGCGAAATTCTTCAGAGAAATTCAGGGCAGTTCTTTAGAGAAGTTAATGGAAGTTCTTCAGAGAAATTCGGGGAGGTTCCTTGGGAGATCAGAGAAGTTCGGGGATTTTTTTCAAAAAAAGTGCAGGGAAGTTCTTCAGAAAACCTCGGTTAATTCCTCAGAGAAATTTGGGAAATTCTTTCAGAGAATTTCAGGGAAGTTCTTCCAAGGAATTTCATGGAAGTTCTTCCTAAGAATTTCAGAGAAGTTCTTGAGAGGAACGTCAGGGAAGTTCTCCACAGAAATTCAGGGTAGTTCTTTATAGAAGTTCAGGAAAGTTCTTCAGATAACTTCGGGGAAGTTCTTCATGAAACTTCGGTGAAGTTCTGCAGATAACTTCAGGAAAGTTCTTCAGAGAACTTCAGTGAAGTTCTTCAGAGAACTTCAGTGGAATTCTGCAGAGAACTTCGCGGAAGTTCTTCAGAGATATTCGAGAAATTTCTTAAGAGAACTTTTTGAAAGTTCTTCAGAGCAATTACAGGGAAGCTCTTCACATAAATTCAGGAAAGTTCTTTATAGAAGTTCAGGGAAGTTCTTCAGGGAACTTCTGCAGAGAACTTCAGTGGAATTATTCAGAGAACTTCACTGGAATTATTCAGAGAACTTCACTGGAATTCTGCAGAGAACTTCGGGGAAGTTCTTCAGAGAACTTTTTGGAAGATCTTCAGAGAAGTTCGTGGAAATTCTTCTTATAAGTTTAGGGAAGTTCTTCAGATAAGTTTAGGGAAAGCGGTTAAATTCATTGCTTTGAGGTTTCAAATTATTCGTATGTACCAATTCTTAGAGCAGCAAAAACTAAATGAAATTGAAATGACAGGTTTATTAAAAATTTGTATATTATAGAGACGAGATTTTCATGAATTTCAAGAAAAATGTCAATTTTCCAATTGTGTAGGAGCGTTATAGTGAAAGCACGTTAGTTAAAAAGCCCCTACAAAGGCGGCAATAATTGTTTAAAAAATAAAAAGCAGTTCAGCATCATTCTAATGGCTATGGTAGATGCTGAATACAAATTTACGTATGTCAACACTGGAGCAAAAGGAAGGATCAGTGATAACGGGATATTTGCCGATTGCAGTTGAGGAATAGGATGCAGGATCTTTGGTTCCTGAGGCTCATCTGACGCGAGAACCATCAGCTGCTCTTGAGAAATTCTGAAAATAGTTTTCTCTTCATAGGCCTGATCATGTTTGTTATTTAAGTTCCTCAAAGCCATCGAATATTTGTTATACAAAGCAGTCTTCAGTCCATAACGTCTTCAGTTGGTCAATTCATCCAGAATAGTGGCCGGATTTTTAGTTTTTTTTTTAAGTTCCATTGGTTCACGATTTCGAGAGCAGTTCGAGAGAAGCGCTATCCCACCATATGATGATTACGCTTCAAATTGCACACTGCTGGCTTTGGTTTCGATCCACTCGGGTTTTCAAGGTTTGAAACGTGTGATACTTTGGGGTCAGGAATCAAAATCAAAGTTTGAACACCGGAACTGGTAGAATCATGATCTACCTCTCAACATCATCATCTTGAAAATACTTAATACTTAGCTAGGTATCACAATTCCCTGGTCTAGAATTTCTTCGAATGAGGAATTACAAAGCAGAATAATACATTCACTTTGAAGTATAAACTTCCACTGGCGATCGGGATTAGTTGGTTCCCACAACACCGGATGTTGCTCCCACAGCTCAATCAAGTGGAATTTGTTTTCCTGGTCCATTTTTGCTTTAAAAATACCGCAAAAATAACACACAAACTGTCAAAAAACTTCGACCAACGAACTATGAACACTAAGTGAAAGAAGTCTTCCGTTCGGATGGAATAGTTCATAGCCTACCACAACACAGAAACTATCGCTGGAGTGTACATATGACAACGGATACGGCTCTATATCATAGCCTAAAACTATCACTTGCAAGTCATAACTAAGAGCTATCACTACATAGTTCAGGTGTTCCTATGAACTATTACATAGTGTTCTAGCTTTAGCTAGTATATAGCTCCCTATATACTAGAAATAGCTATCGTGTAGCAACACCTTTAAATCACCACAGCAAACTAACATAACTATTTTGTCCAAGAAACCCTTCCCTTTTTTATGGAATCTCGACAAGTTATTCAAAACGACGTATCTGATGTGGATTATAAAGATTCAAGCGTAAAATTCTTGAAACCATTAGAACTTTCACGCAAAGTAGGATCAATGTTTTGATAAATTTACGTTTGAATCACTGTCTACCTGTTTGTTTACAAATTCGATACTGCGTTTCGAATAAGTTGTCCCGAAAATGTGCGCGAGTTGAGACGCCTAAGTGTCGTTTGAGTGTTTGTTTACACAAGATTATTCATCGTTAACAAACACCAGTCAAGAAGCAAAAATACGGATAAGTAGCAGATGATTAACTATGACCAATTATTATTAATGGTCGTTTTTGTCTGGAAACAGCTAGCTAACATACCTCCAACGCACCCCAGGTCATGGTTTCCATAGTAGAATGGATTTCCCGCCCGGTTCATGGAGAGATGCAATAATCGGTAAAAACAACGAGAAACTGTCACTCACCTGGCAGTACAGCGTCACGTTGTACACCGTCCCGGTGCCATTGTAGAAGTCCACATTCAGCTGATCCAAGCTGAGCTTCTCCTCGAGGAACTGGCCGAGGTATCGCTGCAGCAGGAAGCGACACACTTTCTTCTTAATCACATTTGACCACGGAGCGTACCACGGCATGGCTGATCCGACTGCTGGTACCCCGTTCGTCCGGTTGAATATTCTTCTTTTTCTTACTATCTGTCACGCTTCTTCCGTCTGTTTTCGCTCTTCACTGTGCCTTCGCCCACCCGGACACACCAACGAATTTAATTTCAAGGTTTCTCAGCTGTTCGATTTTTTTGCTGGCCAACCCGACTCAGCTGCCTCTGGTTTTGTTTCACGTTAGCTCACTTGTTTGGTTCTTTTTTTTTATTTATTTATTGAAGAAACTTTCCGCGCGTTGCTCTTTCTACTGAGAGGTGTGTATGAATGTAATGCAAAAAATAACACCAACCCTACACTGGTTTACTGCGCTGTATAATTGTGTACGTAAAAACGATAAACACACTGTGCACTTGATTCTACTCTTCTTCTCTTATGGTACAGCATGAACTAATGGTTGATTCTCTTTCGTCGAGGAAAATCACTTTTTTTCACTTTTGACAAGAAGTGAATCACTTAAAGAACATTAAATACAACTTATTGATAATGTTTTATAGCAAAACTTAATCCAACTTCTGCACTTTACCTTCAATCCCATATGTCGACGGTAGCTGGAAATCTTTTCTAACAAACTGATTAATCCCACACTCACAATTTTCCAAGATTTCCCCTTTTAGCGTTCAGCTCGAAAAATCACGCACCATGGACTGACTGTTCGCAACCAAAACACACAAACACTTTCTACGCGTTTACTTCGTGGCTGCTGATTTGAGTGTAATTCCTCATTTTCTTCCCGTTTGAAAATGACTGCTTACACTAGGTAGGAATATTCTGCACAAATCAGACGGAAAAGTCCTAGAGTTGAGGCGCACTCTGACTGGGAATGGACAACTTAAACTTCAAACCCGAAAGTCTTGGGGCTCTATGGAGGATTCTGCTGCTCTGCTGCTGTTGGACGGTGTATGGCTTTTCCGTTTTCTAGTTTCTTGCTACTTCCACCTTTGCTGGCCGACGGACGACTGAAGGAAGCGAATCTTTCTTTGTTCGATCCAAGTAGCAACTCTTCTCGTTCCACTGCGCCTGTTTGTGTACCATCAGCTAGCGAGAGCATGTTGGTAGATTGTATTTATACACAAAGAGACGGGGCAATAATAATAACAACACACCGATATGACACACACTGCGGCACCAGGCACAGGTAGATGAATCGAGTTTTTGTTTTGGGATTGCTTATTTTGGGTAGGACGGCGCTTCCCCTGGAGGATGTTTTCTAATTTTTTGTTTTATTGCCGATATAGATTCCAGTTGCACCCTTTTATTATAATTTAGGTTGGATCTAGCTGCAATCTTTGATACCCGTCAGTGCTTCTAACTATCAGTGCAGACCTCAGTGGCCATTAAAAACACACATATCAACAGATAGTTAGTTAGTTTGTAACAGTAACAACCCCCACGATAATATCTATCTGAAAACCAACTTTTGATTTATTTATGTTATGCAAATGCCAAATGATCGCAGCAAGCGCTGCCCGCGGACGGTTGAGTTTTGCGTGTCACGTTTTTTCTGTTTGTTATAAATCGATAATTGTAAATTTAACTTCGAAAATTTTAGTAATGAGAGTGGTAACGGTGCTGCGATGTCCGATCACGCGTTTTTTTTTCGAGTGTTGCTAGTGTTTCCGCATTGAAGTAAAGATGGCTAGGAGCACATTTTAAGCCTATGTACGATCGGATTTCTATACAAATCCGAATCGGGATGAGGACCAACGAAGCGAGATCAAGATAACAATCAAGATAGAAAATGCTCCGCCGACGCCGTTCCTGGTCTCAGCCGCCGGTGATGACCGTTGTCAGAGTTTCATCGTGGCGGCCGAAGCAGCGCCTCAACAGACTTCAACAGACCAGAGCCGCAGACCGAACCCTATCAGTTTCGCGAAGTGAAAAAGAAGGACAATCTGAAAATGTCCTGCTAATAGGAAATACGAGAATCGGATGGAACGGCGATTGGATCAGAGTTGAACGTGGTTCAGTTGAAAGATATCTACAGCAATGCCATGTCGACTATAGTACTGGTCCGTGGAGGAACTGGTTTACGACGAGAAGTTTGCCGTACATCGGTGTTTGTGGGATACTGTGTATCCGAAATTTCCGGAGAGAACGCTAGCCAGTTAGACCCCGGAATGGATTTTTAGACAATTGAGAGGCGGTAAGTGCTCTAAAAACGCGGACCAAACCAGGTAATTGTTATCCTTTTATCCCCTGAATTGTATGAACTATATTATATGATCACATCACTTATCAAGGTGAATCCTGATCCATCGACCCCTACCCTACTTCCCACCTGATTGCAAGGACGTGGCCGCCGCCGTTATTGTTTATTAAAGAAATTGAATCACTGAAACGTGTACAGTGAGAATTGGTTTGCGTTCAACCTACCTAGGTAACCAATAAGCAGTTCCAAAGCGCTTTAACGGCATATCAAGCAATTAAGTTAACTTAAATGCAACATGATGCTATGATAATGCTTCATCAATGCTATTTGAAATTTGAAATGCTAATTACAGGCTACAAGCATTTAAATAGCATTTGATATCCAACTTTGCAACAGATAGCATTCGAGGTGCTGATATAATGCTAATATAATGCTTGTAGTATCTGAAATGCACATTTAGGGTTGATTTACTGCATATGCTAATGCTTGTTGGTTACCTGGGTAGTTTCGCACAATCTTCTTCTTTCTCTTTAGCATTTCAAGCTTATTCCTTCTCTCACAATTAGCTTATTGCTTGCTCTCAACTTAGTGTTCTGAATGCACTTCCACAGTTATTAATTGAGAGCTTTCGATGCCAGTTGCCATGTTTAATGCAAACATGGCAAGTACAATCATACGCTATTGCCCAGGGAGTCGAGAAATTTTCCTTAACGGAAAATTCCTAGACCAGACCGGGAATCGAACCTAGTCACCATGGTGTTGCTTTGTAGCTGCGCCTTTACTGACTGAGCTAAGGGTGGACCCACAAGTTCCAATCTAAAAGCTGTCAAAACCTTTTTTTGCTCAGTTTAACTGGGTTGAACATTTTTGAGGATGGGTTAAAACTGATATTTTACACAGTTTCAACCTCAATGCGCCAATATAATTGCATTCGAGCTGTAAAATTGTGTGGTGTATATTGATAGTGATATCTTTTAAGAAATAATTAAATGCAGAACTTTGTCTCCGTGACTAGTATTGCAGGTTTTGTGGCCCAATTATTGTAATCAGAAACAGAATCCGATTTTGATTCAAATGATGGGGAACATATTTTGTTTACGATTCTTGAAAAGCCAAGAAACAAACTGATTCGAGTATGTAATTTTGTTGGCGGCGAAGTGGATACCTTTTCGGTTGAAGAAACAAGTGATATTTTATATTGTTTCATTACCGCCCTTAGTAAACTACAGATACTTTCCGTGTACGGGACTCTGGTAAACAAGCACTGCAATTGTTGATTTCACACAAATTTAATTCCAATCACGATTAGTTCCACCGCAAATTACGATTTTTTTGGGATTTTTAAATTTGATGTAATTTTGCACAGATGTTTCTCATGAGCAATGTAATTTGCATCATCGTTTTGCCAGTTTTTATTTATTGAGAAGGGTGTTAAAAATGACTGGTTTGCCTACACAATATTATAACTCAACAAAGGTATGTTTGATCAATTTAGCGTCTTGAGCAAAGTTATCGAGAGTAATAAGAACAATTAAGAAATAACTAACTTCAAAAAATTACAATTAATTTATTAAAACTAATTAAAATAAATTTCGATCAAAAACGCCATTTTGAAAAAAAAGAGGAAAAATTATCGTAGAAGTTATTTTTTCAAAAATAAGAGCATTTTAGAAAAATATCCATAACTTGCATAACTTTTTGATACGATTATGTTTTATGAAAGAACTTTGCAGCAAAAAAAAAATCATCGCTAACTTTTTTCTCAGTTTGACCGTTTTCGAGTTAACGATTAGCATAAAATAGCATTACATCCACTTTTTTGGTTTTTGGCCTTTATGGAATTTTATTCGTGATTTCTTTCTCGAATAAAAAAATCGATAATTTATTTTTTTTATCCTGGTTAGTCCTGTTTACCATCGATAATTTTGCTGAAGACGCAAAATCGATCAAACAAACCATTCTTGAGCTATAGTTTTTTATTTACATTTTCATAGAGTTAGCCTTCTACTTTCCACCGTTGTTTTGACTACTAAAATGCTTGTCAGTATCGCCGTTCACTTTACGCCAAGTTTATGTTTTGATTTGAATCAGACCCTTCACTTTGTCAACAATCAATATGGCGTAAATCGCTAAGTAAATGGTTTTGATAATAAATCAACACTACGCCTTTTGCGAAAACAGTATTTAATGAATAAAATTAAAGCACAATCAGGACAAAAACATCAAAACTCATTATTTAGTGGTAATTATTATACACTCAAGTAATAGACCGGCCAACGTGAGTCTGGCACAGTTGATGTATCCAAAACAACTGTCAAATCGTATGGAAAATGTTCGTTCTAATACTTCCGGAGCACCTATGATAAGGGCGAACATGCAGAATGTAAACAACAGGGAAATGATGATTGTACGTAAGTTGCAAGTAGCATTTCAAACAGTAATTTACAAATTAACGAATAACTAAATACAACTAGCATACAGACAGAGAACAGAGATAGTTTCTGATTCCTAGCATAATGCTGATGGAACTGTTCGTTGTTCATTGAAATTTGCACATTTTTAATATTCGCCTTCATCAATACTAGGATGTTGGATTACGCCATTTTCAATGCTGGCCCCACAAATACTGGAAATAAAGGTATCGCCCTATACTATTCGCCCATGTTTGACATTTTAATAGGTTTCGCCTCCACTTCCTTTTCGCCGTTGTTTTGATTATTTTGCGGTATCGCCTTTACTTTTCGCCGTTTTGATTTTTTGTCAGCATAGATCATTGCACGATGGCGTCATCAATGCAATTTTGACAGTTCAGGGAGCTTGTTTACTTGGACTAGAATATTTTCAGTGAGATCGGTTTTTTGAGATTTTATGCTCTAAAGTTACGGTTGAAGTAAAACGGCAGGAAGACAGACACCAGTACTTATTTTAACATCGTTTCGAATCTTTATCACAGAGTCCGAAAAAGTAAATGCAAATTTTTGTTTGAGCGGTTCAAATTCTAACACCTTGTAAACAAGCTCCTGAACTGTCAATAAAGTGAGGTTAATACATTCGCGCAATGATCTATTGCCTTTACTTTACGCCATGTTTATGTTTTGATTTAAATTACGCTTCACTTTGTCAACAATCAATATGTATGTAAATCGCAGAGTGAATTGTTTTGATTACGAAATAACTCACGCCCTCTTGCAAAACAACATTTAATAAATAAAATTATAGCACAACCAGGACAAAAAGGTCAAACCCATGATTTAGATGTAATTCATTATGTATCAGCATTGAAAAAACATTTTGTTTATTTGCATGTACGCCCAAATCGCAAATTGCTCGACTCTGAGTGTTCATTATGATGCATTGCATTGAAAAAAAGCCATGTTTACATTTTACATATTCGCTCTAACCGCATATTGCTCCGTAATGATAAATCCTTTTAAATGACTGACAGATGAGCTAAGAAGATGTACACCAATTGTGGATGATTTTCAACTTTATATCCCACGTTTAGAAATGCCATCTGTCTTCAGTAAAGTTGTTCTTTAATGACTATTTTCGTTGGGTTGGGGAGTTACAAATTTTGATTTAGCCAACATCTGGTCTTGACATTTAAATTTAAAAAAACTTTATGGTAACAATTTCAATCAAGAAACTAAAAAACAAGACTTAAAATCTGATCTCACCACACCGTCCCAGTCAGCAGTAGAACCAACACAAAGCCACTACGCCCAGCTGCGCGATATCAAGTAAACAAAACAAAAATACCACACAAAGCAAGCGCTGCACTCGGTCGGTATCGGTACTCACTTATTTTTTTTTCGACCTCCCACAGCTTGCTTCATTTTTTCTTCGCAGTTAATATGATCACAATGCACAATCCAGGCCAATGAAGTTATCACGTAGAAAAACCCACAAAATTTCACCTCACTTGGTTCTTGAGATCGTTAGTAAACTTTTTACGCGCACTCTACGCATGAAACCACCATCTCCAACACGATTTTATTGGTTTATTTGCCACTCGCTCCATACTATGACGACCATCTTTTGCTTTGTTCGAACTGTACAGGTTTGCGGGGATTTTCTTCGGTTGGGAAGGTCGCAGCGGAGTGCTTTTGTTACCATCAAAACAACCGAAAACACAAAAAACCAGTTGACATGTATGCTGTCAAAAAAATAGTCGATTTAAACGAAAGAACACACGGTCGGCAGTGAACAGTTGAAATAGTAAAATTCCGGAACATACAGTTAATTTAATCACGGCTTCTCTGTTCAGTTATTTTTTCGCAGAGTTTGCATCAAAACACCTTATCATTAAAATTTGATTATTTAAATTTAATCATTTAATTCATGTTAAGGGCCTAAAAGCCATTTGTAAACAATGACTTTAAATATCGATTTCTCTTGAATCTTAAATCACCCGCATAACGAAAAACAATTTGCTATGTAGTCGAAACTATATTTCGGAAGTAAGATATATTATCACATTTTATGTTATTGTTATCGATTAGTTTAATCTCATTTTCACCATACAACCTCTACATTAACACATATTGTTAATGTTTGCCATATTGTCATTGAAAGGTTTATGATATTAACTGCACTCAACTAGATTATATACCAACCATTTGAGATAGAGTGTACAGTAAAAATTTTGTTCGTGAAAATTGCCATTTTTTATTGTAACTCATAATAATTTAGACAATTTACAGTATTCGGTAATTTTTTACCGAATCAACAGCTGAATGTTCGGTAATCCGATTTACTGAATTTCGGTAAAATTTGACAAGTTCCGTAATATTTTTACTGAATACTGTAAAAATTCACCGAAATCCGGTAAATCGGATTACCGAACGTTCAGCTGTTGAAAGTTCGGTAAAAATTACCGAATACCGTAAATTTTCTAAGCGTGTAACTTAAATCCGCCTATTCAGGATATTGTTATTTCGGCCTTTACCATCTTTACATTGTTAAAACTACATAGGAGATTGTTAGTTTATAGTTGTCAACTAAAGAGGTAAATGTCGTTACGATAACGGAAACGGTCGTCAACAATATGGGAAATGGTCCAGGAATGGTTTGTGATTATGCGGGCACTCTCGTGAAACAAAAGCAGCATCTGGTGAAAGAATGTTAGTTCTACCATATGGAGTAGCTGGATATACTAAGATTCTTGTGATTCGTGAGAGATCAGCGTTTAAAGTCATTGTTTACAAATGGCTTTTAGGCCCTAATCATGAATTACTCGAGAAATGATCTATATAGGTGTTTTACGATGCAAACATCAGTTTTCACGATGGCGTCATCAATGCAGTTTAGTGTTTTTGTACTCTAAATTCATAACACTCTAGAGAGAAAAATTCTTTCGTCTACCGACAATTATATCATGGTCAGGATGACTATTGCATATAATGGTTGCAATAACCATGAAAATCGTGGAATTCACCACGTTTATGGCATTTTTTACTATGATCATGGTAACAAGGACTATTTCATCATTAAGGCAAATGTTGGATCAACTATTTTTAATGGTTGTTTTGACCATGATTGTAGTCGGCTCGAAATCACTATACTGCAAAAGTCATCCTTACCCCCAATAATGGTAAAATTTACTATCAAATTCGTCTCTGTGCAATACAAGTAAAACAGCAGAGAAACAGACATCAGTACTAATTTTTACATTGTTTCCTGAATCTAATCGTACGGAATCTGGAAAAATCCAATGAAAAAATTCGGTTCAATTTCTAAAACCTTTTAAACCAGCTCCCTGAACCTCGCCCTGAACTGTCAAAAAAGTGAAGTTAATATATTCCGTGCAATGATCTATTACTGAACAATCAGCTTTCCATAAAAAAATAAAGTTGTTCAGTGAACCTCGAAAAACGAGTGCCGAATTTTCCGTAAAATAAACGTTGTCTTAATAATGTCGCGTAACATTACAGAGTTTCAGTAAAAATAATACAAAAATATTTTTTTTTATTTGAATTGAACTGTCAGTTAAGAAAAAAAGTCCAAATTACTGAACACATCAGTACTCTGAAAAGCTTGACTTGTCGTTGCTGTGCATTAAATAATTAACGTGTGCAATGTGGATTCAATCATCGAGCAGCTTTTGGAAATCGATATAGGGGATCAGGAATGATTTAGTTAGTATACTTTTTCATTGTTTTAGCTTTAATATACTGCACTTTGATTGTTGTTTTTTGTATTCTCCCATGCGCGGAGTAACGATCTTTGATGAAGTTTTTCAGAAGCAGATAATTTCTCATCTCCATGCGAAGCTCTAGGAGTGGATGGTAATTTATTGCTAGAACGAATAGAAATGAAGAGAAGGTGTATTGATAGTTCCGTATAGGGAAACGGCAGACTTTGAAATTGAAAGATACAAGTTTGAAAACGAGCGTACCCGGATTTACGAATTCCTTATTTTTTTCAGCACGATGAACCATTCCCGACCATCAAAAACGACAACCTCATACTTTATAAGTGAGGATGTTTTCATTTTACAGAGGATAACCAACAATCAATATGCAACTAGCGATTTGAAATTGGTTCACTGTTGTAAAACCCTTTATCCGAAGTAAACCTTGAAGCCAGTACCTTGTTATGCATATTTGCGCCTTTGTTTTGATTTGCTGTGTTATTTTGACAGAATATTTGAGAGTGTGTTCGTGTGAGCTGGTACTGGTATTAAGAATTCGTTCCAATGTTTGTGGAATACACATAAACATAAGTATTGATGTATTTTCCACGCCACTTTGTTAACAGCCGGGGCTTCAGATCAGTCATTGAAAACCCTTTCTTCAATGCTTTGTCTTGAAGAGTCGCGAATCGATCAATGTCCTTAAACTCGGGTTCACTTTTAGACCACCGCGGGTCCTCATTGTAAAAAATCACTGCACAGCGAACGTGTTTTCTCAACTTCTGCCAGAGCGACTGAAAAACTTCTTGCGTGGAGTTTCCGTCAACGTCGTGCCGGAATATTTCTCTTGGTCGTAGTTGGTTGCGGTATAACCGTTCGAAAAAAATTCCCGTAAATGAGAAGAGCTTTTTCTTTTTGTCGACCGTAGCATCTTTGTCAGGATTAGATGCGTTCTCGTCGCTTCCTCACCGATATTGCTTTTTTTTCTGCAAAAGCGACAAGCGGGACCGTTGACGGAATTGGGTCGTCTCTTTATACTTCATCTCGAGGCCAGTACTCCTCATCTTCGTATCACTGCAACAATCAAAAAATTTTTTCTTTTTGCCATTTTTGTCAGGGTTGAACGCTAGTCAATTCCGCAATGTAGGGACTTTTTTCTGTGACTCCAAGCACTACTTGACATTAGGTTTACATACACGCTTAGACAATTTACAGTATTCGGTAATTTTTCCGAACTTTCAACAGCTGAACAGTTCGGTAATCCGGTTTACCAATTTCGTAATGACAAGTTCCGGTAATTTTTTACCGGAATACTGTAAAAATTCACCGAAATCCGGTAAATCGGATTACCGAACGTTCAGCTGTTGAAAGTTCGGTAAAAAATTACCGAATACTGTAAATTTTTCTAAGTGTGCAGATCTCGAGAAGTCACGATTTTAGTTCAACTGATGACAATTATAGCAATGTGGTGGCTAGTAAAACAATTTCAATAGTTGGAACTCAACAGGGTTGCTAGTTTTCAGCGCTATAATTTGATTTTATTCTGAATGCATAATAATATCACGTTGGAATTTTGGCCATTTCAGAGTTTCGATCATCTAACACCGCGGCGGAAAAGACAAATAACTGCATTTCTTTATTATATGTACATTCTTTAGTGTTTCTTTACGACATCGTGTTATTTTCATCATATCATGATCTTCACATTTCAGTATATATTCATCGACTAATGGTTACGCTTTCTAGTTTATAGTTGCATCGTATTATTACACTGAACCAAATAATCTTATGAATTTCATAACGTTCAACTTATGAACGATGCTTTGGAATTTCATAAGGCATGGATGGATTTTGTTTCACCCGACGATGTTCTTGTTCGCCTTTAAGCTTTCCTGATTACAAGTGTTGATATATACTAGTGGGTAAGTCACTGGACCCATAATCTCAACGTTCAAGGTTCGAATGCAGGTTGCTCCATACTTTTATTTTTTTCAACATCATTATATTTCATAAGATAAAGTCATGAAATTCATACTGATTCCTTATAGCAAATAATCATAATGCAATCTTATGAATATCGAAAGTTTATTTCACTGAGTGTAATTGCATATCATTATTATTTTTACTTGGAAAAATGATCATAAAGAAATGTTATCTGCTTCAAGGTTATAAGGAGGGTCATTGCAGGAAGTGTATACAGAGAGGAATTTGATAGTCAATTTTACCATTATTGGGGTTAGGATTACTATTGCAGCATAGTGATTTTGAACCGACTATGATCATGGTCAAAAATACCATTAAAAATAGTTGATCCAACATTTGTCATAATGTCGGAATAGTCCTTGTTACCATGAACATAGTCAAGAATGCCATGAACGTGGTGAATTCGTCCATTTTCATGGTTATTGTAACCATTATATGCAATAGTCACCTTGACCATGATATAATTGTCGGTATAACCATAGAATTTTTCTCAGAGTAGTTGTGTTACTTTACTCACTTTTGCCATACTTCCTTTTTCTCTTTACTATTAACCATCCACACACGGAAAAAAATCTTGTTGTAGAATCTACCATTTTACCCGACTATGCCAATCTTTAAAACTACCATGAATTTTGAGTCAAATTTACTACGTTTATGGTTAAACCGTCAACGTTTGTGGTACATTTGACATACCTCATATTGATATCAACCGCACCATAGTTGATCTAATCGCAGGCATAGTAAAATCAAACGCATTTATAGTCAGGTGAAAATTGTAGGTGTTTGCGCTTAATTTAACCCTCGGAATGGTAGTTGCTACTGCGGCTTTTTTTTGCGTGCACTTGTGAGTGACCCCAACAGCATCCTCACTGTTGGTTTGAATCGGTCCTCAAACTCTATGTTTTATCATATTTTTGTATTCTGCTGAAATAAACCATTCACACTTCCAAGTGGCCCAAACAGCATCTTTACTGTTGGTTTTAATCGGTGCTAAGATTTGAATAACTTTAATGTGCATCTCTGTACAGAGAATGAATCGGGAACATAGTTAAGTATTTTGCCGACGTCAGTTGAATTCAGCACACACACTTAGAAAATTTTACAGTATTCGGTAATTTTTTACCGAACTTTCAACAGCTGAACAGTTCGGTAATCCGATTTACCGGATTTCGGTAAAATTTGACAAGTTCCGGTAATTTTTTTTACCGGAATACTGTAAAAATTCACCGAAATCCGATAAATAGGATTACCGAAGTTCAGCTGTTGAAAGTTTGGTAAAAAATTACCGAATACTGTAAATTTTTCTAAGTGTGCACCGGTTACCAAACAGATCCCGCTGCAAACTCAAACATCCCAGTGATTTCACATGGAAGTGTAGAGATTTTCTCGGCCTCCTATAAAACGAGTATCACGTCAACATATTCCCACCGACAAACCGACATGAATGATAATAGAAAATATCTTAATATTTTTGTTTAAATCATATTACTGACATCTATCTTCGTTTTCGCTGAGAATTTACTGAAGCCACGAACATGCTTGGGATTTTGATAAGAAGGTTCATGTCAGCGAGCATTTGATCTAGATACAATGATTATATAGGTTTTGACAGATGGGATCGCTGCACATTTGAATCGGTCGTTATGGATTGTTGTGAAGATAGAGTTTCATGTCAGTTTGTCGGTGATATTCCTACCCATTCCCTACTTGCCTTAGGCCGTTCCCAACGCTGTTCTACTTTGTATGGGCTGTTTTAGTTTACAACTAGAACTGAAACAAGCCATTCCCAATGATGTGTTGCAGTTCTAATTTTCGAGCAAATTTTTGCAACCGATTTACAACTGCTCGACAGCTCTGTTTTATTTTCAACGCGATTTGAAACACGGATGCAACAATGTTTTAAACTGTGTTTCTTTGTAGTTGTGGCAGCTGTTATGATTGATGACTGTCAAATTAGCGGTTTTTAATTTGTTTTGCAAGTGATTTTTTTAACGCGAAATTAAGATCGACCAATATTTTTAAAACATGGCATTGCGATTAACGTGTTTTTGTTTTAATTTTGACAGTTCCAAAATTTAAAACTGGCAAGCAGTTTGCAACAAACATGAAAGTCAGCGTTGGGAACGGCCTTATTGTTAGGATTGCCAATACCCTACTCCTGTTGTTTCAGCCTACTGGGCGGAACCCCTCAGCAATCTAGCTGTCAAACGTACCGCATGGGTGTGCGCAGGTTTTTCAATTCAATTCCAAACGTTGTAAGAGTAAACAAGTAATAAAACTTTTCCTTTCCTCTTTGCTATTTGTAATTCCGCGAGTTCTCTTGTTTAATTCCGTTACACTGCCTCCGAAAATCCCATTAGGTTATGGGCCCAGTTTGCGCGAGTGCGGGAAAGTGTAAATGTAAACATTTGAAATGGACAGAGAAGCGGAAAATGCACGAGTGTTCTCAGTTCGACGGATCGAACTACTCCGCAGTGGAAGTACCGCATGTCGGTGCTGCTGGAGGAGCACGAACTCCAGTGCTGCGTCGAGCAGCAAGCGGCGGAGGTTCCTGAACCGATGGTGAAGGAGGAGGATACGGTTCTGCGGTAAAGTGAAGCAGGCGAAAGCGACCGAGAAGCTGGTCGAAAAAGCGATGCGGTGTATCGATGTCGAATGCTGATATCCCGGATCAGCGACAACATGCTGGAGTATATCCAGGATCAACGTCCCTCGAGGGCCCATCTGGTTGGCTCTGGAACGGGTCTTTCAGCGGAAAGAAGCATCGCCAGTCGTCTCCACCCGCAGGAGAAACTCCTCACACTGCGGCACGACGGTGGGAAGAAGTCGCAAGATCGTTTTCTCATTTCGAGCGTGGATCGATCCGGGACTACAAGTCGACTCTGGAGCCGAAGCTGGAGGAAGTGGTGATCTCGTTTGCTACTTGCTGCTCACGCTAGCCATGCCTACGCTACCGTTGTCACGGCCCTGGAAACGATGCCGGAGACCGAACTTTCGCTGGAATTCTGCAAGTGCACATTGCTTGACGAGGAAATCAGGCGCAGCGGTGGAGGAAGCAGCAGATCAAGTGGCTCCAAGGTGGAAGCGGCTGCGTTCAGCGGTTCCGGTATTTCGTCTGGTGGTGCAAAGCAGCGGCAGAAGAAGAAGAAGGTCGTCGTGAAGTGCTTGATGCAATCGGAAGGGCACAAGATTGCCGATTGCCCGGAAGAAAAGAAGAAGAAGAAGGAATCGACGAGAACTAGCGCGCACCTGGAAAAGCCGACAAGGGTGTTTGCTTTCTCAGCGGCGAGCGTGATGGACTACCGAGAACGAGCTGGATCATCGACTCCGGTTCGTCGGAGCTTTTGCCGATGAAGGAAGCGATGCGCATCTCCGTGGCGAAGGAAGGGCAGTCTATCGTCGCCAAACAGTACGGTGAGGTTCATGCGTTTGCCGTAGCGAGGGGTAGTCGATTCTATTACACTCAAAGACGTTCTATACATCCCGGAAGCGCGTGAACTTGTTGTCCGTTCGTAAATGGAAATGGCCGGACTAAAAGTTGTGTTCGCGGATGGCGTCGTGAATATCGAACGGGATTCGGAAGTGATCGCGGTCGGGAAGCGTCGCGGCAAGCTCTATGAAATAGACTTTCATCGGGAAGAGCCATCCGAATCGGTGTTGTATTCGTGCGGTCGTGTGCCCAAAGAACTTGAACTCTGGCATCGTCGGTGCGGGCACCTCAGTGCGAAGAATTTGAAAGTGCTAATCGGAAACGAAATGGTCGTCGGTATGAGTGCGAAGCTTAAGCCATCCGGTGGCGAGTTTGTTTGTGAATCGTGCCTCGTCGGCGCGAGGGCCGCCAGTCGAAACGAGTGCTTGAACTGATCCATTCGGACGTTTGTGGCCCGGTGACGCCGGTGGGCATTGACGGCGAAAAGTATTTCGTTACTTTCGTTGACGACTTGAGTCGGTTCACAGTCGCGTGGCTTATGAACTCGAAAGATGAAGTGCTGGACAAGTTCAAAGAGTACGAAGCTCTAGTAAGTTCGAAGTTCGGTACGCGTATTTCTCGGTTTCGCTGCGACAACGGCGGAGAATACATCGGTCGCGAGTTCAAACGGTTCTGCAAGCAGAAGGGGATCCAAATTGAGTGGACCGTCCCCTATACTCCCGAGCAGAACGGCGTGAGCGAGCGGATGAACCGGACGCTCGTGGAGAAGGTTCTGGTCGATGCTCGAGGACAGCGGCGTCGGC
Organism: Aedes japonicus; assembly: GCA_034211315.2. Lineage (NCBI taxonomy): Eukaryota > Metazoa > Arthropoda > Insecta > Diptera > Culicidae > Aedes > Aedes japonicus. The sequence continues at coordinate 166,943 of JASCZW010000496.1, forward strand.
AAGGAATTCTGGGACCTGCGATCCAGACCGCGGCATTCTTGGCCAACCGCAGTCCCGCCAGTGCCATAGACAAGCGCAAGACACCGTACGAGATTTGGGAAGGACGGAAGCCAAATGTCCGGAACCTGAGGGCTTTCGGAGTAACAGTATTCGTCCACATTCCCAAAGACAACGGAAGAAGCTAGACGGGAAAGCCTGGAGAGGTATTTTCGTCGGCTATTCTCACTGCGGTTACCGAGTATGGGACCCCAAACGCAAGGAGATCGTCGTAGCTCGAGATGTTGTCTTCGTCGAAGACGACAGCAGAACCAGTTCGGAAGTGGATCCGAAGCCCAGCTGCAGTTCCGATGTGTTTCCGGTTCGTGCAGTTCGGAACGAATCGGATAGCGAGTCCGACGACGAGAGCGACGCTGAAGATGAGCGCGATGAAGGTGTTTCCGAAGAATCGGGTGATGAATCGTCGGACGATGAGCCGGACGAACCGGACGATGGACCGGACGGTGAACCGGATGGACCGGGTATAGAATCGAACACCGATGCTGATGATACCTTCGGAAGCTGTGCCGACAAAACGATCCAAGAAGGAGACGGAGACGGAACGGAAGATCCCTGGAGGATTTAAACTGGTCGTCGTTCAGGCCGAAGCCGGAAGCCTCCGGTCAGTATGTTAGCAGTCACGATATGAACTAAACCGGGTACGCCATGAATGCGACAGTTTCATCGACAAGCCGCCAAGTTCGCTGGCGCACGAAGCACAGAGACCGGATTGGGACTAGGCGGTGCAAGTCGATGCTGATATCACCGACAAACCGACATGAATGACAATAGAAAATGTTTAAATATTTCTGTTCGAATCACATTACTGACATCTATCGTCGTGTTCGCTGAGATCGTTTATTGAAGCCACGAACACGCTTGGGAACTTGATATGAAGGTTCATGTCTGAGCAATTCGGGACACATTTATTTGATCTAGATAAAATGATTCTATAGGTTTTGACAGATGGGATCGCTGCACATTTGAATCGGTCGTTAGGGATTCTTGATCAATAATGAAGATTTAGTTTCATGTCGGTTTGTCGGTGCTGATATCCCGGATCAGCGACAACATGCTGGAGTATATCCAGGATCAACAGTCCTCGAGGGCCATCTGGTTGGCTCTGGAACGGGTCTTTCAGCGGAAGAGCATCGCCAGTCGTCTCCACCTGCAGAAGAAACTCCTCACACTGCGGCACGACGGTGGAAAATTGCAAGATCATTTTCTCACTTTCGAGCGGATCGTCTCAGCACCACAAGTCGACCGGAGCGAAGCTGGAGGAAGTTGATATCGTTTGGCTACTTGCTGCTCACGCCAGGGCCAGCCTACGCTACCGCTGTAACGGCCCTGGAAACGATGCCGGAAGACAAGCTTTCGCTGGAATTCTGCAGCGCACATTGCTTGACGAGGAAAACAAGCGCAGCGGTGGAGGAAGCAGACCAGGCGGCTCCGTGCGAGTGAAGCGGCTATGCGCTCGGCGGTTCCGGTATTTCGTCTGGTGGTGCAAAAGCAAGCAGCAGAAGAAGAAGAAGAGCGTCAAGTGGAAGCAAGCCGGATGCAACCGGGAAGTGGCACAAGACTGCCGATTGCCCGGAAGAAAGAAGAAGAAGAAGGAATCGACGAGAACCAGCGCGCACCTGGGAAAAGCCGACAAGGGTGTTTGCTTTCCTCAGCGGCGAGCGTGATGGACTACCGAGAACGAGAGCTGGACTCACTCGACTCCGCGTCTCGTCGGAGCTTTTGCCGATGAAGGAACCGATGCGCATCACCGTGGCGAAGGAAGGGCAGCCTATCGTCGCCAGCCAGTACGGCGACGCCCCATGCGTTTGCCGTAGCGAGGGGTAAGTCGATTCCCATTACACTCAAAGACGTTCTATACATCCCGGAAGCGCGTGCGAACTTGTTGTCCGTTCGTAAAATGGAAATGGCCGGACTAAAAGTTGTGTTCGCGTGGATGGCGTCGTGAATATCGAACGGGATTCGGAAGTGATCGCGGTCGGGAAGCGTCGCGGCAAGCTCTATGAAATAGACTTTCACCGGGAAGAGCCAATCCGAATCGGTGTGCGTTGTATTCGTGCGGTCGTGTGCCCAAAGAACTGGAACTCTGGCATCGAAAGTCGGGTACGGGCACCTCTCAGTGCGAAGAATTTGCCAGTGCTTAATCGGAAACGAAATGGTCGTCGGTATGAGGGGCGAAGCTTAAGCCATCCGGTGGCGAGTTTGCTTGGTGAATCGCGCCTCGCTCGGTAAGCAAACGCGCAAGCCCTTCTCCGCGCGCGAGGGCCGCCAGTCGAAACGAGTGCTTGAACCGATCCATTCGACGTCGGTGCGCCCTGGTGACGCCGGTGGGCATTGACGGCGAAAAGTACGCCCGTTACTTTCGCCGACGACTGGAGTCGGTTCACAGGTCGCGTGGCTTATGAACTCGAAAGACGCAGTGCTGGACAAGTTCAAAGAGTACGAAGCTCTCAGCAAGTCTCGAAGTTCGGTACGCGTATTTCTCGGTTTCGCGGCGACAACGGCGGAGAATACATCGGTCGCGAGTTTCAAACGGTTCTGGCAAGCAGAAGGGGGATCCAGATTCGAGGGACCGTCCCCTATACCCCGAGCAGACCGGCGTGAGCGAGCGGATGAACCGACGCTCGTGAAGAAGGTTCGGTCGATGCTCGATATTGGAGCAGCGGCGTCGGCGAGCGAATTCTGGGGACCCGCGGATCCAGACCGCGGCATTCTTGGCCAAACTCCGCGTAGTCCCGCGCAGCTGCCAGCAGCGGCATAGCTGCGTAGACACCGTACGAGATTTGTGGAAGGACGGAAGCCAAAACGTCCGGAACCTGAGGGCTTTCGAGTAACAGCATCTCGTCCACATTCCCAAAGACAACGGGCGAAGAAGCAGACGGGAAAAGCCTGGAGAGGTATTTTCAGTCGGCTGTTCTCACTGCGGTTACCGAGCATGGGACCCCAAACGCGAGCGAGGATCGCTTCGCAGCTCGAGATGTTGTCTTCGTCGAAGACGACAGCAGAACCAGTTCGGAAGTGGATCCGGAAGCCCAGCTGCAGTTCCGATGTGCGTTTCCGGTTCTGTGCAGTTCGGAAACGAATCGATGAAGCGAGTCCGACGACGAGAGAACGCACGCCGAAGATGAGCGCGATGAAGGTGTTTCCGGAAGAATCGGGTGATGAATCGTCGGATCGATGAGCCGGACGAACCGGACGATGGACCGGACGGTGAACCGGATGGACCGGGCATAGAATCGAACACCGATGCTGAAGGATACCTTCCGGAAGCTGTGCCCAGCCAAAAACGATCCGAAGAAGGAGACGGAGACGGAACGGAAGACTCCCGGAGTGATTTAAACCGGTCGTCGTTCAGGCCGAAGCCGGAAGCCTCCGGGTTGGGCTTTGAGCAATACCAGATGGCGAACTTCAACCGGGCACGCCATGAATGCGACAAGTTTCGTCGACAAGCTGCCAAGTTCGCTGGCGGAAATGAAGAAGAGACCGGATTGGAAGAAGTGGGAAGCAGCCGTCCATGAGGAGATGGATTCTCTCACGCGGAACCAAACGTGGACGATTGTCAAGCTTCCTGAAGGGCGCGTGCCGATCACGTGCAAGTGGCTATTCAAAGTGAAGCAGAACGAAGCCGACGGGACAGAGCGCTACAGGCGCGAGGCTCGTGGCCCGTGGGTTCAGCCAGAAAGCAGGATTCGATTACGGTGAAACCTGTTCTCCGGTGGCGCGTCTGGATACCGTACGAGCTGTTCTTGCCGTAGCGAACGAGCAGAGGATGGTCGTACACCAGATGGACGTGAAACCGCGTTCCTCAACGGACAGTTGGATGAGGAGATTTTCATGACCCAGCCGGAAGGGTTCGAGCAAGGCAAGAATCTGGTGTGCTGCCTCAAGCGTTCACTGTATGGCCTGAAGCAGGCATCCAGGGCCTGGAATGCAAGGTTCCATGCTTTTGCCGAGCGACTGGGATTCACCAGAAGCGAGAGCGACTCCATGCCTGTACGTGAAGGGATCCGGAAGCAGCAAAGTAATACTTGTGCTGCACGTAGATGATCTGCTTGTCGTCAGTCGTCAGCTGAAGGCGGTCGAGGCAGTGAAGCGGTGCCTCGTGAACGAGTTCGAGATGACGGACATCGGAGAGGTCGCGAACGTTTCTCGGAATGAAGATTGACCGGGACGTGGAGGAGAAATTCCTTCGGATTAGCCAGAGGGGATTCCTCGAGAAGCTGCTTCGTCGCTTCAACATGTTCGACTGCAAGCCAGCATCAACGCCGATTGAGTGTCGCCTACGTCTGAAGAAGGAGAGGAGAGCTGAGCGTACCAGAAACCGTACCGAGAATTGATCGGACTTGTCTCACGTACGTAACGCTGACGTCAAGGCCGGACTTGTGTGCTGCAACTAGCTACCTGAGTCAGTTCCAAAGCTGTCCGACGGAACTGCACTGGGTGCATGCGAAGAGGGTACTGCGGTACATCACAGGAACGCTGGACGTGGGTCTGGTGTTCTCAGCGAAGGATTCACCACCGGTGATGGAAGCATTCGCCGATGCGGATTGGGCAAACGATCCGGTGGACAGGCGTTCGCTCACTGGATACGTCTTCCGAGAGTGTGCGGCGGTACCGTAAGCTGGTTAACCCGGAAGCAATCAACCATCTCGCTGTCTTCAACGGAAGCGGAGCTGGTGGCCTTGAGCACCGCTGTGTGTCACGGCATCTGGCTGGTTCGTCTATCGAAGGAGTTGGCGATGGAACCGGAGAGTCCGGTGGTCTATTTTGAAGATAACTAGTCTACGATCAAGGTGGTCGAGGAAGAGCGGGATTCCGGCCGCTTGAAGCACGTTGATGTACGACATCGATTCGTCCGTGAGGAGATTCAGCGGGGGCGTATTGCAGTTCGATACGTCCCAACCGGTGAGCAGGTCGCGGATGCGATGACCAAGGGCTTGCCAGTAGGTCTGTTCCTAAAACATCGGGGCTGGCCGTTCCGGATATTGAGCGGGGTGTTAGGTTGCCAATACCCTACTCCTGTTGTTTCGGCCTACTGGGCGGACCCCCTCAGCAATCTAGCTGTCAAACGTACCGCATGGGTGTGCGCGGGTTTTTCAATTCAATTCCAAACGTTGTAAGAGTAAACAAGTAATAAAACTTTTCCTTTCCTCTTTGCTATTTGTAATTCCGCGAGTTCTCTTGTTTAATTCCGTTACACTGCCTCCGAAAATCCCATTACTTATGCCTTAGTTTGGGATCACCAGTTTTTACACATTGAGGACAGAGCTCGTAAAAATTGACACCCGTCGTGAACGATGAGTAAAAAAAATATTCAGTAGGTACAATTTTCGCTCTCTTTATTTTGTTCTATCAGTCACCCAATATATTCGTGTTTACTATTTTGCTATTCTCAGTCATTCCGTTGTCCGTTGCACACAACTCATTCACACCACAGCAAAGCACACGGCTATTTAAGCCTCAAGAGATTTTGGTTGCTTGACTGAATGTTCTGGTAACCAGTCATTCATTATCACGTTCGTGAGTGATTTTTTTGGTTGCCACAGGATTTCAAGTATTCCCGAACATGGCTGAAGGCAAAGGAAGCGAAAAGGCCAAATGGCCGAAATCGCTACAGAGTTTGTGGGGCATTTGTTCGAGAAAAGGCATTTGCAGGATCTATTCGAGAAGTTTTGGTTTTTTTCCACTTCATTGCTTCTCCAAATGAATGACTGTCCTGTCGTCTTCACGGTAGAACCAACGATAAACGATTAAATACTCGTGTGCTTTTCAAAAATCGCAAACGTAATTTGTGATTGACCCTCGGTCCCTTTCAGTTCATGTATCGTAATTTTTGAACAGATCTTTAATTGTCAAGATTGACAAAGAGAAACGTCAGTGTGATGTCTGTTTCCAACGTATATAAAGTACAAGATATTATATTCGCTGCAATGTTTATGTAGTGGTACGAAAAAGCAAAAGCAAAAAATAATTATGAAATGTCGTCAGAAATGCATGAAATTTAAGAAGTTTCGATTCAACAGTCTGTCAAACGCACGTTTTTCGCTTGAATTTTAGAATGCAGGCGTTAAACAACTCTTGTACGTTACATAAGTATACAAATTGATTGGAGGAATATGTTATTACTGAATACTTTTGAGCCAATTAGCGCTGATATTTAAGGTCTTCGAAAACGCGATGATGATTGTTTCCCAATTCCGAGTATCATACTTATTCAGGCATTTTTTCTTATTAATATTAGTAAAAAGCTTAATTCTTCAAATAATAAATTTTGAATAAAGAATTTAATTTTTGGATTATGATTATCGTTAGAACATATATTTCGATTTCACTTTAAGCCTGGCAAAAATCACTGTTTCAGGAAGATCCACAACGATTTAAACCCGAAAATTAGATAAAATTTATACAACTAGAAGGAACTTTGCGATTTCTCATAACAAACATGGATGTTTGTTTGCCAGCCGGTTTCACGCACATTTGAGCAGATTTAACTCAACAACGTGAAAATGAGTGACGGGTCCATTGTTTTTCGAGCAGTCAAAATAAAGCTTATATATTAATGAACAAGAAAAGATTTTTCAAAATTTTCCATGATTAACAAAATGTATTTTTTCGGCTTGTAGACCAGAAGTAATTTTTGCCAAACAACCGAAAGTAATTTTGACGTCTGCTCCAGTATGGGTGAAATGTCAATCATCCTTGAAAAATAATCGAGTGGAATATCATTCAGTGAAGTTCGTGGGAGTTGGAAAACTTCAATTGACTTTTTCCAGAAAAATTGTCAACCCTGTTATTTTTGTTCATGTACGAGTGGACAAAGTTTCGTTACAATACCTTTCGGACCAAACCTGTACGATCATAAAAAAAATCTCCTAATCCTTGAATCCTAGAGGGATTGAGCTGTTTAGTGGAATACTTGTAACTATAAATTAGAAGAAAATTTTGTAATCTCCATTTAATTCCAACTACCTTTGCTTATCTTCGACAGATACGCGTATTTCGTCTACAATGTGCAGACTTCTTCAGTGTCTCGTACTAATAACTCGACTTCGAGTTATTAGTACGAGACACTGAAGAAGTCTGCACTTTGTAGACGAAATACGCGTATCTTTCAAGACAAGCGAAAGTAGTTGGAATGAAATGGAAAATACTCATTTTTCTTTTAATTTCTTGTTATGTATATTATGTTTTAATTGTCAAGAATTTGTGGCTCGATTATTACAATTGTTAGATCAAGTGCCCACCCAAGTAACCACGAGGCTGTAATAGCATGCATATATAGGGCATATGCATTACGTCTGGTGAATCATTGAAAGGCATTTTGCCAATAAACCCTTTATAGTGTGGTCTCGATTCATACGCCAGAAAGAGTTTCGAACATTTTTGGTTTATCTGTAATGTAATATAATATTGAAAATCAACAAACCCCTGACGTTTTAGATATATTTAAAAAATTGAGTAAAATTTACTTAACATTGAGTATGCTCGAATGAGCGTGTATGTGAGAATACTATGACATCTGGAAATATACTTTACCTTGTTTTCAAGGTACTTTGGTCTTTGTATGCACAACGAGGGAACGGCATGAAGATAACAAGATCTGTCAGCCCGTTTACTGGGGAGTGCTCAGTCGAAAGGGACCGGTTTAATTTTTAAAAAGGACACTGAAATGAATAAATATTTGTACAAACTGTTCCATCTTAGCATTCTTCTTTGGTAGAACGTTGAAATTGAATGAGTTGTTTGCGCTTACGTACATTCACTGCTTTCTGGAACGAATGAATGATCAAAGTAAAGCAACACAAAACAAGTTGACTCATCTTGCACAAGAGATTCATGAAGTCAAATTTGTGTTTACTTCATGTTCGCTAGGAACAGTGCGTGATGACTAATATTTTGACTCAGTCAGCGTGCAATGTGTGAATTGAATATGATATTTTTAAGCTCTGATTGAGGATGTACGCTTGTCCGAAGCATCATCTTTTGGTTCTTTGTGTAATAACAGCTGATCTGGCAATAACGGAGTAGCAACCTCGGGCGGTTGCTCATGCTAAAAATATGTGAAACGATAATTAACCTAACCTATAAATCATATGGAAAAAGGGGAGTCCTTCGGTTTCACCTTAAACTAGTACTAATATTTAAATATATGCATCTCCTTAAAACGAACTAAATGGAGAGTAATCTGAATCGAAAGATAAAGAATTCTTAAGAAGTCAGCTATGGTTTACAGAAACGAACACTGCAGCCAACCGAACTCTTTTTTTATTCAACATTCCAGAAATTTCTCGTTGAAATACACAAGGATTCCTCGGCTTCCCACAAAGCGAGTATCACGTCAACACATTTTTACTCCTTCCTCATGGGCCGATGTCGGTATTACCTTAACTTAGGATCACCAGTTTTTACACATTCAGGATGAATGTTAGTCCCAAGCATAATCTCTAATCTATTGATTCTCTGTATAATTACAGCTGATATGGCAAAAACGGCGTAGTAACCTCGGGCGGTCAACCATGCTCATGCTTATTCTAATACAAATTTGTCAAACAGTGTGTTCTGCTCTAATTCTTTTAAGAATTCTAAGGCAAATTCCGTTGCTATCAAGAAAATCGGGCTTTGGTGTTATTGCATTGTCCGTCACTGTTAGTGTAGAACCGGCACCTAGCTGAAGGTCGCGATAATAGAAATAACAAACGAAAAAGAGTAATCAATGAGTCCTCTTCCACACGGAAAGCCATTTATTCATACAATTCCCTAGTAAGAAGCTTACAACAACAATTCCTATTCTTCTTTCGGTACCGGTCCCATCTTGCATTCCGGGTACTTGTCAGTAAGGAAGCTGCGGATTTCTCCCGTCTCAGCCAGCAATCTCATCCGCACCTTATCTTGATTCCGCATATACTCACGTCTCTTCATATAGATTTCGTAGGACCGATACTTGGTGTAGAACGGAGGGAACTTCTTCCGCTTCAGTTGAATCTTACCATCCATGCAGAATTGCGTATAGTCGAGAATTTCATTACTTTCCAGTTCATCTTCCGTGCGGCAAGCAGTGGGACTTGCAACCACTTTCGGAAAGTTACCATTCTCCGGGCGGAACTCGACGACGTGCAACCCTTTAGACTCTGCAATTTGTTGATGATTCCTCTGTTGTAACAATCCAATGAAAAATGCTTTGACAACATGCTGAACATTGGTCGATCCCTCGCATTTCGCCCGAAGATCCTTGATACCAATAACTTCGCAAACGGCTCTGATGGCTCGATGACATTTCAATCCATAGCCTTCAGGTTTACGCTCGACGAAGATTTTAGTCGCACCAAAGGCGCAATAGAAATCATGAAAGACAGTGTGGCCATTACACAATTCGAAATACATCAACTTCTGACCAGCACGATTCTTCGCCTGTCTCAGCGCTGCCTTAATATCTATTGCCTTGCCGAATGCGAATCCTGCCAAACCATTTCCGTTTCCCGTCACTGTCATAGCTGAAACACGTCTCTTTCGACCAAGATTACCCTTCATATTTACAACGGTCTTCAGTTCCAAACATTTGGTGTCGAATCCCTCAAACTGGTCATCCCCAATAGCATCCGGAGGTCCAATACTCCGGCCAGGCATTTTCGACCCAGACCAACCGCGCTCAAGAGGACTGAGCTTCATTCGTTTGAAGTTTACCATCTCGTCTCGGATTTTCTTCAGCTTGGCTTCCCGCTCCTTATCTTCCGGAAGTTGCTGCTGTTGAACAAGCTCTCGACCTCGAATTATCGGAGCTGATAATCCAGGCCATACAATATTGGCCTTACCGAAACCGATTACCTGTCCTTTGTTCAAATCTTTGGGGGTAATTCGTCCGGAGCCCTTGCCTCGTCCTCGCTTTTTACCGGCATTACTGACGGAAATGATGCCCTTCCAAATTTGCTGCGCGGGCACTGTTAATGAACAAAAGAAAAAACTCAATCATAAGCGAATCCAGTTATAATTCAAGCGATAAAACTTACGTTTGTTGAAGAAACTGGTCCCTCTGGAATTATATAATGTAGGAAGAGTGGGCTCAAGCAGTTTGCGGCTTGACGATGATTCGCCCGGTTGACGAAGGCTGCTGGCAAAACATGCGCTCGTTGTGCTCGTTGATTTGTATAGTGCCCTCGTTATATGCAGAGAGGAGAATCCTCGAATCAGCGATTCACTGTTATTCGCTACTAGTCGTAGCATTTTTCGTAGTTTTTATCGCGTTTTACACTAGTATTTTCGCAATTTTAACGCAATAAACTCTCATTGCGAAACACGCACGACTCGAACGATATTGTTTACAAATGTTTTGTACCATCGATGATGGTTCACGTTGACGGAACAGAGAAACGTTAACTCCTGCTGAAAATTTATAACAGGGATAGCGTAATGTTTTGCGTCACATGAATTCACATGTAGGTGGCGCAAATCTTGTGAAATTTAACCGAGGGGTGTCTTGAACAAGTTTTGGGCATCGGTTCACAGATGAAAAGCAATCGGATGAGAAATGTCTTCTGATTGAAGGCGTTTTCTGCCAGCCACCGGTGCTATTGCACGATGAGACCGTTTTTAAAATTCGGTTAAAACGTTTTTTCAAATAAACGTCAACATTAAACACGGATACAAATTTTGTCCATTTAAATTAAAAATTTCGATGTACAACCTGACACATAAGAATTATTTTATGTAAATAGAATGCACGTTTCGAACGATAATAACATTTTTTGAATCAAATGTAAGGCATGTTAATTTCTGCAATACATTCATCGGGTCGGCATATTTGAATGTGTACTTTCCTCTCCAGAACGTGAGGCCGAGGCAAAGTTTCGACGTTCGCTACATGAGTAGGTAATTTACTGAATTCCATTAGTGAAACTATGAGCCAACCCCTTGATATTGAACCTGTAAGCACAATATGTGTTCGTCGCATTCAAGCCAAATTATAGTCCAGAATTAAGATAACCACATTCATAGAATAAATAAAACAAATTAAGAACGTAAACAGTAAATCCAAATATTTTAAAAATAACTAATATTTTCTTGTATCCAGAATTTTTACGTTTATTCGGATTACAATAAAATAAAAATAAAGTGAATTTGCATTTGAAATATCGAGTCACTTGGTTTTAAACATAGAATATGTTTGTAATAAATCCAGTTTATGTTTGCCGCCAGAATAAACTAAGCCCTGGAATATATGACGGTATTTTTTCTGGGTGAACAAAATGGTTTATCTATTGATAAATTGTGGCTGTCTACGTTGATTTCTCCAACCTGATGAAACATCCTTCTTTCCGAGACTGCTTCCACCTATTTGATTAGGTACACATTTAATTGCTTGTTTACGTTTTTCATGTTAGTACAGGTGTGAACGCCGAGGTAAGATTTTTGCACATACGCTTCTGTTTCAGCTTATTAAAAGAGTGTGTGCAGGATAGGAACGAGGGGCACTTCACTGCAATTGGTCACTGAATCGAAAATACGTATACGAAAAAAATACACGAAAAAAATCACTTTTTGCGTGACATAATTAATGGACGTTCCCTTTATAGTTATCAACTATAAGGGTAAATGTTGTAACAATCGGAAACGGTCGTCAAAAATAATTGTACAGGAATGGTTTGCGATTATGCGGGTGTTGGAAGCCGAGTTGGAAGCAAAATTCAAAACTACTCAATAAAGACATTTTCAGCAAAATAAAAAAATAAATAAAAATAATGCTTCTATTGTGCAGTTTTTTATTTTTCTTCCATCATACAACAAACCGTTTTTAATTAAAATTTGGCGCTTGAAATCCCATGGAGTGAAGTGGAATTTCATCTATACCACAGAGAACAGACATCCAGGCTCGAGATTTTTTTTTAAAAGCAAACCGTTGGAAAAACAACGCCGCCTAGTCTAGATTTCACAAAACTAAAATTGACAGACTATCAAGTCTCGAGGTGGACAAGTGGTGCCATCAATATACGATTCATCAAAACTAACGAAAACGGGCTGTAATTTTGAAACGTTAGTTACAGAAATTTACACACAGAGGGCACTCCAGCTTGGATGTCTGTTCTCTGTGTCTACAGGGTGCGGCAGAAAATAATGCGAAAATTTGTTCTATTTTTTTCAAATCCCATTTTCAACAAATTCAAGCAATAATATCAACATTTGCCAGCGCAGTTATCTTTATAAAGTCCTTTTAAACAAATTTATTCAATGTGTCCTCAATTTTTATTAATAACATCCTCGAGCCGAAGCCGGAAGGCAGAGCATGCCTTTCGGACGTAGTCCTCCGACATAGACTGCCATGTGCGTGTTATGGTTGACTTCAGGGTTTTCACACTAGGGTGTGATGTTTTGCAGGCTCGTGCTTCAACACATGCCCAAATCGAATAATCCAACGGATTAAGATCCTGGACTGCTAGGGGGGCCACAAATCCTTCGGCCAAAACTTCATATTATCGTTCAACCATTGTTGGGTTCGATTGGACGTGTGACACTGCGCTCCATCCTGCTGTAGGACAACGTTTTGGTCCTCGGAGAAGTTGGCCTTCACCCAGGGAAGCACTTGGTCCTTTGGCCACAGCATCGATGCTGAAAAGCTTTTCGTCGGAGAACAGGATTATCATTTTTTTTTCTTCAACAAGGAGAGCAATCTCTTGGAACGAGTCACTCGTAGTTCCTTGACCCGGTCCGTAATCAAGTGGCGTTTTACTCTGGCTCTGGAAGATGCATGCAGGTCTTCTTTGATGATTCTCCGCATGGAATTTCTCCGAAATATTAGCTTCCTATGCAAGTTTTCTTATGGAACGTCCGCTTCCCGGCTTCCGCTGCTTAGAACCATCCACCACCTACCACCTTGGCAATCTCTTTCGGCTTCTTCTGGGTGAGCAACAAACTGGTGAGCACTTCTTTCGCAAACATTTTGATGATTTTGCAATAAAACAAATAGAATACTTGAAAAGTAAACATAAACAAATACACTAATACAGTCACTAGCTACACGAAATAACCCAATACTCATGTTTGAACATTTTCGCATTATTTTCTGCCGCACCCTAAGCCCCGAAACGCTACGTAACTCTGCCACGAGAGAAAATTGTTGCATAGCCTAAATTCTACTATCAGTACGTCTAACCCCGTTGACAGAGAGTTCATGCCATAGGAACTCTTGTTTCCTGACGCTGAAATGACACTTTTGTGTGTTAATGAATATCTCATAACTCTTGAACCTTTTCAGCAATTGTAGACGCCTGTCATACTGCTTCTCTGAACTTTCCAACACAACAGCATCATCAAGGTACACAACAATTCCATCTACCCCCCCCACTACAGTCTCCATCACCTTCTGGAACAGTTCTGGGGCTGAGCTAACACCGGACATCAATCTTTTAGATCTTTCAAAATAATGAAGAAACTGGTTTTATCGTTAATTTTGTCGTTTATTAATTATGCAAAAAAAAAAAACAATAAAAATGAATATCCGATTGCCTAGCATTGCATTACCTGTACAATCTGAATTTTGTTATGATAGTCGTTATCTCGCGTGTATTCTCTGAGATCTTCCTTCCTCCGATTTCACTTCCTTAGGATGCTTCCAAAGTGCCTGCTTCATGATTGGCCGCAGTTCCGGTGCGATCGAGGGGTTGAGATGCTTCGGCACGAAATTGACCTCCTTACCCTTGTACTACTCCAAAACCTCTTTTGAGTAATCGCACGAAGCTAAATCTTGCCAGAAAGTCGTAGTACCATCGTATGACCTCAGAAGAGAAATTAGACGCTTTTGGAGGCATTCCTTTAGATACACCTGCCCATTGCCCGTTCCAGTTGTCACAAATGGGATGCTCCGCTTTCCACACGAGCAAATTGCTTGCCAAATCATATATTTTTTGGCAAACAGGGACATTGAATTTATGATGAGCAGTGAAAAACTGGAGCCCCGGAAGCTGCTGGAAGTCTGCTTCTACATACGTTTCATCATCCATAACGAGGTAATGTGGTTTCGTCAACATCTGGGTGTAGTTCTTCCGTGCACGTGTTTTACCTACCGTATTCTGCCGTTCATCGTGATTAGGCTCCTGTTGAACTTTGTTCGTGTGTAGTCCTTCACGTGTTTTCGCACGAAAGTTTTGGTTAGATTCTGTTTCTTCGCCAGCTTGAACCACCCGCTTGTGATCCTTAACACTATACGGAGATCCATTTTTGCCACTTTTTTCTTTCCGATCGATGTGTTGAAAACACGAGACACCGTAGAATGTACCATTTCCAGCTTCTTGCTGATGGCACGATGAGAAAGATCCGGATTTTTCAGCAAAATTTCTTTGCGCCGCTGCTGTTCTTCCGACTCCATCTTCACAACGCTTGCACATCTGCTAATGAAACTTAAACAGCGTAAAAAAATACACATTGAACTAATTCCACCCAACATTTCAATAGAAAATACCCAAGAGTAAAGTGGTGCAATTTGATTCCGTACAACCTTTACAGACAACGGATGTTTTTCTCACAGAACAGCACAATCCACCCTACGCATGTCTACGCACAGCCGTATTTCTCCCGAGCCCTTCAGAACTGGCACCAATAGCGACACCCATGGAGAGGGATGAGAAACTTTGTTGATTACGTCCTGAGCCAGAAGAGAATTCAGCTTCTGCTCAATAAAATTATCAACAGGAAGCATTGCGGCTGAATCGAAAACCTATAATTCTGAGACTGTTCTCGCTGGGAAACACTGGCTCAACAACGTAAAATCCTCTGTGGTAAAACATAGCAGTCGGTTTGTTCTGACCTTGAATCTCAGCTGACAGTATCCAGCCAGCATTGTCTGCTGGACGAAACAGTATTAGCAGAGCATAATTAAAAGTGAACCGATCTTGATGGTAGGTAACAATGGAATGAAAAAATCTTTTTGTATGTCTTTCACAGGTTGCTGTGATTAGGATAAGGATTAGGATATATGTGAATATTTCAGCAGGTTGCTGCGATATTATTGATTTCTCAACACTTCTCCTCAAACTTGTCGGGTAGCACGCCAGCCGTGGTTCGGTACTTCGAGAGCTTCAGTTTGTTTAACAGTTTAGTGAGCATGCCCGCAATCATATGCTCCGACGGACAGTAGATTACGGTCAGCACACCTTGTTGAACGAGGTCCTTGGTGAACTGGAACTTGGTGTCCACATGTTTGGATCGTCGCTGTGGCTGCTCCGTTTCCAGTTGTCGGACGGTACTTTGGTTGTCCTCATAGAGCAGGATTGGTTTTTCCGGCTCGTGCACATCCTTCATCAGCTTCTGGATCCAAAGTAACTCTTGGCACGCTTCGGTTGCAGCAATGAACTCGGCCTCGGTTGATGATAAGGCAACGCAAGTTTGCTTGTAGAACTTCCAGAAACTTCCTTCTTTAAGAAGAAAACAGTACAGTAGCGACTGTGAACATCCACAAAAGTGAGAAAATAACGAGATCCACTCACCGAGGGCGTATCCGGTGGTACATACACGTCCGAGTGGATGAGATCTAATGATGCGCTGGTCTTCTTTTCGGTGGTCTTGGGGAAGGGAGTTCGAGTCTGCTTGCCTTCACACAGCATTCGTAGCCTTCACGTATTCCACAATCAGCCACCGTCATTCCAGTGACCAGCTTCTTCCTCAGGAGCACTTGCAGCGCGTCTGGTTCACGATGTCCAAACCGTCGATGCCACGTATGTTGGCAATCTCGTTTGTGAGATGCAGTTACTATCGATATGATTCCATGTTTGGGCTTGTTTAGGCGAAACAACCCTTTGGACTTCGTTGCTATGGCGATCTCGTTGCCATTAACGACGATTTTGCACTTTCCGTCAACAAACTCGATTTTCGCCTTCCGATTGGTCATAGCAAGCACTGGCAAAAGGCTCGCTGACAGCTTCGTACATCACGTTGTGGAGACAGATTTTATTCGTGCTTCCAGAACCGTCCATACATCAGCCAGCTCTACTTCACCTGTAGCCGGTTCGAGGTCCTCGAAGAAATCCCTGTTGGACGTCATGTGCGAACTTGCTCTGGAATCGATAATCCAGTCGTTCGCAGTTTCCCTACCTCCGACGGTCAGCGCGTACATGTTGCTGCTGTCACCATCCCGGGCGGTTTTTGCGTTTTGCTTCTTGGGTCCGACTTGCTCTCTGTAGCTGCTTGCAGTCCTGTTGCTTGTGGCCAGATTTCTTGCAGTGATGGCACACAATCTGCTTTCGTCCTGTCACTTTCAAGGCTGCCCTCCGGCCTGCGCTACGGTTTTGCTTGCTTACCTTGTCCAGCAATTTGTCCTGGATTAGGTTCAGCGTCAAAGCATCGTCCGTTCGCGTTTCGAGGGCAGTAGTCAGCGCGTTAAATGACTTCGGCAATCCTCGCAGGACAAAGGCCACCATGGTGTCTTCTCCCAGGTCCTTTCCTGCGCTGCAGAGCTTCGTGTAGAGATCCTCCATCGTTGTGAGGTACTCGTCCATGTCGTCCCCTCTCGTACATCCGTTGCAGGAGGAAACCCTAGTGGACAGAGTGGCTTTCGTGTGGTGTTTGGCCAATGCTGCCCACGATTCCTTCGTCGTTTTCGTGGCACGAATTACTCCAAATTGGTTCTCCTCCAGTAGCAGCAAAATCGTCGCTCGAACTTTTTCATAGCCTTCGTTCCATGCCGCCAAAGCACCCACCGCCATTGCTCCCGCTGCCGCATCACCTCCAGCTGCCGGTGCTACCGGTGCCGCCGGAGGGTTGTTCTTTACGTAGGTCCACAAACCCTCTCGGATCAGCAGCGCTTCGGTCCGAAGCTTCCAGGCTTCGTAGTTCGAATTGTTGAGCTTTGTAGAAATCTTGAGATCCATCCTATTGCAGGTTTGGCTCCGCTTGTAGAACTTCCAGAAACTTCCTTCTTGATGAAAAAATCGACACGTTGCTAAGGCACATAACTTATTAGCAGAGCATAATTAAAAATGAACCGATCTTGCTGGTAGGTAACAGTGGATTGAAAAAATCTGTATTGCATGTCTTTACAGGTTGCTGTGATTAGGATTAGGATTAGGATACATTTGAATATTTCAGCTGGTTACTGCGATATGATTGATTCCTCAACAAACATTAATAGTAAAATTTACATTCTTGGACACGTCCCGAGTCGAATGGTTCGGATTGCGCTTGAAGCAATCCCTCACCTTCCTTGTGTCCACGGGGTCAGTTGCTGGGTAATTTGGGTCTCATTGAACGATTTTACCACACGGGGCACGGTCGAATGGTCGATTCCTAACTGTAGCGCGATTCACCTTTCGGACTGGCCTGGATTTTCCACGACCGCGCTCATATTTTTTGTCGAAGCACTTCTTGCTTGGAAGCCATCTCGATGTAAACTTTACACTCTAAAGTAGTTCTTTCATCAATTTGTACCCATGCATTAAAAAGCTATGTACAAAAGAAAGTGCATTTTTTCCGAGTACAGTCTTTAATCATATAAATTTAAAAATCGTACATCGGAAGCTCTAAATTAATTACTGTGGAAGTGCAGTAAGAATACTATGTTGAAAGGAAGCTGCAGGCTAATTGTGAGAGCAATAATCTTGAAATGCTAAGAACGAAGAAGATGAAGAAGGAGAAGACTATGATGATTCACTCTAATTTTCGAAAGCACTCGAATCTCGAGAACTACTGAAAGAATTTTCTCACCAAGGTTAGGACGTAAAACATTATTTTATAATCTAAATGGCTGTAATTTGGAGTCCGTTCCAAATCACCTTAATAAACACATTTTATTTAACGGAGTTGACAAACAAACAAACGTAAACAAATGAAAAAAAAAAACAAACTCATTTTATTACAACATAACAAGCATAACGAACTAACGAGTGTAGGTATGAATGACAATAAGTGTGTAAAATAAAAATAAACTACCCAGCGATCATTGAGTGCGCAAAAAAAAAAGGATAAGCAGCGCCACTCCAGATCGGATGAGGTGTGTGCCACCGTATATAGGAAACCGTGGCAAAGCATCCTCTCATTGGGTGTTGCCGACATCATCATCATCATCATCATCGGCGTCGTCGTCGTCGTCATGGTCCAGGATCGGCACTTGGTGTGATGGCAACCGCACTACTCCGAATGTTTCCGCTCTTTGTTGGCCGGGTTGCGCTGCGGAGAGACGAGAAGGTAGCAGCAGCAGCATTCTACAAAAAAAATCAAACTCCTTAAGATAAGTACTGTTGACCAAACCCATCATCCTTTTCAGATGACAAATCAGACAGGAGTGCGAAGACGAGTGCATTTTGAGCTGAATGTAGGCTACGGTATATTGGTACCCTAAAATGGCGTGACTTTGTCATTATTTTTTTTTTATTGGAGCATTGTAAACATTCAACTAATGCGCAAGTCCATCGCATGCATTGGGGGGAGTGAAAAGATCTCAATTAATAACTGCAACGTCAACGTTTGTTATAGAACCGTCGAAAGTTTAGGGCAAGAAGAAGGCAACCCTAAACCATGGTTCGGCAGGCAGATTTCCAAAGATGATTGGTTGATCCCATCTATCATTCTCCCAGGCTCTTCACCGACAATCAGCTGGTCCTTAGTGATGATGATGATAATGATTACAATGACACTGATGTTACGATGAGATCAGCAATGGTCCTCACTGAAGTGTCGACGAAGCACGCCAATACTCCAGATTAGAGCAATACCCGCACCAGCTTCCTTCCTCCATCATCCGTAATTCCGACTGGGTTGGTAGGTAGCAATTCCAGCAATTAATGAGTGCTGTTCTACTCGCTCGCCTACTTTCCGACGTGGCGACCGCTCTTCTGATGGAACGATGATGGCCTTTCGGTGAGAAAAGGGAAATCCTCATGACTGCACTTCGAGCTGGAAATAGACGAGGCTACGGCGCTCAAAGAGATAAGAGCTTTTACGGGTTGTCTTGTTTATTTTAGATATTCAGCGTGACGGACTGTCGGATGGATGGGCGCATGATGATGGCGAAACGAGCCGCAATGAATTTGATTTCTTACTTATGCAAATTTGAGACACTCGTGCGACGCACGAACCGGTAGCGTCGATAAACAGAATATTCTGCGGCTTCAACTCTTGAATGCAATTGACTTTTCGACAATTGCTTGCAACTCGGCATCACGTCACGCTGACATGGTTAAAGAGATTTATTGAGATCATTTGGAATCGTATTTTTGGGCGCAGTTTTGAGAAGCTCCAAGCCGAAGTCATGAGTTTTGATCTCAATAGGGTATTATAGGGGTATGTGGATTATAACATGGTTCGATAATAAATATAATAATATACCGGCATTTAATTTATTTTTTAATTTTGACAAGCGAAACTATCGTAAAAACAATTTCAAAGTATTATGAAAATTAATGATTGCAAGACAACACCACCCTATTTCACCATGAAACACGCTACAAAAAATAGACTACCTAAACCAACGAACCAACCATTGATTTCTAGCATACAAAACTTGACATATATGTCTTAATCAGTGCCCCTGTAGCTGAAAATTAAGTGCTGTCACTTTGCATAAATGTCACTTTGTAAAACTGCATGTTGGTTTGTAAAAAAAAAATTATTAGTTTTTTCTTGTTTGAAAATCGAGCAAAAATAGTTGAGAGTCATAAAAAATATGTTTGTGTTAGGAAGAACGCCCATCATTGATACAGTTGGAAAAAAACAAGTTTTTTTTTTAAATTAAAACCCCCTATTTAGGATAAGTCGCAACTGGCCAAATAATGGTACACACTTAGATTTTTTTACCGAAATCTGTAAAATTTTTACCGAATTCTCAACAGCTGAATGTTCGGTAATCCGATTTTACGGATTTCGGCGAAATTTTACAGATATCTGTAAAAAATTTACCGGATTTCGGTAAAATTTTATCAAAATCCGTAAAATCGGATCACCAAACGTTCAGCTGTTGAGAATTCGGTAAAACTTTACAGATTTCTGTAATATAATCTGAGTGTGTACGGTGTATTTTTATCGCTGAAATTTCTAGTTTTCTTAAATACACATCACAGGAAATATTGAGACATATTTTATGCAATTCTAAACCTGGCAGTATGCTTGAAGTTCCAGTTTCAATTTTGTTAGTTAGCCGTCCGTGTGAAATTTTAGATTGGTCATTTAGGATTCTATTGCTGACAAACATAACTGTAGCGAGAGCTCCAGGCTCACGTTTTTCTAGACTGGCCACTCCGTAGCCAAGTCATCGGATGTACCGATAACGATAAGAATTCTTTTCCAGGAACGATTCCAAGAATTTTGACACCCATATTGTTAAGGTTCAATTCATCTAATTTTCTGGCCATCCATGGCCCCATTGGAACCTACTCTGAACTGGTCAATCCGAAGCCAACTGACCGGCTGGTCCAAACTAATTCTTCGGGAACGATTTCAAGAATTTTGACACCCATATTGTTACCCAGGTAACCAATAAGCATTAGCATAAGCAGTAAATCAACCCTAAATCTGCATTTCAGTTGCTACAAGCATTATATTAGCATTATATCAACATCTTGAATGCTATCTGTTGTAAAGTTGAATTTCAAATGCTATTTCAATGCTTGTAGCCTGTAATCAGCATTTTGCTTATTGGTTACCTGGGTAGGTTTCAATTCACACAATTGTCTGGCCATCCGTGACCCCAAGTCACCGGATTGTCATATGGCAATCACAAACATTTCTGTTGAATGACTTTAAGTGTCATTACTGCTGGTTTTCTATTGGAATCTTTCATAAGTATAACATTTTCTGAACATGGTTCCAGATATCCAGTATTTTCGGAATCGGATGATGTCCAGGCTGATGTACTGTAATTCCGGTAAATGCTCAGCAGCAAGAGACCTCTTGATCTGGGTTTCAAAGCTGGCTAACTACTGGGTAATCGGGAAGCGTCAACGTGTGTGTATTCTGTCACCTAGTTATAATTTTGAAAACTGTGTACCTTACCTTACCAATCAGACCAAGGCCGGTGTGGCCTCGGCTGTACACAGAAGCTGTCTCCATTGTAATCGTTTCATGGCTGTACCTCACCAGCCTCGCTGTCTGCGGAGAGTCCGCAGGTCGCCTTCTTCTTGATCGATCTACCTTGCTCGTTGCGAGCCTCTTGTTCTGGTACCCGATGGTTCGTTTTCGAGAACCGTTTTCACAGGGTTGTCGTTCGAGATTGTTACGACATGCCCAGCCCACCGTAGTCGACCGATTTTAGCGATGTTTACCAAAGCACGTACGATTGTTACAAATTCAGTCAACAGAATCAATCTGTTGCAAACGAATGGGCGGTAAATCGAGGAAGAGAAAGCAAATGCATTAAAAGACTTGGAGGCCGAAAACAATAGCGGAGGGGAAAAGCTTTTTGGGTTTGGTAACATTTGTTGATATGTTTGTACTGCATCAAGCAACTAAGACTGAGAAGTTACGGGCGTTAGCAAATGCAGATACTTTGTATTGGTCAGATGAAGAAGATCTTGAATTTCGGACATTGCATTCAAGATAAAAAAAAAACTCTCGGATACTTCAATGCTTGTGACAGAACAGAGCAATTTGTCGATGCATCGGCTATCGGCCTCGGAGCGGTTTTAGCCCAATTCAACAATGGCGGAATTCCGAGAATAATCTGAACATTAACTGAGCAGAGGTATCCCCAGACCCACCGAGAAGCTCTTGCTGTGGTGTGGGGAGTAGAACGGTTCGCTTACTATTTGTCTACCAGACCATTCGTTATCAGTACGGATGCCGAGGCTAATCAATTTATTTTTGATAGGAAACATCGTATTGGCAAGTGAGCAGTCTGACGTGCTGAAGTATCCCAAGTAACATTGCCAAAACGATCCAGCTTTATTAAGTTTTACTTAAGTTTTATAAAAGCCACTAGAAATCAATTCGGTTATATTATAGCAGCAAGAGATGCCAATAGGTTTCAAATTTTAATCAGATTTATAAGAACCTACACAACTTCTTTACAACGATCTTAAAACCTTGAC
Organism: Aedes japonicus; assembly: GCA_034211315.2. NCBI lineage: Eukaryota > Metazoa > Arthropoda > Insecta > Diptera > Culicidae > Aedes > Aedes japonicus. The sequence goes on from JASCZW010000496.1 coordinate 188,995, forward strand.
TTCTGAAAGTCCTTTTACTCCTATCAAAGGTTTTATTTTGACTTTGTAAACTCATAAAATGCTGTTTTGAAATGGGACTCATTCATATTATCTTATTATAAATGCATTAAACGGCTAATTGGCATTGAGGAAAGCTACCAAGTGACCAGATAGTTTTATAGTAGCCATTGCTAAGACAAATTGGCTTTTTGGCAAAACTGTGATTTCTTGCAATCGCCATATTGAAATATATGAAATAAATGAAATGTGGAAAAATAATACACCAAATTTTAAATGTAATACAATTGAACGGTAGATCAACGACAAATTTTGGTATTCGTTTAGATAACCTTATTGAATTCCGTCAATTTTCAGAAGTTTCTTGATTAATTTATCGAATATATTTCTTTCAATTTTGTTTTTGTTGTTGTAAACTCGTATAATTTCCGAGGCGCATTTATTTTCAGCTCTTATCGTGCCAATATTAAACTTAAATGCGCATATGATTTGGAGCATGATACGCTATATAAAACTCAATTTATTTTATATATTTTGCTATCAAACATAATTTCCCGCAACACTTGAGTTTTTTTTTTAGCCATTACTTACTGTTGAATGAATCAGAAGAGCAGAGAATCGAACAAAGCAGAAAAACAAAAACCAACCACGATATCGCCGTGAAGTTTGACAGCTGCGGCCATTCGGCCCTAAACTGGTTTTGATGGCGGCCAAAAGGTTTTATGACGGTTCTCAAGTGGTCATAACATCTTTCACTAGAACATTTTCAAAATCTTTATGGTCTTGGAAAGGTTTTATTAATTTGTTTTCACAATCATCTATAGAGTGGGCCACTTTGTACACATTTCGGCTTTAAGATGCATAGAGGAGGTGTTGATGGACAAAACAGTTTTGAATGTAGTTTCATCAACAAAGCCGGGAGGAGTGCTATACGGCTGGAATAGAACTGAAATTGTTACTTGGGATGGGCTCTGTAACGTAGCGTAACGTAACGTATGTCTTATCAAGATTGATAAAGATGTCTCAAGATGCAGAGCCGTTTGAAGATAACTCCGAGAATCACGTGTTGTTTGCTCTAGATACGGGTAATATGGACATCTCTCTTGGCGAAATAGAAGCGCAAAGCGAATTGGACGAAGAGTTAATAGAACTACGAAAGGCATTGAAGAACGACGAATGGGCTCGAGATCTACGTAAGCACGAAGCGCAGAAAAAACATTTGCACTATCTCGGTTCTCTGGTATGCAAAGACGACAGGATAATTTTACCGGGGGCTCGTGGGAGAAGTCGCCATGAAAAGGATTATGCGTGAGTTCTTTTGGTGGCCACGTATGGCTTCAGAAGCTGAACAATTCGTTAAGGAATGCCTGACTTGTTGCATGCATTCCAAGAAAAATCGTCTTTTGCCCCTTTCATCTCGTGACCTTCTAAAGGGCCTTGGCACACAATCCAAACGGATTTTCTGCCCATTCCGGGATGTGGATCAGGTCCCTTGCGCTGAACTGGCCGGCTTGACGTGCCGCAAGGGCTCAGTAGGGATTGTCTGTCAAGACCCGAAGCTAAGAGTCAGTTCCTTTGTGGTTATATCACACTATTTTTTTTTTACTGTAGTTTTCTTCACATTTTTCAGCATTTCAGCATGGAGAAGCTGGTTGGCGTAGCATAGGTAACGTTGTTAAGGGGAGATATACAGTTAGAACGAGAAAAAAACTCATTTTGGAAACAAAATTTCAAGGGGAAGTTTTAACTCAAACCAATCGGTTTTTTTTTTAAATTATAAGTGTATCCATGTAGTAAGGAAAAAGTTTTTTTCCTTTTTTTTTCAACAAAATGGCGGCCGTTAGAGTGCGTTAAAAAAGTCGATGTATTTTGCTTGTGCCGGTTCTCCTGGTCGCAGTTCTGATGTGAAACCCGCTAACCCAAAAAAGAATACATTAATTACATTGACATTTAGACGATGAATTAAAAAAATAAATTAATACATAAAATTTGCACTTTTGGCGTAACTTTTTTGAAAAACTCACATTTTTTTCCGCCATTTTGTCACATTTTTCCATATTTAATAATAAAATATTACAATTATATTTAATTCACCTCGAAGGTAATACTATAATTAAGAAATCCTATAAGTTTCATCTTAATCAAATAATCAGTTTTTGAGTTATCACCGACATAAACTCCAAAAATGCTGTTTTGAGAAAAACGCGATGAAAGTTGTAATTATCGCTCTGCGCGCGAAGAAGGCGTCTTCGAAAAACGTTGAAACGAAACACTTGGAGTTCAAATTTAGAAAAAAAGGTTTTAGGAGCGTATTTTACGGGAAACTTTACTAACTTTTTATGCAATAAAAAAAATTGAAATTTTTGGTCATTCCTAGGGGCAATTCACTGTTCTCTATTAATGATTCGAAATTACAAACAGGAAAATAATAGCCAAATTTTCATCATTTCACAAAAAAAAATTGAAATGCAATAAAAATACAAAATTCGGAAAAAAATACACATATATTCGCCGAATAAAATAAATCTTCAAAAATTGCTAATCTACGATTAGTCGTTAAATGCAATAAAAATGCAATATTCAAGCGAAATACGTTTTGTTGGGTAGCCGGCTTACCTCCTTCGATGTTTGGCAGTGGAGCATCCGTGCCGACTCCAACACTGATGGGGATCGGGCAATAAATTACCGCCGGTGCAGTAATTTCGGTACGTGGGGTACGGAGTTATTTACGCGCAGTCGGTTCCTCGGTTTAACCCACTCAAATAACACATAACGCGAATTTACACTAACAAACACTACATTTATTTTGCCAACGTTCTAACTTTAATAACACAAACTTAAACTAACATATTAAAATATTTGTTCCTAACCGTAGAGGTGACCGAAACCAACTGACTCGGTGACGATTTACTGGTCATCACTTGACCCGTGGTTGCTCAAATCTCCCTCTCGACTTTCCAAAGGAGTTGATCGGCAGTTCATCGGCGATTCGAACAGTTTGCTCTCGACGACGACCGACCATCGGCTACATACGCTGCTCCCATCTGCTGCCTTGGTGATATGGTTGAAGGTTGCAGCTAGAAGCGAAACTTTGATCCAGACAATAGCCATGGGTAGTGCGGCATGGTTCAACAGCCTTTGTTGTCTGTCGATCAGCTGTTGTCGAGACGGTGATGGATTGTCAGGGTTGTAGTGCTCCGGGTGGTTCATTATCGTACATCCTCACCCACCCAGAAAGAATTTCTGAAACGAAAATAAAATCCTCTTCGACAGGATGGGAAGTTTGGGAAGGATATGGAAGGTGGTTTTACACAATTGCATCGGATTCTTCTTCATCCCGGTTGCTTGGGAGTGGTAAAATACAAATTTTCTCCACAGGACGTTTAAGTTCTCCGGTGGCAGTTTTCAGGGTCACAACTCGTACAACGTTATCCTCGCCTGGGTGTACTGCAACAATTCTTCCCATTTTCCATCGCGTGGGTGAGCTGTTTTCATCCTTGATGACGACGAGCTTGCCTATTTCCACAGGAATCGCCGGTTTCCATCGCTTTGTCCTAGCTTGCAGCTGACTGAGGTATTCTCGGCGCCATCTGATCCAGAAATGCTGTACCTTTTGTTGTATCAATTGGAACCTATTCAATCGATTCATTGGGATGTTTGTGACTTCGGAATCGGGAAGGGCATGTAACGATGATCCAACCGGAAAAGCGCAGGTGTTAAGGCTTCATAATCGTTTGGATCATCCGACATAGCTGTCAAAGGACGGGAGTTTAGACAAGCCTCAACCTGTGTTAGAAGTGTGGAGAAATCTTCAGATGAAGCTGGGGTCTCCCCAATAACCCTGATGAGATGGGTTTTGGCTGATCGTACTGCCGCTTCCCAGAGTCCTCCGAAATGGGGAGCACTGGGCGGATTAAAGTGCCAGGTAATTTTATCCCTTGCCAACTCACGAATGATTTGATCTTGATGGTTGTGATCCGTCATCAGTTTACCAATCTCTGTTAGCTTGTTCCTTGCACCAACAAAGTTTGTGCCGTTGTCGGAATAGATGTCCGAACATTTTCCTCTTCGTGAAACAAACCGCCGCAAGGCTTGCAGGAATCGATCCGTGGAAAGATCGGAGACCAACTCCAGATGCACTGCCTTGGTACAGAGACAGATGAATACTGCAACGTAGGCCTTCACTGCTGTCCGTCTTGGAACCGGTCGAACGTAGACAGGTCCAAAGAAATCCACTCCTGTTTTCGTAAATGGGCGTGAAACGGTGACGCGGGGTGACGGCAATTCTCCCATGAACTGCTGTATAGTAGATGGTTTTGTACGAAAACATTTAACGCATCGATGAACTACTTCTCTAGCTACATTTCTTCCACCAAGTGGCCAGAATTGTAGCCGAACTGTTCCTAGTAGCAGCTGCGGACCGGCATGCAATAATCTCTCGTGATAGTATCGCAAAATCAACCGAGTTAACGAGTGTCGTGCAGGTAAAACGATAGGATGCTTAGTGCTCTCTAGTTCTTCGGAATTTTTGAGTCGTCCTCCAACTCTGATAAGTCCATCTTTACAAATGAACGGATGAAACCATCTCAACGGTGATCTTCTTGTGACGAACTCTCCCTTCGATAAGGAATTCCATTCCTCTGCGAAAACTTCTCGTTGGACGTTTCGAAGAATGACGTTTTCGGCTAATTTCAGTTCCGCAGTAGTTAGGAATCCGTTTGCAGAGCGATTAGCTGCTGATTTTCGTAGCAGTTTCATGAGTCGAAGCCAGTAAGCCGTTCGTCTAACCAAGTCCGAATATGACCCAAACTTGTTGAGGTACATTTGGTTGAAATCTGCTACTGATGAAACCGCACACGCAACTATGGTGCGACGCCTTTCTTCCTCTACAACTGCTGGGTTCGTTTCATTACCACCAGGCCAAGCATCTGGCATTTCCTTAAGCCAAGTCGGACCTTCCCACCAAGTTCGCTGTGGACGATGTCTTCGGGTGACACTCCACGAGATATTAGATCCGCTGGGTTGTCTGTACCTGGCACGTGGTTCCATTTCCATCCTTCCGTCAATGTTTGAATTTTTCGCCACCCTGTTGGCAACAAATGTGGTCCACGTTGCTGGTGGAGATTCGATCCAACGCAGGACACATGTTGAATCCGTCCAGAAGTACGTTTGAACCGCCAAACGCGTAGAGTTTTTAACTTTTTCGTATAGCTGGGATGATAGAAGAGCTCCACATAGCTCTAATCGTGGAATGGACTGGCAACGGAGTGGTGCCACCTTGGATCTGGATGATAGGAGCCGTATCTTGATTGTTCCACTGGAGTCTTGACTTCGTATGTAGACGCAACCACCGTACGCCTTATTCGAAGCATCCGAAAAACAGTGTATTTCCACTAAAATTGCCTTGGGTAAGATGACGCAGCGATCGATTCTAATAGTATTCAGTAATCGGAGGCCTTCGTAAAACTTCCGCCAATTCTCACCCACCATCGAAGGTACTGTTTGATCCCAGTCCAACCGATTTCCCTTCTCGTCTTGCAACGTCCAAAGTTGCTGCATAAATATCTTGGCAGACGATGTCGTGGCGCCAATCAAGCCAAGTGGATCGAACAACGTTGCGATTATTGACAGGATGCACCGTTTTGTTAAAGGAACATTAGGATCTAACGGAGGAACAGTGAATTGGAATCGAAGGGTATCGGTGATGGGCATCCACGTTAATCCTAACGTCTTGACGGATTGTTCAGGGTCCAGATTGATTCCCTTTGGATCTCTAATAGCCAAATTTTCCTCGGGTACACCTTCCAAAACATCGGGCACATTACAAGCCCATTTCCGGAGCTTGAAACCACCGCACAGCATCATGTCTGTCAGCTGCTGTCTGAGACTGATAGCTGCCTCTAACTCGTCCGTTCCAGTGATGACGTCGTCCATGTAGACATCCTCTCGGACTGCTCTTGCCGCTAGCGGAAAATGGTCTTCTTCGTCAGCAGCCAACTGTCGAAGAGTTCGGGTTGCTAGGAATGGTGCAGGTTTGGTTCCATAGGTGACGGTGTTGAGTTCATACACTGCGACGTCCTCATCCGGAGAAAATCGAAATAATATGGACTGAAATGGTCGATCCTCCACATGTTACAATCTGTCTGAACATTTTCTCCACGTCCGATACGATGAGAATTTGCTTAGTTCGACTGCGTAAGATGATTGACCTCAAATCCTCCTGTACAACTGGCCCTACCAGCAGCACATCATTCAAGGACAATCCGGATGACGTTTTGCATGACGCGTCGAAGACAACTCTGACCTTGGTGGTGGTGCTAGCTTCCTTGACCACCGGATGATGGGGTAGAAAACACCGTTTTAGCGGGTTCTCAGCAGATTCTTCGACCTTGCGCATGTGTCCTAGTTCCAAATATTCGTCCATAAACGCGACGTATTGTTTCCGCAAGTCAGCGTCCCTTGCCAACCTCCTTTCTGTTCCGAGAAGACGTCGGTATGCGATGTCCCGTGACTCGCCTAGGTTTGAAAAAACGTCCTCGTTTTTGGGTAGGGAAACAGTATATCGGCCATCTAGATCTCTCCTGACTCCACTTTTGTATAGTTCTTCACACCTTTTCTCTTCCAGAGAATAGGCGTCCGTAAAGTCCGCCTCCTCACATGACCAGAAACGTGCCATTAGCTCTTCCAGATCCTCGGATGTTGAGAAGTTACAGTTAACTTGAAGAGATTTGCTGGGAGTTGAACAACCTCCACATACCAACCAACCGAACACAGAGTCTGTTAGGCTTGGTAGACCTTCGCCGATTGTAATCCTTCGCCCCGTTTCGAAGAATTCGAAGAAAGCCTCAATGCCTAGCACAACGTCGACTTCCTTGGACGTGAAGAATGCAGGATCCGCTAATTCAATCTCATTTGGCAGAATCCACCGTTCCGTGTTTATTGACGCTGTAGGCAGATTTGCTGTCACCTTGGGTAGCATCAGGAACCTCATGTCTCGGGAGAAATCTGAAACTCGCGAGCGTATGACCGCTTGGACTGCATGTTTCACCTTGACGGCTCCTTGTCCTATACCAAGAACCGAGACGTCGACCTTAGTTCTAATGACCTTCATCCTTTGGGCTAATCGTTCCGAAACGAAGTTGCTCTCTGAACCAGAATCAAGAAGAGCACGGGCGTGATATCTTGTACCAACGTCATCCTCAATGATGATTATCGCTGTCGCTAACAGCACTTGTGACGTGAGTTGATTCGAAGTACCACATACGGAACCATCAGCAGTCGCCACATTAGCAACTTGAATGGAACTGGATCCAGAGGAACCTTGGGAATCGCTTGGAGTTTGAAGGATGGTTGCCCTGGCAACCGCTGCGACCGTTGCAGTATCCTTCTCCGACTTAAAACAAACCAGAGTGTGATGACGGTTCTTGCAGATTCGACAGGAAAACTTTGATTGACAATCTCTTGCTTGATGACCCGATCGAAAGCAGTTCCGGCAAAGTCCATGAGATTTCAGCAGAGAATCTCTGTCCGCCACAGAAAGTTTTTGGAATGCGGAACATTGGTATAGAAGGTGGCTATCCTTGCAAGCCACACATCTTCCTCCGGATGACTGAACCGAAGTGTAGCTGGTCTTGATTGTTGCAGCCCTCGGTTTCGGTTGTGGTTGTTGATGATTAATGGCCTTGAACTCCGTCTGCCGAGACGGAAGAGATTCTAGTACTTGGATTCGTTGACGCAGAAACTCGATGAGATCCGTTAGTAAATCCCTTTCCCTTGGGGCTGAACGTTCTTCCCATGCTCGACGAGTCGATGGATCCAATCGTATCGTGAGCAAGTTTGTCAATAACAGATCCTTATATTCAGCAGGTTCTACGATTTGGTCAAGGGTTTGAACAACTCGATCAAAACCTTCTACCAACGTACGTAGCTCGACAACGGATTCCTTGGAGAGGGTCGGAAGCTTGAAAAGAGTTTGGACCTGCTTCTTTTTTAGCAACTTGTTGTTGTTGTACCTTTTACCAGCGTATCCACGCAATCTGGTAATTGGTTTTGGTAATTTTCAAAGGATCGATGAGGCTTTTGGGTTCACCTTGAAGACACGCTTTCAAATAATGAAATTTTTCCACATCCGGTAAATCAGTCCTCCAGTGGATGAGGGAAGTAAACAGGTCACGAAAACTTAGCCACTCATCAATATCTCCATTGAACGTTTGTAGATTTATTTGCGGCAACCGAACATGATCGACAGCACCTGACAGCGGTTTTTCATGGGTGGACTGTTCCAATTCTGGAGAGACACGAAGAGCCTTGCTTTTATCTAATAGGAAGGTTTTAGCTTCGTAATAACGATCGCTCAAGTGCTTCCGTAGCTTCCCATAATAGTTCTCCCCATCCTCAAAATCTTCATGAGATTTAAGCTCGACCAAATTTTCGCTAAATCTCTCCCACAAGTCGTCAATTTTTCCAATCGCACGTCTACCTGAGTACCAGTGGTTTCATCAGAAAATGTCTTAATGAATGACCAAATATCATCGAACGAAGATTTTATATCGTCCAATTGAACCCTCAGCTGCTTCAGGGATGATGATGCCTTTCGAGTTGTGGGTGGCATGATGATGTGATGTTGATCAACCGGTAAAGAAAGTGGTGGTGTAGTATACCGCGTGTAGCCTCCGCTTCGGCGGACATATACTGCTCGCTTTTACTGACCTGGAAGAACAGGTAACTGTTCTGTTTTTAAATTCAACTCGAACCAAAGTAGCAAAGGTCCAATAATATCACATCAATCTTGCTTCGGTGGGGATCACTCAGTTCAGTTTAGTTTACGGAAGAGGAGAAAGCGGGATGTAGTATCCAGAGAAATCTAGCCTCGGTTGGGCATATACTGTGGCAGCCTACCTGATACCGACAGCAGAACCAATCCAAAGTTGTTTCGAATTCCACAGCAAATCGGTAAATTAACGCCTTTATCATAGTCAATTTCAATCTCCAAAATGGGTATGTGTGGGGTAGCGTGAAGAGGAAAATTCGGGATGTAGCAATCGTATGGCTAGCTTCGGTAGGACATATACCGTGCAACTAACCTGGAGGACTAACAGTTTCACCCACTAGTTAACAACAACCAGTCGAGGATGCAAATTGGGATGGTCAGCAGACTTGCTCTAACGAGCAGTTCAAAATGCAGGGCTTGCGTGTTGGTAATTGAAGAGGATATACGGGAATTTCAATTAAAATGGTGTATTTCTGAATGGCCTAGCTCGGCAGTGACATATCAAAAAAGTTCACTCACCGGGAAGGAATGCTTCCTTTTCTGCTCCCGTCCACAGCAATCGTCCTCGAAGACCAAACCAGGCTTGATGAATTCTGCGGAATGCACAACCGTTGCTTTGCTTCACCGTTCCTTGATCGGTTGTCCTCAGTCCTCGTTACCATCGAAAATGCTCCGCTCCATGCAATAAATTATAATAGATGCGTCGAAAGGATGGTGTTAGTATAATGTAGACCAATACTACGGCTGGACATACACCGAACTATTTAATTATTACCTGAGAAAGCAGATATATCTGCTGATTCGGTGCTCCAGCGTAGTTAAAGATGATTAAAGATGATTGATCTAGTCCAGCGAAATTACACTGCATGCATGTCCTCGTATTAACGATGTGCAAATTCCAAAATGGGTCGTCTTCTATCCACTGTCCTGAGTGGTGATGGCGCAATTTTCCAAGAACACAATTGCAATTGTTCCTTTATTGAACGTCTAACTATGGCGATATGGATCCAAAGGACACTTGGATGTACAATGGCGTTGAATCGATTGTTTCCCTCACGATGGCCTCTTCACGCATGCATTATGGCGATTACTTGGTACTGTTGGTTTCGGTGGGAGCCTTTCCTTCCAACTCCTTCGGGTTAGGATCCGGTTCGAAGGACCAAAATGTTGGGTAGCCGGCTTACCTCCTTCGATGTTTGGCAGTGGAGCATCCGTGCCGACTCCAACACTGATGGGGATCGGGCAATAAATTACCGCCGGTGCAGTAATTTCGGTACGTGGGGTACGGAGTTATTTACGCGCAGTCGGTTCCTCGGTTTAACCCACTCAAATAACACATAACGCGAATTTACACTAACAAACACTACATTTATTTTGCCAACGTTCTAACTTTAATAACACAAACTTAAACTAACATATTAAAATATTTGTTCCTAACCGTAGAGGTGACCGAAACCAACTGACTCGGTGACGATTTACTGGTCATCACTTGACCCGTGGTTGCTCAAATCTCCCTCTCGACTTTCCAAAGGAGTTGATCGGCAGTTCATCGGCGATTCGAACAGTTTGCTCTCGACGACGACCGACCATCGGCTACATACGCTGCTCCCATCTGCTGCCTTGGTGATATGGTTGAAGGTTGCAGCTAGAAGCGAAACTTTGATCCAGACAATAGCCATGGGTGGTGCGGCATGGTTCAACAGCCTTTGTTGTCTGTCGATCAGCTGTTATCGAGACGGTGATGGATTGTCAGGGTTGTAGTGCTCCGGGTGGTTCATTATCGTACAGTGTGAGTTTGATTTTGTTGAAAATCCTATTGTGTTCATTTTTGGTTGAGTTGAGTTTTGATTTGATTCAAACGCTGGTCGCTGCATTTTGTCGTGCATACCCACTGCGCAATTAACAAGCCAACCGTGGTTTGTGAATACTGGCAAGATATAAAAAACGAATCCTATTGTGAAGAACTTTTCAAATCGAAAATTAGCACGTTGAAAACGGAATCTTTGAAACCGAAAGATACACTGAAAGTGTTTTTAAGCCAGCAGACCTTCTGTTGCGAATGGAGGGATTGTTCAAAAATGTGCCAAAAATACCATCGGATGAAGGAACACCAGCCTTTCAGTTCTTCACAAGCTCCTCCGGGTTCGGACAAAAAAGTTCCCTCTTATTTTGCATGTCCTTAAAAGGATGCAATTTCCAAAGAATTGGATATTATTAATTCCGAGATTTCCAGCCTGCTGATTAGAGAGCGAAATGACATGCTTTCGGGTATACAGAAAAGACGCTGCACAGTGGGGAAAATGGGACCCAAAATCACAACTAATTAAAAGGCCGCAGGATAAGTGCTCTGTAAAACAGCTTATCTTATATATAAAAACGCGAGAAATCGAATGGTGATGGTTTCATCTTGGGCAGACCCCGAAAAGTGGCTCATTTTACCCGATTTTCCCCTGATTTCGGAAGAAAAATTGAATAATCACACATTTATCATATTAGCTCTAATAATAATGCATCCATTTGTGCTGTACTATTGTGGAAGTGTCTGGAAAATCCAATGGAGGTAAAATTGTCTTGTAAAAACGTCTGGAACTGGCCATTTTGCTTGATATTCCCCAAATGCTGAAAGTACTAGATATGCCATGTGGTTTTGGAAATTTGGGCGAATTAGAATCTATAAAAATGCAACACACTATTGTGGAACTGTCCGGGGAACTGAATGAAAAGTATGTCGTCTTATGTAAACATCAGTTATTGTCCATTTTACCCGCTTTTCCCTACATACTGGAAGAATCAATAGATAAAATGCAATTTTTGGAATAGCTGCGCATTAGAATCAAATCATATGCAGTACAATATTATGAAAATGTCTGGAAAATCGAATGAAGTGGATGTAGACTCATGCAAATTTCGGGAAGTGGCTCGTTTCGTCCAATTGGATAATCCTACATTTATCATATTTTCACTAATAATATTGAACCCATTTGGCATCTACTATTGTGAAAATGTCTGGAGAATCCAATGAGAGCAATAATGTATTGTAAAAACCTCTTGAACTGTTCATTTTGCCCGATATTCCCCACATATTGAAAATTCTAAATATGTCATGTGGTTGTCGAAATTTCCACGAATTGGAATGTATAAAAATGCAATGTACTATTGTGAAACTGTCTGGGGAATTGAATGGAGGGGATTTCGACTTGTGTAGACATCAGTTATTGTCCATTTTATCCGCTTTTCCCTGCATATTGGAAGAATCAGTATATATAATGAGGTTTTTGAAATAGCCGTGTGCTAGTTACAATAAAATCAAATGCACGGCAAAATTATGAAAATGTCTGGAAAACTGAATGAAAGGGATGTCTTCTTGTGCAAACCTCGGAAGTCATTTTGCCCGATTTCCCCTTATTTTTGAAGAAAAATTTAATAATCCTGCTTTTATCATATTAGCTTTGATAATATTGAGCCCATTTATGCTTTAGTATTGTGAAAACATCTGAAGAATGTAATGGAGGCAATATCGTCTTGTGAAAAGGTCAGGAACTGTCCATTTTGACGGATTTTCCCCACATATTGAAAATACTAGATATGTCCTGTGCTTTTCGAAATTTCAGCTATAAGGGGAAAATCGGGCAAAATGAGTTACTTCCCGAGGTTTGCACAAGACGACATCCCCTTCATTCAATTTTCCAGACATTTTCATGATATTGCCGTGCATTTGATTTTATTGTAGCGCAAAAAATTTTCAAAATATTTCAAAAACCGCATTATATATATATTGATTCTTCCAATATGCAGGGAAAAGCGGGTAAAATGGACAATAACTGACGTCTACACAAGTCGAGATCCCCTTCATTCAATTCCCCAGACAGTTTCACAATAGTGCATTGCATTTTCATTCATTCTAATTCGCGGAAATTTCGAAAACCACATGACATATCTAGAATTTTCAGTAGTTCAAAAGTTCGAAGTTTGCATGAGTCTACATCCACTTCATTCGATTTTCCAGACATTTTCATAATATTGTACTGATTTGATTTGATTCTAATGCGCATTCCAAAATTCGCATTTTATCTATTGATTCTTCCAGTATGTAGGGAAAAGCGGGTAAAATGGACAATAACTGATGTTTACATAAGACGACATACTCTTCATTCAGTTCCCCGGACAGTTCCACAATAGTGTGTTGCATTTTTATAGATTCAAATCCGCCCAAATTTCCCAAAACCACATGGCATATCTAGTACTTTCAGCATGTGGGGAATATCAGGCAAAATGGCCAGTTCCTGATGTTTTTACAAGACAATATTACCTCCATTGAATTCTACAGACACTTTCACAATAGTACAGCACAAATGGATGCAATATTATCAGAGCTAATATGATATATGTGAGATTATTCAATTTATCTTCCGAAATTAGCTAGCCATACTATTAATTATAGATCTCGGAGAGGAACGAGGGTGAGTGGTGCAAATACAGATCCCCACCGGTATGAGTTAATGGATTCCCCCATTATGGGCTTTCTACACTTTGATTGTTGTTTTTGTATTCTCCCATGCGCGGTGTAACGATCTTTGACGAAATTTGTCAGAAGCAGATAATTTCTCATCTCCATGCGAAGCTCTAGGAGTGGACGGTAATTTATTGCTAGAACGAATAGAACCGTCGTTCCTCTCCGAGATCTATAAGTAATAGTATGACGAGAAGAACAAATGTGTGAAATTGTCGGTACATGCTAAAAATAAATCCAACTG
>JASCZW010000497.1:0-179192 GCA_034211315.2 Aedes japonicus
GCTGGAGCTGTGACATTAAATGAGCAATGCAGGTGAAAAGACCGCAAATGTGGACAATTATTTCCATTATTTTTGATTTGATTGGCTTTTTTTTTGCATGTTTGGGTTATAAGACGAGCATTTTCCGCGGCAAAATTTAGGTTGAGCCAAATTTGAATTCCGTGGCGGGAATCAACTCTACACAAAAATTACAATTTTCCTGAAGTATAAACCCATTCTTTGGATTTCCCAGGAAGTAAAATTCATCTATACGACTACTTCTTTGGCGGGAGACAAATCATTCCAGCAGTTTTTGCAAGTATGAACTCGATCAGGAAAAAATATTAAAGAATGTCAGAAGGGAAGGTTGCAAACATTTTTTTTCGATTTAGTGTGCTCATTTGCTTGGGTTTGTCAGTAAAATTATTAATTATGTCACGCAGTAAGGAGGGCGGGTTTGGGAAACGTGACAATCCATACAAAAAATTAAAGGCCCATACAAAAAACGTGACAATGGAGGGGGGGCGTTCCCTCAGGATAAAATTGATGAACCAGCTAACCTAGGATGAAATATAGGACAGAAAATATAGAGTTCGTTCCAAAAAGCTAAGCAGCAGTAACGGAAAAATTGACATTAAGTTGTTCTTTAAGAAGCATCCTTCCTTGTACCAAATAACAAGCCAGAGAGAGTTCCAACAAAATAGCTAAAGATGCTCTTATTTGGCAGCAAAATCAGTTGTACTATTTCATCGTCCTTGAATGAATCCATCAGTACTGGGATGCTTTGAGGGAATCGACCAGGTAAAAGCATACATCGTTATAGTAAACTTAAATAAAATAATTTGTAAATTTCTAGAACTTGTTTTGATAAAGTTAAACTCCTAAATATTTGTGATAAATCCGATGCGGTCTTGTCCATTTTCAATGCTTCCTGCAAGAAAAAACATACAAATGTAAATAATACACTGAAAACCTGTTGTCGTACGGGTGCGGAGAAATGTGGAGAGACTTGATCATCTGAAAATTTCGAGCGAAATTCCGTTTCCAAATTCCGTGTTGCTTTTCCCGGGCACTGTAGGAAGGCTGCAGCTACCCGATGAGGGACGACGGCGCGTTGCAGCTTTTGACGGATTAATCCATATATTTTATGTCCAAAAACTGCCGCACCACTTCGATACTGGCTCTCTAATGCTTTGTTTGGCGTTGCAATATAATACCTAGGACAGGACCTGCCAGCTGTTAGTGCAAAAACAAGACCATTTACCTGTCAAAAAAGACCGTTCCTTATTGGTCGGTGTGACAACCGCCTCTACCGCCTCCGTCGAGTTATGTTACAAGCAGGCAGTTTGTTATTGGTATGGCGGTGTTGCTAGTAGTCACGGCTTTTTCACTTTTTTCGTTTGTGACAACTAGAACAAATGCGAAAATAGAAGTTCACTTTTGCAGTGGTTTATTTTAAATCAGTTCAAAATGAAGTGCAAAGAATACACATGGTCAGTGACGTGTCACATCCGGGTTCCATTTTCATCGGTTCCCGAGCGATCCAATCGTTCGTCGAGAGCGGTTGAAGGCCTGCATTTGGAACGCAAGCGAGAAAGACATTCTCTTGATCAAGCTTTCTCCCCACAGCAGAATTTGCAGCATAAGCATCAATGCAATTCAATGAAACCTCATAAATTAACGTTAAGTTTGATGCAGCTTCATTTCCCGAACGGCAAAAGAAATGCCAATGGAACTTGGAATATTCCAATTGCCGTTTAATTTTTAATTTGTTCCAGAACATATTTGAAATAATAAATGAGAAATATAAATCGATTTAAAAAATATAAAGATCATTAATTTTCTTGTTGTGCCTTTTTTTAATGCTTAAAGTATATCCACATTGTTTCTCTATGGCTAGCAAAAAAAAATCATTAATACCGTGAGTTATGAAAATCACAAGTTTGCTCATACTAGAAAATGATAAACTGTTGGGTTTTTTGATCGCTCCTCCTTAAAATAATATAGCTCGGTATCGTGTTCGAAAGAAATTTCTTTTTCTATCCCAAAGCCATGTTAAATTCCATTTACTGAAACGGAGAAGTAAAAAATCGGAAAGAAATTTCTGCAGCAGTATCCACCTGAAAAGAACGAAAAATAAAATTGTAATTTGTAAGGTTTCCACGCAAACTAATGGGAGCTGTCACTTTTACTTTTGGAAAAATATTCCGCTCGATTATTCCGTAAGTGAAGATGACATTTCGTT
The DNA here is from genome assembly GCA_034211315.2 of Aedes japonicus. Classification (NCBI taxonomy): domain Eukaryota; kingdom Metazoa; phylum Arthropoda; class Insecta; order Diptera; family Culicidae; genus Aedes; species Aedes japonicus. Next base: position 2,225 of record JASCZW010000497.1, read on the forward strand.
CCATGCAGATCAATTGTCAAAATTCCGCTTGGTAATATTGAACAAAATTCCGTAACCTCTCTACTTTTTAAGTCGATACTGGCCTTATTATGATAAAGCTTAAGAAGATTCAATTGTAACGCGTATTATTTTTTTGATTTTGTGATATCATCCTTTTCTTCCCTGTAAGGCAGTTTTGTATTCTTGGAGCCTTAAATTCTTGAACCTCTCCATTTAAAATATTGACAATTTTCAAACGTTTACTTTGTTGAATATTACCAAGTATTTTAAAAATATCGACAAATTTTGCTTATTTTTTTAATTACTTTATTTTCCATAGGATTACTGTGTAAATATATCTGGCAACACTGGAGCGACCCCCGTATCATAGCAATCATAAATTTATAAAGAGGTCATCTCTCTCTGAGCTGGCCGGTCCTGTCCTAGTATAATACTTTTCAGATACTTTTCAAAACACTTTTGTAGATACTTTTCAAAACACCCTTGTATTATGTTACAAGTCTGTAGTCTGAACAAGGCATAAACCAGTCATTTTATTCTAACGTAGCTTAACTTCTGTCACAAATTTTCAAATGTTCTTTTTTCTTTGGTTGCTGCGATGCTCCGAGGTTTTGTTTTGTTTCCATGTTCACGCGAACAGGTGGTACGGTGTCTGATCTCGTGACGTCAGTTCTTGAAGTGTCGCCAACATCATCCGGGCAAGAAACCGAACTGATGGCTTGGAGCAGCACAACCTTGCTGACAGGTCGAGTGTAGGTCGATTTTGATGTCCGCACCGCAACTGTTCTGATTTTCCCGTCCGGATCTTTGTAAATTTTTTCTATTATTCCTCTCCTTCCTATTATCCGCCAACTTCCTCGATGTAACGATTCATCCACAATCATGATTAGGTCACCGACATGATATTCCTGGTAATTCATGTTGTCCGGCCACTTTCTGCTTCTGATCTACTCTGATCGATACGTGGAAATCCATTTGCGCCAGAAACGATCGGCATAGATCTGCGAATGTTTGTAAGCAGCACGGCAATTCAGATCTCGTTCGTCAAAATCATGATCAAACTGGATTGAATTGTTTCGGCCAAGCAGCAACATGTTAGGAGTTATCGGTACAGGGTCCTGAGGATCATCTGGAACGTGTGTCAAACGGCCTGTTGTTCACCACGTTCATTACCTTGCACAACGCAGTTCGCAGCACCAAGTCCGTAGGATGCCTGTCCCGTAACATGGTACGACGAGCTTTCTTCACCGTAGCGTACTAAACGCTCCCAACAACCTCCAAAATGCGGAGCACCAGGAGAAATAAATTGCCACTGAACACCTCTGACGCTGAGCAAATCTTCTATTTGGGGTTGGTTCAGTGTCTTGACTAATTTTCTCAGTTCAGCATCTGCACCAGTAAAGTTGGTACCATTGTCGGTCATGATGCACTGTGGTAAGCCACGGATTGACATGAAACAGCGGATGGCCATTATACAGCTGTTCATGTCTAAAGAAGGCACAACTTCGAGGTGTACTGCTCTCGACGACCCACTTTTACTGACAATGGTCCAAAATAGTCAATGCCTGTATTGGTAAACGGAAACACAAACGGGTTGTTCTCTCGGTGGCAGGTTTCCGTTTGCGGAACGGTTGTGTTCTGCTCTAAGATAACGGCACTTGACATATGACGTCGATACTTTACCTGCTGAGCGAATCTTCAGGATACGATGCCGTTCCTTGATGGTGATGACATGGTCTCCAGTCTTGATGTGCGTTGGCGAAATGATACACGCGAATTAGTAGCGTCGAAAACCGGTGGTTATCAGGAAGGATAACAGCATTGCTGACAGATGATTCCATTGTGCAGAAACGGCGAATATGTCTTCAGACAGCTACTGCTCTTTACAAACCCCGTATGCTTCAGGCTTCGTAACTCTTCACGGAACTCTTCGGAAAGTTTCCGACTGCACTTTCTTGTACCAGGTATTTTTGGCCTCATCCATGTCGTGCACAGTGATTATCAACCGATCAGGTTTTTCGCATCTCGGCCACACTAAAAGTTTTCTCATTTGCAGGTAATACGCAGTAGATCTTATCAGGCGATTGAAATCAGAAAACCTATCAATATCAGGCAGATCAACCAAATCTCCCTCTAATATGGTACAGCATATCGGATCGGCAAAGTCATATGTAATCACTTCGGAATGGAAATTTACCAGCTCAGGAGAGGACATCTCTAGCGGTTCATCGTTTGGCCAGTGGGCACTACTTCGATAAAGAAAACCAGATCCTTCAAGCCACGCCTGCATATCACCAAACTTGGAGGACTTCGTAGCCAAATCAGCCACGTTCAGCTGTGATGGTACCTAATGCCACAGATCAACTCGCATGACCGTTCTCCTTAATCTTCATTACGCGAGACCCAACATACGCCGTGAGTTTCTGACTCGTCTTCAACCAGCTCAAGCTGATTTTGGAATCAGTCCAGACATATAGCCTAGTTACATCTATCTTTAACTCGTTCTGAACTACATTCATCATTTGGCTTGCAAGGACACACCCTTGATGCTCAAGTCGTGGCACCGTCGACGTTCTCAATGGAGCGACTCTTGATTTCCAATACACTAATGCAACGTGTGACTTACCGCTTCGGCGATGAACCATATAGATCACGGAAGCGAACGCCTTATCGCTCGCGTCACAGAAGGCATGCAACTCAGCATCAGCGAACGATGGAATCTCTGGAAAATAGTACCTTGATAATCGAACGTCTTGTAGCTTTCCAGTTTCCGTTAGCCACTCCATCGATCCTGGCACCAAACCATCCGGAGTTTCATCATCCCAGCCTGATTGCAACCGCCACAGTTCTTGGAAGACGATTTTCAGGTGTATCGTGATGGGACTGAGCAAACCCATGATGCTCATCATGAACTTTAGCAGCTGTCGTTTCGTAGGTACACTCTCGCCTGTCCGGAGATTTTCAATTAGTTTTGGGAAGTCTAGCGAGAACACAAGCTTGTCGGAGTGATCATTGCACTTGATGCCAAGCGTGTATCGCTTTCCTTCTTTTCAGCAACCAAGGCAGGATCGTGTCATCTCAAGAGGGCTTTGGAGTTGGACACGAATTTCACCAGTTATTAGATGGCTTCTTCATCGGTGTCTGCGCAGTCAAAATAGTCGTCAACATAGTGTTGATCCACCACGGCCCGTTCCACTCCAGGATGTTCATCTTCCAGTTCCTTTGCGTTGAAATTCTAAATAAATTGTGCCTTTGAAGGAGATGACACAGCGCCGAAGATCAACACCTTCATAATATACACGCTGGGTGGACCTCTTAGCAGGAGATCGTTCGGTGAAAAACCGTGCGATTTCGGTTTGGCAGGCATAGCCAAACGAAACTTTTCATTGGTCACTACGCTAAAGTGAGGTAAATACCAGGTGTTCGGCGTTTCGGCGAGTTCTTCGGGTTCCAGTTTTCGGGCATGTCCCTTCTCGACATAGTCCTGAATCTTGCTGCAGTACTTTTCAGCGAAATTAGGATCGGAATCCATCTTCTTCTCCGTGATCTGTAGTCGACGAAGGGCATGGGGTCTACTATCCGGGAAGACGAAGTTGTTGTACTTGTAGATCTGGGCTACTTGGAAACGCTCACCACATCGTGTAATGGTACGATTCATTATGTCCAGTACACGTTGATCTTCGTCTGCAATCTTCGGGGATTGACCGGTGATGCCAAAATCTTCCACCTTGTACATTTGCTTCACCAAATCCGTCAACTCGATGTCGTTGTCTTCAGAACATAGGAGAGCATGATGATCGCTTGGTCCAGCAGTTTTTGGTCCAATTTCTCCGTGAATCGTCCAACCCAGCACTGAGTCAACTGTAAGCCGTTTACCGAATATTGCACCGTCTTGAGGGTACAATCAGACCCGCGTTGTTTGAACCTATCAGCATACAGGGACGAGCATCTTGGATAGCAGCCAGCTTAGCCTTGTCTAGCAAAAATCGTCTTGTGGCTACTGGAGGAACGCGAATAATTTATGAAAAGGTCGTATTTTCGAAAATGATTCGAATATGATAAAATTAAATCGAAAATATCTCGAGAATAGATGCTCTAACGAAGATCATTATTGGATGCTCAAGAATTTTAAAATATTTCAAAAATCAAATTGTATCATCAGAATACGTTTATTTTCGCAAATATTAAAATTATGAGATACCTAATCTAATCTCTTCTAATCTAACACAAACGCAGCCAGTACGAGAAAGCATCCTAGAAATAATTGGGTTAGATAACGCCCAATTATTTTTTTTGTCAATATTGATGCTTGCAACATATCAAAGACATGATACAAGCGTCAAAGCGGCCAGGCCTACTGCGTTGCATTAACCGCAAAAGATGATTCTGAAAAATGAGTTGGATTCAAATGAGTAGATTTGAACCAAAACGCGTTTTGTGAATCTACAGGGGAGGAAGGATGTGTGGACATACCGTACCATACGCTCCGAGGTTATGAATAATAAAATACTATACAAATAAATAATGAAAAAAAATGGAAAACCTAAAGAACAGTATATAAAACATAGAGGAGTGATATTAATGTAAAATGATAATAATAATTACACATGTCTGCAGACTGCTGTTCAGCTGCAATTGTCGAAGGATTAACGTAACGATAATGAACTTAAAAGCTTATGCATCATAGCCACAAGAAATTTTTTTTTCACGAAGCTTGGAAACTCAATGGATGAACTGAAATTAAATATAAGGAATAGTGTATTTAAAATGTCGAAGTGGTGTTCCGTTTCTTTGCACTGCTATACTGATTTGTAGTGGATTGCATAGACTTAAATGATGACATCCACTGGTTGGTCACTGATCTAATCTAATCTAATCCAATATAAACGTAGCAGAATTGAACAGCATTTATTTATATAAAAAATAACATCCGCTGATCCAAATTATTAGGAAAATACCTTATGCTACAATGCAATTAAACACCTATACAACTTGGAATCACCTGCCAGGACGATCTTGACGTAGATCAAACTTCATTAGTATTATTGTTATAATTTTTCAAATGAAAACATCAATGATATGCAATTAATAAAAAGATGCAGCTATACACCGCTAAACAGCTCAACAAGTAGTCGATGAATGTATACTCAAATGCTACCATGCTAGAAATGAGACAGAAAAAAACCACCCCGAGCACCCAACGATGACTACAATTGATGCTAGCACCCTGAACCTAAACATGAATTTATGTATTTGAATACCTTTATGTATCCAAATAATACCATCAATCATCACATATGATAATTATAAGAGTATTTAAATATGTTAAATGAAAACACACTTAAATGTATATAAAGTTGAGAGTCCGGAAAATTGCATATGATTACAAAAAATATTCTATGACGATAATGAAAATAATACGATGTTATAATGAAATAATAAGAAATATGCATTCTTTTCTAAACTATAAAACATGTAGTGAAGCACCATAGCGTTGTAGGTTAACGTTTACCCCGTGCTTGGAATAGGGTCTTGGGGTACTTAAGCCGTTCCCTACCCTATATGTACAAAATAAAACCGATATCCACTGTCACGGAAATGGAAAATCAGGTATACTTCCACATCCCTAAGGTCCTGGAATGGCCGAAGAACAAAATAGATCACTACAACCATCATAGACAAATCCTCAATCAAAAGACGCTTGATATTCCCTTCTGAAGCTGTGTTGCTCTTTTAAAGTCTTTCCCTACACTCCTCCAGTCACATTCAACGGACCGTAGAATAAGCGATCGAAGATCTCGGACCGATGACTCCTGAAACAAACGGCCTATCTTATCACGAAACTACTAAACAAATTTATTTAAATACAATCCCATAATTCCTACGGTTGCATGCCAGTCTTCCACAAAAACAGCAACTTGAATTCAGAAATACAATCTACATGTTCATGCTGAAACACCCAAAAACCAATTGAGCCCTCAATTGATCACATCAAAACAGTTTCGGAACGCAAAGATGACTCCAAGGCGCACCGAAACCACCAATCAAAATGAAAAAAGGAAAACCCACAACATGACACAACATTCGCTACGGGAACTAAAACTATTCGGGTATCAAAAATATTAGAAGTACTTAGCTTAATTCCATCTGATCCCGTATCCGATCCAAAAGTCCGAACGGCAACCAGCACCCATCAACACCAGCTAAAGAATGCACTTCCAGGACCGCTGCTCAACCCGCGATGCTTTTCTGGTTTTAATCAAAAAAATACGAAATGGAATCGCCTGACTTCTGTTTCTTGCAGGTTTCCACAAAAAGAGAGCGATGAGAAAACAAATTCACTATACACTTTGTATAATATTATATAACATTAAAAATTAAACGAGAAAAAATGACAAGACAAAAATTTTCACGTCTTGCTTCGAGCACCGAGCTACGATCTCCGCAAATATTAAAATTTTGAGATATGCACCGAAAGTTGATGTTCTAGAAACTGTTTTCGTTGACATTTTTCCAAAAAAAAATTGCGTAATAATTTCTAAAAATCTAAAATAAATAAAAATCGTTTTGTTTTTAGATATTTAAATTTTCATGTTAATTTTTGATTTTTTTCCGAAAAAAAATCATTTTTTCCAGTGTATATTTTTTTATAACCTTAGTGTACATTTTTTTCTCAACCTTTCACAATACATAGGGCCACAACTTGTTCATATGCAGTTTTTTTGCACAACCAAAGGTTTTCGAGCTACAAATTACTGATTGATGCGCTATTCAAAATGCTTACGCCCTTTTTAAAACTGACTCTTGAGTCCCAAATTTTTTTGCATCAGTATAAAAAACTTACTTTCGAGCAGGGTTGCAATTTCTTTGGGGAGAATCACCCGGGTGCACATTTCTAGCTCTCCTTGGTGAATCTCACTTAGTCTCTACGGAGATATTTGCCTAACACCACTGGAGAGATTGTTGGATACAGCACGGGAGAGCGAGAGAATTGACAATACACTCACTGCGGTGTGAACGACGAAGAGTGAAAGAGCAAAAAAGGACTGCACCGCACTGACATGAGTGAAACCTTGATCTAAACAATAAGAAAAAATGGCTGGAAGACGTTATCAACGGCCTCTGATAGCCTAGTCGGTAAAGGCACAGAACTAACAATCCGGAGGCAGCGGGTTCGATTCCCAGCCCCAGTCGACTTAAAAAAATCTCGACTTCGCTGGGCATATAAAGAGTATCATGAATACAAATACAAATGCAAATTCATGCATTGGTTGGTCATTGGTTTCGAAAGCTCTTAATTTAATAACTGTGGAAGTGCATCTATAACACTTAGTTGAGAGCATGGCTATATGCTAATTGTGATAAGCAATAAAATTGGATAGGCTGAAAAGAAGAACATTACGACACGAAACCAGTAAGATTGTAAAAATGTTCAAATTCAAAGTATTGCGGTATAAAACTAACAATGAAGTTTTTTACCAGGGTGACTCTCCGCGGTGAAATAGTTCTGCTCTCTCGGTGCTCCTCAGAGATCACTCACACGCTCCGGTTTGCTGTGTGGTGAGGGTGCAAATGACAAACACTTTGGTGTCACTCAACTTGTGATATCCTGCTTGCACCGAGGAGAATAGCATCCCTGCTTTGGTGGGTAAAATGTGTGTACAAATTTTCAATTAAATCGAAGTTGGTCGGTACGTCATTCTGGCTGGAAACGCTCAAATGTTATATCAGCTCTGGGTGACTGGCCGTAGCCATGGCAACGACATACACAAATAATTTGTAACTCAAGTTTTGCTCTGCGGTGGAATCGAAAATTTCAGTTACCTCATTTCCCGTGCATTATCGGCATTTAAATCATGAGCAGTTACTTCTCGTAGTGCCGCATAAATACTCTCAACTGCTGCCATAATTATCTCTTAAATAACGATTTAAGCGAACCTTCCCACCATCGACGACATCCGAACGACACGGACACCCATAAAACCGCGCGCAACGCGTTCCGTGTCGAAATTTGTCACTGGAGTCACCTGTTTCAACGCTCGCACGCCCGGATCCATTTGTGACCAATCAATCTGCCGGGGTCTCTAATCCATTTGACGTCTTTTCAGCTCAAGCTCAAGCGCTCAAGCTCCGGCGAATCGAAGGCGATGGTGATACGGCAAGTCGAGATCTCGTCACCGATTTCCACAGAAATCGCGCTCTCGAAACTCTAAAAAACGAGCAAGCGAGAGGGGACAGACATCAGCATCCGACGATCTCGAGGAAGCCTACCTCCCTGAATGCTCGATTGCCCGTTCGCATCGGGCTGGCAGAGCCCGTGGTTCGAGAGGCTCCAAAGATTGCACCTCCGATAGTGATCTCATTTAAATTTATAACGAGAATCGATCGCAAGCGTACGATAACAGAGACCCTGAACCGATGCTTCTGCTGCTGCGCACTGAACAAGCGTTTCGTTGTTGGCCGTTCTTGGTGGAAGGAAATCAATTCACCTATTGCACACTGAGACAGAGTAAACAAGGTTCATAAACGACTCCATTCAAGATCGAACTGCGATCATAAAATCTTCCACTCGCTCTTGGCAGCAGCATCAGCAGCACCGGCAGCTACCTTAATGAGTGTGAAACTAATTTATGGGCTCCATTTGACCTTTCATTTGCCTTAATTTTAATTTTGTGTTTGTTTCTCCGTATGTTTTCGGCCCCATCGGTCGTTCCAAATCGCGCGTCACGACGACCCTTTCTCCCGCGTCATCTGGTTGTCGTCGCACCTAATGTCATCTCAATATTTTTGAAACATAATACCCCTCGATGGTGGATACCACCCCAATGTTCCGATACGATCAAATCATTACACACAACGTCCAGATTTGGACCACCGAGTGTCACGACTGCGACAACGACGACGAGCTTGGGCCATGTTGGACATGTCCCCTTGCTTTTTGTTCCCGTCCATTGCTTCCTCCCATCAAAGCGAGTGAACTGCTCCACAGAGTCAAGGGAGATCGGAGAGAGTGGTACCAGTAAAACCGTATCGCGTTGATGTCTTCCTTGATGCTCTACACAGCTTTCCAGATCCAGAGTGCATGTACATATAGCTCTACAACAGCTGCTGCCGAAGCAGCAGAACATTATCTGATGGGCACGACTATCCAGATGCCACCGGATGATGACAGAAAGTATCCCAAATATAGCTGCTGCTCGGTGCGCTCGGGTTGGCAGCAGGGCCGGAATGAACCTGTGGGCTGTGGGAAGGATATGTGCGGCGAAATCAGATGGACGCAATCTGTGTTCCTGTGAACAACATCAACCCCGGGAATCGGAGGGGTCGTTCCTTTCTCGGACTCATTTGCATTAATTACCGTCGCTCCGTACCGGTCGGTGTAGCCCGATTGGGCTCCCCCCCAGTGGCCTCACCCCATCCAGTCAGTCGACTGTCGGGCTGAGGGAAAATTTCGCATGCAGTGTTTAATAGATTCCACACGTCCGGTTGCGAACGGTAAGAAATTAGGGACGATGAATGTAATGAGCCTCTAGGCTTCGGGCAAATTAGCCTGTCACCTGTGTGTGTCGGTAGTTTTAGCCGAGTTGAGATCAATTCAATTATGTGGGAACTTGAGCAGATCTATGACGGTGTAATCGGGTCAAGGAGTAATTTTTTCTTCGGAAAATTTGGCTGTATTAGGTTTAGGATTTTTTTTTGGATTAGGACATTGTGATTGGACAATTATGTGCTTACTGCAAACTGCTTTACAATTTATGAGAATTAAGTTTGTATGTGGAGTTTTTAAGGTTTCAGTTTTAACGATAATATTAATTGATATCGAGATTTGAAATCAAAACATTACGACTTTTAACGTCCCATTGTATTGCAAATTTGTCACTACTTGGACTACCCAAGTAACATTGCCTAAAACATCCAGGTTTACTAAATTTTATTAAATCTTTATGAAAGCCACTTGAAATCAATTTGGTTTTATTACAGCATCGAAAGGTGCCAACAGGTTTCATATTTTAGTCAGGTTTATGAGAACCAAATCAGCTTGTTTACAACGATCTTAAAACCTTGCTTTCTCAAATTCCTTTTACTCCTATCAAAGGTTTTATTTCGGCTTTATGGACTCGTTATGAAATGCCGTTTTAAGACTCATTCATATTATTTTATTATGATCAGTTAAAAAAAGCATTTTAAAACCATTTTGCCTCCAGTTAATGCATTAAACGGCATATTGGCATTGAAGGAAATCAATAAATGGCCAAATAGTTTTATTGCAGTCATTGCGAGGATAAATTGGCTTTTTGGAAGAGCTGGGAATTTTTTGAATCGCCACATTCAAGTACGTGTAAGAAATAAATGAAATGTGAAAAAATAAATTCACCAAAATTTAAATGTGGTGCAAATGAACTGTAGATCGGAGACCAATTTCGGCATTCTTTTGGATAACCTTGTTGAATTCCATCAATTTTCAGGAAATTCAGTATAAATTTATCGAAAACACTTGTTTTAATTTTATTTTTATTTTCAGCTATTTTGGGAGCCACTATTCACCTTAAAATTAAATGCGCATATGATTTGCAGCTTGATGCACTGTAAAATCTTAATTTGTTTTTGGATATTTCGCAATCAAACAAAATTTCCCGCAACACTGGACCTTTTTTTTCTTAAATATTATTTACACCTAAATGAATTATACGAGAAGAGAATCGAACTAAGCAGAACTCAGAAATCAGTCACTTTACCACAGTGAAGTTGGACAGCTGTGGCCATTTGGCCGAATGCTAGAGTTCATGGCAACCAATAGGTTTTATGAAGGTTCTCAACTGGTCATAACATCTTTCACAAGAACATTTTCAAAATCTTTATGGTCTTATGAAGGTTTTATTAACTTGCTTTCTCAACTGCCTGTAGAGTGGGCCACTTTGTACAAATTTCGGCTTTAAAGAAGCATAGGGGAGGTGTTGGTAGACAACACTGGGAGGAGTGCTATACTGAATCATACGAAGCCAGGAGGAGTGCTGAGTAAAACTAAAATTGTTTCTTGGGATTTTAGATGTTGATTTTTTGAGCTTCTTAACGGATTCTTTTATTAGAAACAAAACATTTTAGAAGCTGATCGCAGCTCTATCATTTTAACACTTTTGGAACTTGGTAATGAACTAGCTTGGCTTCCTAGACCCTAGAAAAAAAACTCTTGGAATACCGTTTTTTATATTCTCTTTTTGTTTCGTAATTACGTGACTTTCAGCCTGGTGGCTGATCGTCATGCCATGGAGACGTTCTAAACCCTACATATCGAACCCATCAACATATGGGACGGGACCAACGGCTTGACTTCTCTTCTGAAGTAAGACGTGACCAGAGATTCTTAGTCTTAGAAATTCTCAATTGCTCCGACTGGAATGTATACCAAAGCAATCACGCTTACCACTACACCACCATCCCTTTGTAACAGTTTTTATAATTTATGGAGACTTTTCCAAAGAGTTGTCATAAAAGAATTTCATAGAACTAATATGATTTCAGTTAGTTTAAAAGTTAATTAAATAAAATCAGTTATGCAGTTATCAGTTGATTCTAGAACAATAAAAGTTACAACTTTTGGTGTGCTGAAATCATCTCTATTGTATGTCAAACAAATGTTATTATGGTTTATATAAACATAAACATAAATAAGCTTTTTTAAATTTTTAGTTTTTCTAGTTGGGGTTAACCAAAAAAATATTTCTTGACAACATTCGAAAGGATTATGATTATTGCATATCTTGTCTGAAAACTGGAGATAGGTTATTTTTCAAATTGAGTAACACACATTCGAAAAAGGCGTAATTTTATAAAAATAATCGTTAAATCGATTTACACGTCAAAACTTTTATCTTTTCAAGTTATAACAGTCATCTCAAGGCAAAATTGTTGGCAAATTTGATATAAAAAAGTTAAAGCAAAAAACTCTTTTTTTTCTTGGGTCACCCTAAATTATCCAAGAAAAACTGTCCTGAAGAAAGTTTTTTCTTCCGATATTAATGATGAGTAATTTAGCAATAGGATTCTTTTGCTGTTTGATCATAGTAGCTCAACAGTTTTCAGTTAGTTACGCTAGTTAGAACTTGTTGATAAGATCACAGTGGTCACAGTGGTCCAGAATGCGAATTTAGCTGTAAAGATACATTTTCAGCAGAAGTTTGAAGTTTTGGAGAAAAATTGTTTACCACAATGGGTGAATTGTTCAGCACACTCTTCTCCTGTGCTATTTCTTTTAAGTGTGTCTAAGAGCGTTGTACACTACAGCTTCATTTTACTAAATTTTTGAGTAGAATTGTATACTATCTCTTTTGCTCTCACGGAAATGTTACTCAATTTTCGTAAAAAGTGGATATACTCAAAAATTAAGTTACCTTTTAACTAAAATTGAGTAACTTTTCCATGTGAGAAAAAGAGATAGTATACAATTCTACTCAAAAATTGAGTAAAATGAAGCGTGTGTGTTTACTTATACTTTGAGAGTTTACAAAAATACCCGACTTTAAATGAATTTTTGGTGATCATTTCTGTCGGTTGCATTTTTTTCGAGTACAATCTTTAGAAGCCTTGATTTTTTGATGGCTCCGAAAGATTTGATTATGTTTGGCAAATATTTGACTCAAAATTAATTGGCCAAACATGGAAATCGTTTGTTTGACCAACGTTCATCAAATATATTTGATGACTTTTTGCACTGTTTGCAAATGATTGTATAGGTATATATATTTGGTGGTTTGTTTGTCACGCTGCTTTTGTCTGACAAGTTTTGTAATTAAGTTGGGAAGTTGTACAGCCTGTACAATTCCAACTTAATCCCGAAATTTTCAGAAAAGTCTCGGGAATTAAATTAAATTAACGTGAAGTTAAAAGAACTTCTATGAAATCCTGAAAACTGAGAAAAGCTAATTCCAGAAAACTTCAGTGATGTCTCAAGAACTTCAGCAAAGTTCCAAAGCAGCAAGGAAGTCCCATCCATTTCAGATAACCCTCTATAATTTTACAGAATCCAGGAAATTTTCAGAGAAGTCCTCGAAGCTACTGATAATTCCTCAAATTTTCGGAGAAGTTACCGGAACTTTAGAGAGGTTCACAGATCTTTAGTTAAGTCCTTGGAACTTCAGATAAATTCACAGAACTTCAAAACAGGTTACAACATTTCAAAGGAAACTTCAAAAGAATTCACTAAACTTCAAAGAAGTCCTCAGATCTTCTGATCTGAAACATTATATGACAGGCGTGATTTGAATTTATGGTGCTTTATCATCCCCTTGGTTTTATGACGTCCCTGCTGGGAATTAACGCCTGCCTTCAACTTGGTGTTCAGGATGCACTTTCTCAATTATCAATTGAGAGTTTTCAATGCCATGTACCATTTTAGCGAAACACAAAAAAAAAAAAGAATTTTGACAAGCGCGAAAAATTTTCCCTCGTTTGATACCAAGCCAAAGAAGGCGTAAACAAACAAATTGTTTGCAATCTTTCACGCGCCATACAACAATGTTTGCGTTCTTTCATACTACTGAATAAATTCAGGCGTTTGTGGCTTAAGTTTACATGAAATATCCCATTAATTTATGCCAAATCTAGCATTCCCTTTAAGTGCAATAGATAACGCAGAAAATTCAATGTTGCTTTCTATCTGTGGAGTATGATTGTGCGGCAAGTAACCACCTTCAGCATGGTTTTGCTGTGTAGCTGCGCCTTCGCCGACTGAGCTAAGGGAGCACTTTGATTGTTAGAATTCTGTATTAAATCTAGACAAAATAGTGAAGGTCCGTAACATTGTAAGCAATGGGATCTGCATCGGATCTGTCCAAATAAATAGCACCAGAAACAGATAGAGGAAGTTATCTCCTTCCATCTTCTATTGCTTGTTTACAAGATTCGCTTTGACGATTGTCAAAATCGTGTTAATCTTGAAGTCTTGAGTTTCTTAAAATCTTTAACGCCCTGAAAGACTTTGAAATAATTCTGAGCAAACTGGTATTAAAAAAACGGAGCATGATTTAAATTAAATTAAAACTTTTCCGTCAACCGTGCGTAACATCCTTTCAAGAGAAGGATATAAATCTTGTTATGCCAGTAACCATCCGAATCGCTCTCTGAAACAAAATTTAGTGGCCAAAAAGCGAGCACGATTACTATACGAACGTGTTTTGACGAAATTTGATGGCAGTATTTTAATGGATGACGAAATATATGTCAAAATGGATTATAAACAAATCGCCGGACAAAAGTTTTACCTGGCAACTGCTCGTGGGGATATTCCTTCCCTTCCCTTGTTTTTGCTGACAAGTTTGCTCGGAAATTAATGATTTGGCAAGGAATCTGCAGTTGTGGCCTTTAAACCACGGTTTTCAACACATCTCACACAATGACGTCGAAGGTTTACATTTAAGAGTGTCTGAAAAAGCGAATTTTACCCTTCATTCGGCACCACAAGATCAACGTTATGTTTTGGCCGAATCTAGCCAGCTGTCACTACTCTAAGAAGGTACTAGAATGGTATCCTGCAAACAATGTTAATTTCGTCGCCAAAGAGATTAATCCTCCGAATTGCCCTGACCGATCGAAAAATATTGGGCAATTGGCAAGCGAAAACTTCTAGGATGCGGTAAAGAAGTGAAAAATGCACAACAAATGCGTTTAAAGTTAAGTTCGCCGGTACAATGTTACCAGCGACTATGCAGATCATGATGACATCGATCACAAGTAAAGTTCGACAGTTCGTTCGAAACGGTAGAATGTAATATTTTTTTATATATCGTTTGAAAGCTGAATAAATACCCTTTTGTTGACGTTTTGATCAACCGTGTGACTATTTAGTTCTTAAGTTATGATATCTTGAATGCGTCCAAATTTACTTTGAATTGGGCTTCATATAGGGTATGTGTTCCTTGACTCAGCCTATTATGCAACCATCGATTACATTTTTGATTATAACTTAAAAAGTGTTTAAGCTGTAAGCAAGATTCAACTAGTTCTACACTTGCTAAAATATGTTCAATAAGACATGTATGTATCACGAAAAATTACACAACTCATTTTATAATGTCAGAAACTTTCGAGGGATATGGATGTAATGTCGGTCTATGGGTACCAAATTGGGTCTAATCATGGATGCAAGTTCGTCCCATTCGATAGATTTGTTATTAAATGTTGTCTATTTACGATTTTATTTTGTGATTTTCAGTTTCAAGGCGTTCGTAGCTGTATTCGCTCTACCCAGCGAACAATTTCACAAATCAAACCATGCTTAAACAGCTAAGAAACACTTAAGTCATTTTTAAATATGATTTGGTGGCCATTCGGCAATCAAAATATTATAATTCACTCTACACAGATTTTGTTTCTTTAGTTTGTGTAAAGATGAGCCATTTGAAAAACATTGAACCGAAACTCAGACATTTGTATTGTAAATGTTACCAATATCAACATTTTTACTACGCTTTCCATACAACAGGCCATAGTTAGGAACCTAGAAAAAAATACGTTCCTAACATTGGGTCTATGGTTTTCATGTTTGGATTGTTGAATAGTGTTGAAATAGTCGAATTCTTGACCTAGCGATCGTCGCGGATTCATTAACAGGGCAATGCAAGTTACGTGAGACTGCTGAACCACTGACTCCAATAGACACAGATCATCCAACTCTACCTATTTTTGAACAGTTTTAGAACAGACTACAATAAGGCTGATTATGTGTACAATAAGGTAGAAGCATCTTTGAGCACGAAACATAATGTGAAGATTCAGACATGTTGTTGTACGAAATATCTTCTATATGCATATAAATCTAGGGTTTTTTTCATTAGGGCGAATCTGCAATTGAGAGACTCTCTTTGATTACTTTCTCTTACATTCATGTTCCATTCAGCGTTACGTTTTTCATTCAACTATTTGTAGAGTATGGTAGCCAGCACTGTTGTGTTTCTATCTGTACTAAAGAATCCCTCAACAGATTTATAATGGCGCTGTAATAAATGAAAGAGAGCGAGAGAGGAGAGAGCCTCTCATTGTTAGATTCGCCCTTTTGAAAAAAAATCCTAGAAATATGTACTGTATAAGAGACTCATTTGGATCGAGAGTTGAAATACATACGTGTATGTGTGGCAAGATTGATATGTACGAACGATGAAAGAGATCTCAAATCTCAGTTTAGAAAGAAGGGGAGAGTGAGTAAATAGAAGTATAAGAGAATAAGCATGGGAATGACAGAGAACGCTATACTCACGCTCTCTAAAAATTTGAAAAATGAGAGTCGTTCGTATGTATGTGTATTGGTATGTGGAGAAGAGAAGAAGTGAAGATTCGTTCTTTAGACGATTTTCGGGAGCAAAGGACACGGTCACCACATGAAGTATTTAATCAAACGGACTGGTTAATCCTGGAATTATCACCGAACATTGACGAAGCCATGAATCATCTTTCCCGTATTATTAACGATGCCTTAGCGGATCATGTCCCAACACGCAGACCTGTTTCAAAATCACCATGGGGGGATACTCGTTTGCGGCAGCTCAAACGGATTAGATCGAGAATCGTTCGGAACTATCTCAGAACCCGTTTCCCTTTCTCCAAGCAACAATTCACACGTGCCAGCAACAACTATAGTCTCTGCAACCGGTTTCTATACAAAAGTTATTGTCTACGTACACAAAACAATCTCCGGAGAAATCCTCAAGACAAATGTGAACTTTTCGCTACTCACTTCAAAAGTGCATTCAAATCTGCCATCTCATACTCTGAACAAGCAGCAAATGCATGCAGGGATACACCAAGAAACATTGTTGTCAACCATCAACAAGTAGAATCTGGTATCTCGAAAATGAAGTACTCTAAATCAGCTAGTTCAGATGTAATTCCATCCTGTGTTATGAAACGATGTTCAAACCGTTGGCAATATTGTTCAACATTTCTTTGCGAGAAGGGAGATTCCCACCGAATTGGAAACAATCCGTTATGTTCCCTGTCCACAGAAAAGGAGATAAGCAGAATGTGGACAACTATCGAGGGATTACTTCATTGTGTGCTTGTTCCAAGGTGTTTGAGATTGTCATCAATGATGTGCTATTTCCCAACTGCAGAAATTATATATCAGCAGACCAACAAGGATTTTACCCCAAGCGATCAGTTTCTACAAACCTTGTGCCGGTTCACAAGTTGACGTTATACACACTGACCTTAAAGCGGTTTTTGACCGAGTTGATCATAGGATACTCCTTCTAAGGCTTGACAATCTGGGGATTACTGGAGATCTTATTACATGGTTTGAATCATACCTTACTGTGTGGCACCATAAACAATATTGGTAGCACTGCAGATAACGCATGTTACCTTTACTCCACCTAGCATTAATATCCTTGATGCGTTACAGTTGTCTGCTCCCGCCGCGCAGCAGTAAGCCCAAGCAATGAGGGGTTTTCGTGTGCTAGCTGTGATAGAGGTAAGACCTATATATAATTGCTGCGTGCGTTGGGTGATTCCTCGGAACTAGAATTGTACACTTACGAATCATCGTCTTTGTGTAAAAATAGGATCCGGGCCATCGGAGTGTTTTTCCATCGTTTCGGGCGTTCCACAAGGGGGCAACATGTGCTCACTTCTCTTTTCTTTTGACGTAGACTACGTCTTACGGCAAGGGTAGGGTGTCAAATAAAAATCTAAAATTTTGCGACCGTCACGAAAAACCGTACGTTTTGTACGCGAATAACTCGAAAAATCCACGATAGATTTACATGATTTCTTCTTCAATCGGTCGGAAATTTTACCGCGCTCCAATTCAATTGTCAAACATTTTTCTCAATCAATAGTAAACTATTGAAAATAACGCAAATATAAGGTGATGTCTTATAATGTCATTTTGCAGAGTAAATTTACCAAATTTCCTATCACAGATTTCAAATCGAAGCAAGAACGTCTTGCATCATCTTCTTCTTCTTTGTGTTGAGAGAGACTTTAACCAATCATATCATTTGTCTCCCCATGTACGTCTCGCATGCAGCTGTGAACGGCATAGAAGGCACACTTAGCAAAATTTTTCCTCAGTCGTTTGGCAGCATTGAAGCTGTGCGGAGCTGGTCGCAGGGAGCTGGTCGCTGGGAGCCGGTCGCTGGTCGCTGGTCGCAGGGAGCTGCTTCAAGGCTCCACCATACTGCAGCGTTTTCGAAGTCGCGGCGAAACAACCGCCACGAAGAGGTAATATGGTGGCTTGCACAAAACCGACGCGATTGTGCGCCCTCATAATCCGCCATTTTGCCTCATCGCGACGATCGCTGTTTGGGAGAGCCTTGCTACTCAACACCACCAGCTGCCTCTGCACCAGCTCCGCTGCCGTACAAATGAAGGCTCCACCAAACTGCAGCAATTTTTTGCCACCGCAGCAGCGAAATCGCGATGGAAAAATCGCCGCTGTGAGATTACATGGCAGCTTATGGGAGCGCACAAACCGACGCGATGCGTTTTTAATCGCGTTGGTTTGTGCGCTCCCATAAGCCGCCTAGTAATCTCACAGCGGCGTCTACCGCTGCGCTGCTGCTGGCATAATGCTGACGTATTGATGAGTCTTTATTTGTACGGCGTGAACTGGTGCAGAGGCAGCTGGTGATGATGTAGCAAGGCTCTCCCAAACAGCGATCGTCGCGATGCAAATGGCAGTTATGAGCGCACATCCGTCGGTTTGTGCAAGCCGCCATCTTACCTCTTCGTGGCGATTTCGCCGCGACTCGAAGCACGCTGTCTGGGAAAGCGTCCTTGGCGGCGAGCAGTAGGTGGAAATAATCTGTCCTTTTGAGGACAATAAATTCAAATAAAAGAGTTGATTATTCAAGAATGAACTAATCTTAAATTAAGTTCGGTGCCGTCGGTAAAAATTTCACCCAGCTGGTTGGCGCTATCCATTAATTGATAATCTGTCCTTTTGAGGACAACCAATTAAATCAAAAGAGTTGTTTAGAAAAGAATTAAACTTTTATTTCTTTTGGTTTGTGCGCCTAATATGGTGCCAATTCGTTCGCCGCAACTGCAAAACCGCCTGCATGGAGGGCGAGCTGTCGGGAAAATTTTGGCTGGTTGGCGCAACCCGCGATAAATCAATAAATGCTACCAGATACAAATCCATCTTTGCTACTGTCAATTTAAAATTCTCCAGCTTGAGAGTTTGTTTGATTGGGATTTTCGTTTCAAATTGTCGATTGGCAGCCAGTGGTATTAGCAAAACTTGTTTTCCCTTCGATCGCATACCTTAAACCACACAAATTTCCTATCACGGACACCATTTTCGATGTCGAACATAATATTCGAACCAACATTCTCTGTAAAATCCAATTAGTAGTGTTATAAACAGTTGTTCTGTTGTGTTAACGATTCGCGTTCTACCTCTAGGAAGAAAACTTTTTGAGAAACAGTGAAAGTGAGAATGCCTAACCGATTTGATCCAGAACGCTTGCGCAGATTCAGGAAGCGCATAAAGAGCGAACATACGGGAAATCCTCCGAAACGACCATGCACCGATGCCGAGCGAGCTCGTAGTTATCGGGCGAAATTGAAAGCAGCAAGAGGTAATGCGTTGCCAACAACTAGTTGGGACGCTGGAGAAGGTCCGTCAACTCGAGGTAGGAAATTGATATTCATTAAATTTAAGGGATCATGCTGAATCATTCTTGATGACAGTCATTACCTCAACATTTAAAATTGATATAAATCAGAGTCGCTACTACTTTCTTGCTGTGAGGATTTTGCTAGAGTTCGATTCGATGTTCATTCACTAACAATCGAGATTTATCAATTTGAAATAGCAATTTGAGTTTGCGAGAGCGAGATAAAAGATAGGAAAACATACATGGAGCAGCGATTCACCTTAAATCAATTTAACAAAGAGCATGTCATCATAGCAATTGAATATCTCTCCATGTTATTGCTCCCTGTCTTAATAAATTTTAACATAGTATTAATTGTATTCTGGTGATGACATGCACCGCGTGCTTTTACATCATACGAACCTTCAAATGATATCGATACAACTAAAGCGCTGAACATGTTTTAATGCGTGATTATTTTCTCAGGTGTTTATTTTATATTTATAAAAAATTATCATATATTAACCAACCTTTTCTCCCATACCCATTGCAAAGAATAATGATATTTTATAAAACTCACTCTCTTTCTTCTTACTTAAAATGTCTTTATTTGTTGTTTCAGTCAATGTTTACATTTAATTATTACATATCAATTGTCTAGCCGAAGAGGCTCTTCATCTTTGTTCTTCTTTGTGTTTGTTTGTGGTGTGTTTGTTAATTTGTTATTCCAATGTACATATCATCCCCTATGGGGATTGGTTTGTTTAATTTAAATAATTTGATAACCTACCTAACTACAATAACTACAATTTTAAAAACCTAGGGAAGGGGTACCAGGTCCCGGATGACTTGGTGGTCTGATAGGTGGCAACGTGTCCTGTACCTATTGATAGTCTCACTAAAACGATCTTCGAGTGTTTTAATCTCAGCCAGACGGTGGATCTCAGTATTTCTCGTCCGCGGAGGTGTGTTCAGGATTATTCTGAGAAACTTGTTTTGAACCCGCTGTAGTTTCAGGTGGTGTGTTTTGGCGCAGCTCTCCCAGATCGGCATGCCGTACTCGATAACCAGGAGAATGATCTGTTTGTAGATAGCAAGCTTGTTCTTCAGGGACAATGTAGACTTTCTGTGTAGCAATGGGTACATAAGCTTCAACAGAACGTTACACTTTGTGACAGTCTTGTCAACCTGTTCCCTGAAGTTCAGCTTGCTATCTAGAAGTCACGCTCAAGATAGATGGCTGAATTGGTCCATTCCACCGTTGTGCCTTTTAGACGAATTTTAACATCCTCAGCCGGAACAAGTCTGGGCGATTTCGAGTGTGGGAAGAGGATGACCTGGGTCTTTGCTGCATTGATGCAGATCTTCCAGTCTGTGAGATACTTCAACAGAACATTCAGGCTTCGCTGCAGTTTCGATGCGATCGCTCTCACTACCCTACCATTGTGGACGACTGCGGTATCATCGGCGAACAGCGACAGAGATCCGTTTTCAGGGGTGGGGGTATGTCCGAGGTGAACAGGTTAAACGAAGTGGACCTAGTATGTTTCCCTGCGGAACACCGGCGGAAACCTCCTGCGCATCAGAAACTGCACCATGCAGCGAAACACTGAATGTTCTGTTTGATAAGTAGCTTTTTACCATCTTCACCAGAAAGACTGGAAGATTGAACCGATGCAGCTTGTCACCAGGCCATCATGCCAGACGTTGTCAAACGCCTTTTCAACGTCAAGAAGGGCCATGGCAGATGTTTTCGAAACCGACTTGTTTCGCCTGAGGATGTTAGTGACTCGATTCAGTTGATGTACCGTTGATCGACCGCGTCGAAAGCCAAACTGTACATCAAGCAGAATTTTGAGTTCGTCTGTAGACGCAAGGAGCCGACGGTAAATTGCTTTCTCGAAGAGTTTTGATACTCTCGAGAGAAGGCTGATGGGTCGATAGCTCTTGGAACATGAAGGATCTTTCCCAGGTTTCCGGATGGGTATGACTTTAGCTGACTTCCAGCACGAGGAAGTAGCTAAGACGGAGGCATTGACTAAAAATTAATGCTAGATGTTCGTAGAATTGGGAACTCAAGTGCTTGAGTTCCAAATTCAAAATTTTGTCGAAACCAGTTCTTTGACGTTTTGATATAGAGTCGACAGTTCGTCAGCTGTGATTTCTAGTTCCTCCGAAAAATCATTGTGATATAGATGGATGTTATTCGCATGCTCGTTAACGGCAGCTTCGTGAGGACTGACGATGTTCTGTCAAGATTGTGTGAGCTGACAAAATGTCGACCTATCTCAGCAGCCTTCTCAGCGGGAGTAATCAAACGATCCTTAGAGTCATTGATGTCTGAGTGGAATCAACGGTGGAATGGGCCTAGGCTTGGTTTTAAAATTTTTGTTAATTTCCAGAACGGCTTAGCACAATCTGGGAGGGCGCAGATTTTGTTAGCAAAATTATTGTTTCTGAGATCCACCATTCTGGCCTTAACTCTCTTTCTTCTGCGAGATCTAATATATTTATATATATTTCAATTTTCTTAACGTTTAAGCCATAATGGATTCCCTAATTTACCTCACATTCGCATAGTAACATGAATAATAATTTCACAAGAAAACCATAGACCATATTTTAGGTACGCATTTAACCTTATATTCCCAACTATGGCCAAATGTATTCATCACATAGTAAAATGTAGAAAATAAAAGTTTTCAATGGAAAAGTAAGAGTGAGCGGTTGTATATTTTTCGAAGGGCTTATTCATACCAATACCTATATAACTAAATGAATATAGTGGGAATTTTAATGTTTTGAAATGGAATGGCCGATTGATCACATGAGAAAGTCATTTAGATGTTATAAAGTAGCTTTATATTCCGTATAGTATACCGAATATAGCCGAATGCCGAAGCGATAATATACATAAATGCCCGGAGCGATGAAATAAACAAACTTTACTGAAATTCGTTCGAACAAGTATCTTTAATGATATCCTTCGAAAGTTTTCGACTCAATAATGTTAGTTGGTGACTTTTCATGGTCCAGTACAGCAAACGCCTTATTAAGCATGTCTTAGCAAAGGTATAACTAGTTGAAAATCGTTACTAGCTAAATTGTTAGTATGAGTTATAGTTAAAACTGTAATCGTGCGCTACATAATCGACAGAGCCAAGGAAATGTACCCTATATACTTATATATAACCTTACAGCAACTGCAAGATAATTTTGTTATATTCTGTTTGATAAAACTTCTAAACTTTGAACATTTTAAGAGACAACTTACACATTTGAAAATGTTGTAATTGATTATTGTGTTTTCATAACAATCTACTAAACCTGCCGGATATTTTCTAATAACGAATTTTATCGTAATTTGAATTCTAGAGTATTTCAATGTTTATTATTACCCTTGAAATCCAGAATTGCTAAAATTGCCTAAATTCTAATTCTTTGAATCTTTGAAGTTGAATTATGCAAAGGCATGCTACAACTCAGATTGTATACAAATGATCCGAATGGTATGGTATTTAAATGGTGAATGTTGAAAAGGAGACAAGGTATCAGTCAAAATATATGTTTGTATGTACGTATTATAGAATTTCCTCCGCTGCCTGTCGTTACTGAAATCCCCAAACGATGCAAAACATTGTTGATGGTTCCGGCGATGGTGAGAATTCTAAGATGCAGGCCATTCAGGCACAGTATGACATACGAATAAACATTTAGTAATGTTAAGTGATTATGATTATAAGAATGAGCAAAACTATCATTAATTAAATAATTTTATATTCCCTAACAGATCCTTAACTATCTTCTAGGCCTTAAAGATAGTCCATCGTAAAACGTGCAACCGTGACCGTGTCATCATTTATACCAATAGGCCCTTTTCAGGGCCACCAAAGAGTTATAAAGAGTGTACAAGATAATTTTCCTACATACTGACTTCATAAAACTTCAGGGCCACTAAATAATATCTCAAGAGCGTACAATAGAATTTTCTTCAAAACGCTGGTCTAATGTCCCATAAGAGCAGCACCCGTCATATTGTGACTTAAACTGCTTCTATCGGTAATGGTAAGCGACCTCGCACGAATAATTGAAACCCTTTTAACGCTAATAATAACCACACAGAATTTCCCTGACATTATAATGCATCACTTGGTTTAACGTAGTCTACGTCAACCGGTCGTGTCTTGTACACAACCCCACTCATTTTTTTTTATCAACGAACTATCAGAAGTACTGCCTCAGGGATGCCGTATCTTCTACCAACCTCTGGTTCGTGCCGATCACAATTTTGACTTAGGCGTTGTTCTTGATGCTGGACTCACATTTCGGCTCCATTACGATGGCATCATTGCAAAAGCCAATAGACAACTTGGATTCATATCTAAGGTGACTAATGAGTTCTGTGACCCTCATTGCCTTCGATCTCTCTATTGCGCCCTAGTTCGCGCAATTTTAGAGTCACGTGCAGTCGTATGGTGTCCACATCAGGCCATTTGGATAAACAGAATTGAAGCAGTACAAAAGAGATACGTGAGGCATGCCCTCCGCGACCTTCCATGGCGAGATCCCACGAATTTACCACCATATGAATAACGATGCAGATTAATTGGACTTACTACACTGGAACGTAGGAGATTCTTTGCCTCAAGTTAGGTTCTTGGCGAAAATCCTATTAGGTGAGGCTGATTTAACGAAGTTCACCACTTGTTTAACTTCAATTCTTCCGCTACTGCATTTCAGCACAGACTACTGACCCGATGACATATACGAAAAGTGAACAGGTGAGTCCTATACTTCTATGAAGCCATTAATTTTGCTACCAGTGATCTTTTTTCTCGACTGCTGGAGCGGACCGTCGCACGTTGATTTGCCTTCCAAACGATTGCTTTTCTAACCGATATGGACATAGTTTTAAGTTATTTTTGTTATTGTTATTTTTTGAATTTTTGAATTGTATTTTATTTTATTTGACCTTATTGAATGTATGTTTATGTTATGTAATGTTCTGCGGAAAAGATATGAGGTTTTTAAGCTCATTTCAAACGGGCTTTTCTTCATCGGAGAAAACCTCATTGAGGCTTGATGCCAGATGATGAAACATAATAATAAATAAATGTATGAAAATGGACCGGCGAGATCGACCCACATGAGCCAACGTTGCTTCTGATGCACATCATATTTTGATTCTTTTCTATTAGCTTCAATGGGCATACTTTTCAGAGCCACGGTTCTCTACATTGCATTTCTTTTGACGCTCCATTCGATCATTTGTCTTCCCATCTTTCGTCCTGCATCCGACTGCCGTGAGATTCATCCCACAACATTGAAGCCAAGGAGGAGACGCCACATTCCAATCGTCCTGTAATTGATGATAATTAAGTTTTAAAAACCCCAAACTTATGTTCCTCCCGAAAACGACGACTTGCGAACAACCGGGCGATAGTTTTCCCTCCTCGGAATCATTATTCAGCGGATCTCCCCTCGATAATTCGATAATTTAGTGCAGAGGAGCTTTTCTCGCCTCTCCTGCCGAAGCTGCCAATAAAATATATGCAAATCTATTTTTGATAACAAAATTTATACATTTTCTCGGGGTTCTTTCTCTTGTAACATTTAGTTTTTTTTCGGCTTGGCTGTTGCTCTTCCATTCGAAGCTACCTAAACTACCACGGTCGCGGCACCGAGCAAGACGATACCGTTTCGTGCGGGAAAACCGCGGGGGAAGGAAAATGATCGAAAGCGATGCAGCAAAGAAAATCCTTTCGGAATTCCTGCAATGCGCGTTCTCAACGAAATGGGTTCCCCCCATCGTCGTCGTCGTGGTCGGCGTCGTCACCGTGCAGGGTAATGAATCACCCACATTTTTTTTTCGCTCTCCAAACCATTCATTCCCGTAGGAGAACCAAAAGCACTGGTATAAACGTCGACTGGTAGGATTAAGCCGTCGAAGGATGAGGAAAGCTATAAATTTCTCCAAAAGCGGTTATGTCGTAGCATTTGCTGCTGCTGCTGCCGAAAACTACCGCCGATAGAGAGAAGAATGAATTTTAACAGACGCTAATTTTCGAAACAAAAAAGAAATCTAACCGGACATAATTGAAACAACAAACAAAACACAGCTTGTAGGCCGTGTTGGACGATGTGTTTTGATCAAACCGACCGGACATCGAATGCCATAATTAATAAGCCCATTAAACAATGATCTTCCTCATTGTGCGCTGCTACTGTCCGTGCGCGTTCAACCACCACATCGAACCAGGGCCTAAATTGATGAATAGCTCGCTCTCTCTGTCTCGGAAAAGCGCATCCTTTCGCTATCCCAAACCCAGGACTGGAAGCAGCATCCTTTCCGTGGCGTCCTGACCGTCGTGTCTATGACTAGATATGTAATAATTACAAGACCGCACATTGCTTATCACAAATCCGCGACCTACAACAACGCTGCATTTCCCAACTGAATAGCGACCGGGTCTGGTGGCATCCTAACCATCCCGTAGTCAGGATAGGGTTGCTATTTTCGCCACCATTCAATCATCATCGATTTGCTACCAATTCCATCCCACACTCATCGTAGGAGTCGAAGGCGAAACAATCAGAAGATCGCAAAACGACTGGAGAAGAAGGCATAACCCAAGCCCGGACCGATAAATATGTTCTGATAAGTCGGCGGCCCGGTTGGTGTTGTCCAGCTCGGATCCAGATGACCCCCACTAACCATCGAACGAGGGCCAGCCGGACCGAGCATCCGTTTGATTTGCCTTTCGTTCGACTTTTTTTTTCTTTCGCTCTTGTTCACTTCCAAGCCTGCTTTGATAGTACAATTGATTATTTTAATAAGAGTATCCCATTATTATATTTTATTTATTTTTATTGGTATCGACAATCGAAACGGCGGAGTGCATCGCACAACTGGCAGCACACAAAGCCGCTGGTGTTGGTGTCTTATCGGAAATCCAGCACCAATGTGTATGTGTGTAGTACGGACAAGCACGACGACGACGATTCCGAAATCGCCCATCTCCGACCGTGGTGGGGGTGCGCACATGTCCGTACGACGGGAAGAGCAATGGACAAGGATCCATGGACCATCACACCCGGCTCGACTCCGTTCTTGTTGTTGTTGTTGTTATTGTTGTGGAAGGGAGCATGTGGTCTGCGAGTGTTCCCTCCTTGTCCGATCCCCCTCACCACTAACAACAGCAACAGTAATGGCCACGGCCTAATAATGTTGCCATACATCCAACCGAGGCAGGCAGACACTGTTGAACGCGCGCGATCTACCAAAACTGATACGGCTCGCGGGGGCCAAACGCGCGCGATTGCTCGGAAACGATTAAAAAGGTTGCACACACAAATATATACAGTGGACATTGCACATATGCTTCGTTTCCTCCGATTTCGACGACGGAGGAGGAAATGCAGGTACTCGGTCTTCCTGTAAGTATACACACACACGCGAGTTGCACTTCGACCTCTCGGCATTTCGTGGAATTGAGAATTCGGAGAAATTGTTGCTGAATTCCTCGAGAGTCACAATCAATCCAAGTTCGGGTAGGAAGGCGAAAGAAAAACATCTCCTGGAATGCGGCGGAGGATATCTTATCTCCGGAGAAAGAACGGAGACATTTCTGACATATCTACCAGTGAGGTGGAAATTTATGAGTTCGTGTGATCGTTGGCAAAAACCAAGTTGCACTGCGGTTCTGTCTTATCTAGAGTCGCCGTTGACCAAAACCTCACCTTAGGCAAAAGTTTCCAACTGGTTGCTAGGGAGACGGAATAGTTCTCACTGGCGGAAGGCAAGCGGGGTTGCCGATGCACAGCACGTGAGCGGAAAAGTTCTTATCGGTGTTCCTACCTGGATGTTGCAGAAGTGATGGAAAGAAAATTTTCATATTTTTTCCTCCAAGATGGAGAAGATAAGCGCCCAGCTCAGTTGGATGCTTTTTTTACGGCTACCCACTGAGATGGGTGGAAATGGGCATCGTTTGTTTATATATAGGGTAAGGGGATGTAATATTAGCCTAGCTCCTTCATTCGGCCTATGTACCAAATGTGTCATGAATTTAGCGATAATCAACAAAATCATGATACTAACGGGTGGCAACTAAAATTTTGGAATTACTTTCTCAAGCTGTCAAAAAAAGACAAACATAGTTGAAGAAGATCTGATTTATTCAAATAAAAGATACATTGTCCATTGTTGAAAAAAAATTAGTGAACATTTGAAAACGGGCCGTAATCGGATGTTCGGCGAAGCTTCCGTTTGATGTCGGAACAGGAGCGTTGTACGGCCTCCATGTCAACTTTGCGAATGCATCTCTTGATTCTACCAATCAACTGTTTGCAATTCGTGGCTCTCCAGTTATTTTTGTACACCAAGGAACTCAAAAACCCGAAGAAATCTTCGATTGAGCGACACTGAGGCAGATTTGTCGGGTTGTGGTTTTTGAGTACAAATGGGATCGAATGGGTATTCAGGAACGATTGTGTTTTTATGGCGTAATGCGATGACGCTTTATCCGGCCAAAACACGTATTGTCCATCAGCATGATGTTTTTGTAGAAACGGGATCAAAATTTTCTTCAAACATTCGTTCTGGTACACATCTTGATTGATTGCCAAACCAGAGGGCTTGAACCATGGCTTAGAAATGCCTTTCTCGGAAATGGCAATGTACAGCATCACTTTCTGTTCAAACTTATGTTTAAACTTATATTTTATGTTCGGAGGTGTAGTAAAACTATCCGTTGAAAAGTATCGATCGTTTCCGGGAATCTGCGTCTTCGAAAGAGGGAAGTAGCTTTCGTCGTCCAAAACAAAACTTTTTCCGGAATAATCTTTAATCAACCAACGGCATTGGGATTTCAGCGTTGAAATCTGTGCATCAGTATATTCCGGGGCTCGTGTCTTCTTTCGGCACTTTATTCCGACTCTTTTCAATGTTTTGCAGATGTACTGGTGAGAACAGTTGAACTTTTTTGCGGCATCCCGTTGGCTCAGTGAATCCTTGTTGTTGAAGGCACGAGAAAGAGAACGAAGTCCTTTTGCGTCCATAATTTTGGCTGGTCTTCCACTACCTTGCTTGCGAGCAGTTGTTGGGGATCTTAGGATATGGTAAACAGTCGAAGTCGCAACATTTTCGATTTTAAAATGTTGTACCGTATACGTTTTGCCGAGATTTCTGTGCAGTTTGTAGAACTGTACAACGCGCTCGCGAAATACTTCTTGTTTCGACGGCATTTTGAGCAAAACTGAGCAAGCATAAACAAAACAGAAAATACTAGCAGAAAGAGGAGAGAAAGAGCTAACGCATACACACTCTTATTTCTCTCTGAGCTCGTTTGTTGTTGAGCATAGAGGCCTCGAAAAAATTCCAAAATTTTAATTGCCACCCGTTATCATGATGATCAACGTAATCCGAATCAATTGAAACAATATTAATCAACTTATTGTTGTTCACTTTCCCGTAATTTTCGATTTCTTGAACTTTTGGGGCATAATGATTTCACTGGTTAAGCTGAACAGATGATCTAAATTTGGCTTTATTGAATTGATAAAGCAAGTAATGCAGTCTGGATGTGCAGAAAATAGTTACACGTTACAAACTAACTGTTCACATAGCTAAAACAACAATGATTTTACAAGAAAATCGTAGACCCAATGTTGGGGACATATTTTTTTGTTTGTTTCCAAATATGGCCTGTTGTATCAATAACGTAGTAAAAAGGTTGTAATTGGTAAAATTTCAAGAGGAAATGCATTTGTTTACATTGAAGTTGTTTACATTCAAGTGGCTCATCTCAACACAAACCGAAGGAACAAAAT
Source organism: Aedes japonicus (assembly GCA_034211315.2). Classification (NCBI taxonomy): domain Eukaryota; kingdom Metazoa; phylum Arthropoda; class Insecta; order Diptera; family Culicidae; genus Aedes; species Aedes japonicus. Next base: position 31,645 of record JASCZW010000497.1, read on the forward strand.
CATTGAATAGTGAATTATAATGTTTTCATTATTGAATGGCTGATAAATCATATATGAACATCACTTACGTGTTTGGAGGCAGTTTTAATTTAGTTTGTTTCGTGAAATTTTGTGTTAAGTAAAGCGAACACAATTGGCAATGCCTTAAATCATAAAGTCAGGAAAAAAAATTGTAATAAGACTGAATTTAATAAAAAAAATCGATCGAATGGGACGAAGTTGCATCCACGAATATACCTAATTTGGTGCCTATAGACCGACATTAAATCCATATCCATCGAATGTTTCTGACTTTATAAAAAGAGTTGTGTAACTTTCCGTGAAACATACTACCAAATGTCTTATCAAACACATCTTAACAAGTGTCTAACTAGTTGAATCTTGCTTACAACCTAAAAACTTTATGAGTTATAATAAAAAGTGTAATCGATCATTGCATAATAGGCTGAGTTAAGGGACCCATACCCTATATATGCATAATAGGCTGGTTCAAAGTAACGTTGCTGCTCAACCACACTCAATCGATTATGAACTAGTGAATCTGAATGAATCTTTTCTTGAAATTTGAGCAATTAGTTGTGAAATCGAACTACACTGCCCCTTTTAGTTCCTCTCTTATCTTATCTAATCTCACACTAACGCAGCCAATTCTTGAAAGCATCCTGGAAAATGACGGTTACTTAAACACACCATTTTTCTTGTCACCGGCCAGGCCAACAGAGAGTATTCCAAGAAATAGAGCGATTCCAGACAGGGACGAATGACCCGAAGGGTTAAAGTCCCTCTCAAAAATAAAAGAAGAAGAAGAAGAAGAAGCGATTCCAGAAAGAGTATACAAAATCGCTCTACTACTTCGCATCAAGGGAAAGAAGAAAGCGTGGACCTCCCGTTCCAAATGCTTCCATGTAGAGTTAAACAATGTGATAATTTGCAATATGCACCTGTGGTCGAACGAGCCAATATTTCATCACTACCGGAACGATAAACTAGGAAATATACCGTGGAGAATGCCAATGTAGTATGGTAAAGGGTTATGTGCCTTATTCGGATGCCCTCCGCTCGTTTTTCAAACTTGTATCTTTCAATTTCATAGCCTGCCGTTGCCTTATACGGAACTATCAATACACTTTCTCTTCACTTCTATTCGTTCTAGCAATAAATTACCGTCCACTCCTAGAGCTTCGCATGGAGATGCTTCTGACAAACTTTATCAAAGATCGTTACTCCGCGCATGGGAGAATAATGAAAATTAACAAACAATATTCTTTGCATAACTGAATAACTCTCAAGTCATCAGTCAACTATAAATAGAAGATATGGCGAAGCTCAACAAACCTTTGGCTAGTTGTCAAATTCTTAAAAATGATGACTTAATTTAAAATCTGTTTGAATATTAAAGGAGCTTCAAAATAAGGTCCTGGAAGTTTAAAAGTTTTCTGAGATACTTTTTATAAATACTGAATGCTTAAGAGCTTACGCTGAAGTATTCTCGACGGAAGCCATTACCTCAACATAAAAAAAATGTTCTAACCCAGAATCAGTACTAGATATTGACAATTTAATCACATCAGTTTGTATGCTTACTTTCTGTGAGCAATCTGATAGAGTTTGATTCGATGTTCATTCATTAACAATAGCAAGGTAAGTTTGCGAGAGAGAGAGAGAGAGAGAGAGAGAGAGAGAGAGATAAAAGATAGGAAAAAATACATGGAGCAGCGAATCACCTTAAGGTCAACAAACAAAACAAGCCAACTGTTTATGGGAAATACAATTGTTCCAGAATCATTTTCATCGTATTGAAGGATATCAATGTCTGTAAAAATTTGTAACATTATCATAATATCTGTATAACATCTGTAACCTGTATGAGGTCTGTATACATGATCAATTATCTGTATAAATACAGACATGTCTGTGTATCTGGCATCTCTGGCATCGCAGTGGGGCTTTCGGGAAGAGTCGGGTGCTCAAATTTAGCAGCCCGATTGCAGCGTGCGTGTGCAGCGGTTGGTACACGGAGAAAAACAAATATACTAAAAAGCATAAATTCTACGCTAAAATTGCTAAGAATTGCTATGATGAAAATACCTGAAGATAGTTAAAAAGTATGGATCATTGCTCAAAGGGCCCATTACCGAATTATGCGTAAACATAGATTACCTAATATTGGGTTATAGAATTGAAAGCAGCTAAATGTTAAATTATAGATTTTTTATCATTGTTTTTAATGAAAATTAGGTATTTTTCTGTAGTTTAGTTTTACACAATTCTTTGGAGACAATTTCACAATTTCCGAATGGAATAATATTCCAAATTATGCACATAAGGAGAAACAAAGATTCAAATGTATAATAATGTAAATATTTTTTTCTGTATTAAAAAAAATGTATCAACATCGTAGTGTCTTAAACTGGTGTAATAATAACTTTCTGGTTACAACACTTTACGGTTTTTTTTTCTCCGATGTCTCTAAGTCAGAGATGACGAGAGGAAAATTGAGTAAAATTTAGATTTTATTCTCAAAATAAACCCAAAAAGGGGAGAGTTCTCTCGTTCCATGTAGGAAACGAAACAGATTGTGAACAAACAATAGCTAGAACCATTACAAGCCATTTGTAGTACATGAGCACGGTCAGGCGCACATTATTTTGCCTGTCAAGATGGCGGATTGGTTCCTGCCTTGACCAACCCCGCATTGGGGATGTAAGGCAAAGGAATGTGTGCTAGGTTCAATTTGCTCCTCAGACATAATCTGGAATGCCAGCCGTACAAGAAACAACGAGTTCACGAGTTGACGGAGCGTCAAAAGCAAGCCAGCGTCCAAAGAAGCAGAAATCTTTTAGTTCGGCACAGTGACTGCGAAATTTTATTTTTGAAAGAAAAGCTCTTCTTGCTTCAGGACAGTCAAAATCAACAAAATGATCGTGTGTATGGCAAAAGTCTTGCCAACATTCCAATCGATAAACTAGCTGAAGAACGCTCTCAAAATGTATCGAAAATCATGGTATGGGGCGCCGTGTCACGAACAGGAAAACTTCCTCTTCTTTTCATACAACCTAACATAAAAATCAATTTTACATCGAGCAGGTTTTGAAGAACCATCTGCTTCCCCATGTTTCAACGCTGTATGGGAATACACCATATTGTTTCCAACAGGACACAGCTCCAGCTCACCAGGCAAAGAAGACACAAGCGTGGTGCGCGAAAAATTTGATTTCATCACAAGTGAAGAATGGCCTACATTTGCGCAAAATTATCAAGAAAAAGGGCGAATTATTCGAACTGAATTAATATGGTTTATTTCTATAACACGTATCTTTCAAATAAAAAATAAATGCTATAATTTGTTGATTTGTTTTGCTATAATCCCATTATGTTTTAGTGACACCTATTGTGAGACACCCTGTAAGGTAAAGGAATGTATACTTGGTTCGAGTACTCACATGCTCTTCGCTCAAGTTTCAAATACTTCTATTCAATTTTTCACAACCTGCCGTACACTGACGGAACTATCATCACTTTCTCTTCAAATCTTTCGTTCTAGCCAAAATTATTATCCATTCTCAGGAGCCTCATGATGATGAGAGAAATATTTTTATTTCTTTACTACATCATCATAATCGTTACTGCATGTATGGAGATGGCAAAATCAACAATTATAGTAACAATGCAAAAGTTATTGGCTTAAATGTTTGACATGAATAACATGAATTTATTTATAGATTAATAAGACAAATAATATTGTTTTCGCTTAGAAAATATAAGGTGATCGCGTTGCTTCAGTGACTATAAATTTACTAAATTTCTAGTAAATAATAACGTCCTATTTTGGAAAATATACAGAAAAAAATACTGTTTACCATCGCTTTATTGTACTTTGTATTGGGTATTGTCAACAAAACCTTATTCTAGGTAAAATAAATACCTAATTTTAGGTATTCTCATCTTATCGTGTAAGTTACCATTTCACTCACGTCTTGCTAGCTTTCGGGTATTTTTCATGTGCTGAAAATTTGGGAGAGTTTTTATAATTCTTCTTCTCTGTTAGCGTTTCAAGCTTATTGCTTTCGCAATTTACTTATTGCTTGCTCTCAACTTAGAGTTCTAAAAGTACTTTCACAGGTATATATTAAGAGCTTTCGATGCCAGGTTCCATTTTTGTATAAGTATGATTGTGTGGCAAGTACAATCATATCCTATTCCCAGGGACTCGAGAAATTTTTCCTAACGAAAAATTCCTAGACCAGGCCGGGAATCGAACCCAGCCACCTCCAGCATGGTGTTGCATTGTAGCCACGCCTTCACCAACTTAGCTAAGGGAGAACGGTTTTTAAACTATTCAATTTTTTGCTAGTGATCTAAAAGGTAACCCACAATAGATACGTTTGCGTTCCGTTGACGTAAATTTCACGCAAACTTGTCCGCAACGTATCAATTATGGGCCAGTCATAAGTCTCGAGTGTGTTTATGCATTTATATATTCTCTTTAAGAAGAGTAAAAGAATCCAGTATTCAACATTTAGGAAAAATTACAACACATCGTCAGCATTATATTCATCAAGTATGAATATGAGCTCCACACCTTTGAAAATAACAGTTGATGTAAATACGTTCAATTGATAATTTGTTCTAGGATTCATTCGAGTTGACCAGGGACCTGACGAACAGCCCTTGTCCTGTACACGCTTTTTCTAAACAACCCAAATTTTAGTACGATCGACTCAAATTCGTCGGAAGTATGGCTACTCAAAAGTGAGTAAAGGTGGTTAGGAGTAACCAGGGACCTGGCGGGCTGTCATCGTCCTGTAGCTAACATCTCTTACAACCAAAGTCAGATGGGCCTTATTCAAATAAGGCCCGCGATATGTTGCATACTGTCAAACGCTAGTAAATAGGTCCCTGGAGTAACACTTTGACAATAAGTAAACATCGATCGGATTCAAGCCGATGTTGACTGATTGTCAACTTATCATTACGAACAACCTTAACTCACTTTTAAGTAGCCATACTTCCGACGAATTTGTGTCAATCGTACTCAATTTGGGGTTGTTTAGAAAAAGCGTGTAGCCAACATTTCTAACATCCAAACGTCAAAAGATTCATTGTTTGTAAACAATACTGGGGCTCGTATCCGTAGTAACAAACGTCAGATGGGCCTTATTCAAATAAGGCCCGCTATACGTTGTATACTGTCAAACGCAAGTAAATGGGATAGGGTTGCCAGGCCCCTGGATTTGGCAGAACCAGTGAGCCAAGATTATCTTATGCAGCCAAACGACCTGTCAAAAAATGCAGCCAAACGGACTGTCAACTTTTGATTCACTTTAAAGGAGCAAGTATTGTGATCAAGTATTGTTTTGACAAAAGCCAATTATGAACAAATAAGGGATTTTCTACTTCCATATTCAGTCAATGTAAGTATTTGAAATGTAACTGGATATATTTGTTATAATTAGTAATGGATTTACACTGCACAGCCTATGGCTTCCTAGAATCTGCCGAAAGGCCACAGAATGCAAGCCATTTCTGCCTTATATTAACTTTCTTTGGAAACCGGAAGAAACCCACAGAATTCACTGCACATCGCGAGTTATTGCCACAATTTCGCTCCAAACAATTCATTTTTTACACGGCACTTTTCACTATTCTTTTCAATGAATATCTTCAAACCGAATCAAAACAAACTACCCACATCGAAACCGAATCTTATTTATAGCCTATTGCGCTGTTTACTTCAAGTTTGTAAAATTACAAGTGGTGCCAGATCAATTGTTCAAATTTATGACATTTTTCAGGGTTGGTATATTGTATGATTTTGCTTTTTCCGGTCTATATACAGTGTCTATAAGATTATCAGGGTACATTGACTTAACTCTGGAGCTGTCAAGTTGTTACCGGGTTGTGATCAAATGAGATTAATCCACACTCCTTAAATATCACGGATTTCATATTTTGATGTTTCTTCTGCTGAGACTGCATCTACATCAGCGCGGTTCACGATCCTTACGGCATTTCGCAAGTCACTCCCCCCCCCTGGACCGCTGAGCTCCAGCAGACAAAATATTATGTAAATTAATATCGCATCCTGACCACGTAATTGCAAGTTCATATTTTTCATTCATGTTTATTTTAATTATATTTTCAACTATTTATATCTCCCATCAACTAGCAACCTGCAAGTAAACAGACTAGGCGACTGAGTTGATGGCCGGCCACACCACCCGTGTTGGTCCGATATCATCCTTTCGTCATAAGGCAAAAAGCCCCGAAAAAAAAAATGCAGATAACCGCTGCAGTAGGTGAAACAATTTCGGCACTTTTGCCCACCGCAAGCTCGCCTTCTCCGTAAGTTGGACCGAGGGGCGCGAGGTGGGGCTAAATCGGTGTTGGAGCACTTTTTAATGGGGCTAAAATTTATATTCCGACTAATTTTATTACTTATATTCTGTATATGCAAGAAAACGCCGCTTGTTTGGGCGCCGCTGGGCGACGAGGCACAATTACCAAAAAACAACACTTTGCCAAAGTCACGCAAACACGGACTGACGGACGACGGTGTTTCAGGTTCTTGTTGTTGTCGCTCGTGGAATAGTTTTGAAACCTAGTTCGAGCAAAAAAAAAGAAGATAAACGATCATGGAAGCAAAGTAGCGCAATTAGATTTGTTAGATACCGTAATGATGTTTTATGTGGAGATGGTTTGTTTTGTTATACGATGTTAGACCAATGAAAAAGATGGGGAAACAAATGCGTCTAGAAATTTCGAATTAGGCTTTGCGGAATATATCGGATTCAATTAGGCTTTGTAGCTTTTATCCACTAACGCAATGAATACTGCTTCATTATCCAAAGTATGGTTCATAACACAGTAGGCATTACCGAGCAATCAAGGCTTGCCATTCTTTGCCAGTATTTCGGTCCGGTCCGGTTGTTTAAATTAAGTCATCACCATCGAAAATAAACGCTTGAAACCGTGGCCAACTTTGCTTTCCCGTCCGTGTTTATCGCCTGTTTGTAAACCAGCTGGAGGAAGGTTTCATCGAATATCGAAGGATTTCATTGTCGTCGCCGTCTCTCGGCTTGGATGTGGAACGATGCCCAATATTGTCACACTAGTTCGGCCTGCTGAGGTTCGTCCACTTTGGCCAGATGACGACGATGATGACGTGCGATTAAAGAAGTGAGAGAGGAGGCACACTTTGTACCAAGTTTTCTGCATGCCATCACCGACGGGCACCGTCTTTGTGTGGTGAGAATTAGCTGAGCCGGATGATGGGTGGGTGCGCGAGGTGGTGAAGTATTGATCTTTTCATGAAACGGATTTTACGGGAACGAGACGACGATGACGATGTTGCTTTTCGCGCGAAAGCATATGCGGGAGTAATCTTACGGTCCCCGCTTCATGTGCCATCCGGAGGAACAACATACACAAGAGGCTCGGATTGCATGATTTGTGCCTACCGCTGCTGTTGTTGCTGCTGCTGCTGGCCAGAATGTGAGTGCATATAATATGAGCAATCTGATTGTAAACAAAGTCAACGAATGCAACCCGGGATGATGGAAAGATTTTTCGTGGAACGAGCCCAATCCTTTGGTTTTCTGTGAAACTGCTCCGGAGATAAGCCCGCTCGCTGTTGAACGACTTGATTTCTCGCAGACCAAAAGAGCCAATCAGCATTTCCAGTGCTTTCGTTGATGAAGTTGGGTTACATAGGCGAATTTGCCATAGAACACTTCTAGTTGCCCGCAAAATTAGTTCCCGAACACCTCGGTGGACCTTCGGAGCGCGCAGCAGATTCCAATCCATCCCCTTGTGGCAGTGGAGTCGTGCAGCATCGTGGCAGGCGATAGGGACTAATTAAGGTCCCCAATGCTGGTGGATGAGCTTCGGGAGCGTACGGGACAGGAACAAATTGTTTTGCACTTTCTTGTCCAGTCTGGCGGGTTTTCAGCGAGACCGGCTGGCTCCGCGAGATCGTGAATCGACTCATTATTTTATTTGTCCTTTTGTTTTCGCAGGGCAGATTTCAGCTGGGCCCCCGTTCGAATCGCATTTTAATTCATTCAAATCTTTGCGCGACACAGCGGGAGATCGGCGTGGCAGTTCGTGCATCGCGAGGAATGGCAATTTGGTGTATTTATTCTCTGATTTGGAGGTTCTATGTGAAGCGAGATGAATCCGGGATGATGTGAGTTTTTTTCAGGCTGGATGAAGGATTCGAGGGTGTTGACCTTAATACGAACAAATTATTGATTTTTTTATTTTTTTATGGGGCATTGTAGTAAAACATGTTTTGCCAAGTGTTAATCACTTTGCAAACAATCCTCACCAGTTTCGAAAATAAATATTTCAGGAGTTTTTAAAGTAGTCACACCTTGAAAAATTCGAAATATTCGTAAACTCAAGAAAAAAAAAATGAATTTAATGGAGTGGTTGTTGAATTTACGAAAAATTTTAATTTTCGTTATATCTAATATCAGTTCTTAATAAATTTAGTAATTTCAGCCTCTTATATTGAAGTCTAGCAAACCATCATTTAATGCAAGCAATCATTACCAATATCGAAGATAAATATTTGAGAAGTCTTGAAAATAGATAGGGAATCCACAAGACTCGTCAACACTTTAAAAAAGTACGAAATATTCGTAAGTTAACAAACAAAGCCGAAAAGCAAATACATTGATTGGTCTGAATATAATGAATTGATTTTTTGGTGAAACATAATTTGTACCGTTTAGATAAACCAAAATGGTATCGGAACTGTATTTAGAAATGTTGTTGAACATACTTTTTTAATTTTAATTAGGTAAACTTTGTTCTTTTCCTACACAATAATATTAATTTCTACCTTGTATTTTACAAACATCAAATTTCTAGCGTAAAACGTAACGCAAATGATAGATATTAACAAAAGAAAGGAAATGCGCCAATAAGATGCCGTAAATCGCGATTATATGGGGTGCATAAACTTTGTCAAGCAACACAAAGCGTTCATAATTGGTTACAGCAACTTGATTGTGACTTAATTGAGTCACATTGAAGTTTAGTCGTCAGTCTAGAACGAAAGTGATGCACAACTTTTCAAAATTTCCGGATCATCGGATTATCCGGAGCATCATGCAGTGGCCAGTCGAAATCATAAATGGGTTCCTACAGTGAAATCATTCTCACATTACATGTAAATTTATTTGAAAAAAAAAACCTAGCTTTACCCTTTTATACTTCCCTAGGAGTACTAGGAATACGAACCCAGATGTAGACATTGTGATACTGAAAATTGGATATCATCACCATTGTTCTTGTTTTTAAGTTATCATGTTATTTGATGTTATTTTCATGTTATTTGATGATGGGTTTTGGTCCAAATTTGAATCTTGACAATTTCCCGGGAGAAGCCACATCAACCCGAATGTGGCCAATATGATTTTGGACGGTTTACCATTGGCGTATTTCTGATCTAAGTCAGAAATTAGTCACTTCCCTGGGTGTATAGCCGGAACCAGTTTACCGAATCCAATAAAACTCAAATTTATCGTCCGGGACTACAGTACTCAAATCGGTTAATTTGTAAGAAGGGTAAACGCGTGGTGATATAGTACGAGATTTATGTATTTACCAATTGTACGAGTTTCTCAGACATTCCAGGACTCTGGCCTCCCGAAACGCGTTTGCGTTATTTTGCGCAAGATGAAACACAGATTTTTGGAACGGGGGTAAAAAAAATCTGCAAAACAAGCCCATTGTGGTGTACGTGCGCGTGTGTGATCACATTTGAAAACTTAGTTGTAGTGTTTTTTTCCGATTCTCCATACATTTTATATAAGAGTAAAAACTACCGACAAACCGACATGAAACTCAATCTTCACTATTGATCAACATCCATAACGACCGATTCAAATTTGCAGCGATGCCGTCTGTTAAAACCTATAGAATTATTTTATCTAGATCAAATAAATGTGTCCAGAATTTCTCAGACATGAACCTTCTCATCAAGTTTCCAAGCGTGTTCGTGGCTTCAATAAACGTCCTCAGCGAACACGAAGATAGATGTCAGTAACATGATTTGAACAGAAATATTAAAACATTTTCTACTATCATTCATGTCGGTTTGTCGGTGTAAGCACCACGAATATCTAGGACCCATACTTTGAAATATTGTAGAGAGCATAATTTTCATCCAATCTTCATAAAATTTTGGAAAAAAAAATTTCAAATAATGTACAAAAATATATTTTACAAAGTTACAAAAATATATTTATTGTAAAATGAGGAAGTTGATTTTTCGACAGGATGGTCTAGTTTCAAAGGCCAACAGGTCTCGATAGAACACTGATGTTGTCATTTGTCAGAGCTTTGTTGTTGTTGTTCTTGTTGTTGAGTTTCACTCTTTTTAGCAGAACGGCTGTCGTTACTTGGCGATACCATTTGTCAGAGGCAGGCAGTGTGTGGGTTGAAGTGGACTTTCAATAGCCAGGACATAGTTGAGATCTAGTGGCGAAAGTTCTCGTTAGCATCCTCGAGGCTCTCGATAGTTCTCCGAAATTGGACAGCAGACCGGTACCATATGCTTTGATTTCGTTGTTTGTCTTGCACAAGCTTACCTACCAGACCGCCTAACGCCGTGTGAAACACTTATCTAACCGAGTGGGATACACTCCTCGACGAAGATCTTTTTGTCCTCAAGCTTCTTATATTCCGCTACGTACTGGGAGCATACCTGTTTGGCTATGAGTTGCTTCTATTCGCTGCCTACTGTAGACCATATTAACGAAACCGGGGTGGTTCATGTCCAAATCTTGGTCATCAGGTAGTTGTAGTCATCCTGCTTTAAGGCATGACTCGCACAGTTGCACAGTTTGAGAAAAAAACATGTAATTTTCTGCGTTATCTAAAGGGAACGCTAGATTTGTTAGAAATTACTGGGAATTTTCTTTTAAATTTAAGCCAGATAACGCCTGAATCTAGTCTGTTGTTTGAAAGATTGCGAACGTTGTTGTATGGTGCATGCAATATTGCAAACATTTTCGTATTTTACACTTCCCTTGGCTTGAAATTGAACGAGGGAAAATTTTACGCGCCTGTTAAAATTCATTATTTTTTTCTGTGTGAGAACAGTTGACGTTATTCTCGGCATTGTAAAAAATGTGTAATGATAGTATTTCGCCAGATAACGTTTGTTCTATGTACATCATCTATGTTTACGAAACGAGTGAAAGCCAATTTACGCAAATAAATTTTCAGTGTAAAGAGGTGAACCACGAATTCAGTTGTAGCGGTTCTTTTTTTAATAGTTAATTTTGAATTGATAAAGTAGAGCTGTCAAAAATGTATGTAAAAAAGTAAGCACTCATGGACTATTTTTTTTCAACAAAATTGTGGTACTTCTTTGTACGGTTTTCGTAAATTGCACGAAAATTCTTTTTGAATAAATAATAAAAAAACAAGAGAATCGAAAAACAGGTATGTTGGCAGAAATAAATTTATATCCTGAATTACTGTAAAAAGTTGATATCATTTCGAAAACTATAGCCAATTTACCAATCAATCTAAGGTGTCGCAATAATTATCGAATCACCCTTTACGTATACGTACATGGAAAAATAGATTCGCCGTAGAAACTACAATTTGGAGTGAATCCTAGAGGGTTTGAGCTGTTTAGTGGAATACTTGTAACTATAAATTAGAAGAAAAATTAGTAATCTCCATTTAATTCCAACTACCTTTGCTTATCTTCGACAGATACGCGTATTTCGTCTACAATGTTCAGACTTCTTCAGTGTCTCGTACTAATAACTCGATTCAGTCTCTGTAAAAGAAGAAGAAAACTGTATGATCAGGTGTTGACAAAATTCAATGGGCTGTCTCCTCATGGATGATGAAACCTATGTAAAGGCCGATTTCAAACAGCTACCGGGACAAAAACTTGGCTACGGCTTGTCGAGATGTTCCTGCCAAATTCAAGTTTGTGTTCGCGGATAAATTTGCACGTAAATACATGATTTGGCAAGGCATCTGAGGCTTCGTTAGGAAGACCAAGGTTTTCATGACTGATGAGACATTTAAATCAGAGCTATACAGAACGCAATGGCTCCAAAAGCAAATATTGTCATTCATCAGATCCCACAATGAACCTGTCATGTGTTGGCCAGATTTTGAAAGCTGTCATTACAGTAAAACAGTGCAGTCGTATGAAACCAACGGGATTCAGTTTATACCGAAAGAACTCAACCCGCCAAACTGTCCCCAGCTCAGACCGATAGAGAGATTTTGGGCTATTATGAAGAGGGAGCTGAAGGTGAATAGCAGTGTCGTCAGAAGTATCTATGAATTGAGAACCAAGTGGGGAAGATTGCAAGTTTCTTCGAAATCGACATGAGTTTTTTTTTGTATTTTCCCTCTAAACCGCCAAGATGGAGATAGTGCGCTGATCGGACGAAAACCAGTAGGCATTGGATGAGATTTAAATGCTCAGGCAGAGCCTAGTGCTTTGCCAGCTTAAAAGAACAAACATCGATTTCAAGTGTTTACATGCCGTTCTTGATTCAAAAGTTCCCTTATTGCAGGTTTTTTGACAGTACATTGCAGTAGTATTTCCCATTATTTAAGGATTTGCAGCCGCTATTTTGGATTCCTAAATGGCGTGAGGCAGCGATCTCCAGCATCAAGACGCCGTTTTCGTATAACAAATATCCAGGTTGCAGAGTATTCGATTATATTTCCAATTATTCCAAAATCAGAAGCCACCATTTGAAATTTTAAAACAGCGTCAGACATCGATTTATACACCGTTTTCGATTCAAAAATATTGATACTGCAAAGTATTTGACAGATAAATAAATTATCAATTTATCAGGGTTTTTTCAATTAAACAAAAATATCAATTTCAGGGTTTTCAGTTACACAAAAATATCAATTTTTCAGGGTTTTTGACAGGAATTCCCAGTTTTCCTGAAATCAGAAGCGGCGTCAGCCATCGACTAACAACTTCTGAACAACTTTGCCGAAGACGGCATTTTCCTAGATGGCCAGGATCTAGAGATACAGCTCGTACAAGATATTCATATGTGCAATAGCACCGCGTAGTGAGCGGATTCGGGACTACTATCGACCAACCGAAAGGCATTACCCTACTGAACCACTTTGCTGAAGACAGTTACTTTCCATATGTCCAGGATCTCGAGATATTCCTTGTTAGAACCAATTGGTTAAAACATTTTACATGCCGGCTTGTGCCTCCTGAATTAAAGGGTGTATTCGATAAAAATGGCACACACATATATACTCATCAAAATTAAACTGATTATCGGATTTTCTTGAAATTTTCAGGGAATGAAGAACTACTAATGAGTTTTGATTTACAACATTTGTTTCATTCAATTTCGTCTCCCATCCCGAATGCCCGCACCTTCCTTTTCACTCCACCCATCAAATTTTGTACAACCGATTTTCCCAGTGTTTTTGTTGTTTTTACCCAAATTTTCTTCAATTCTAGCTCTGTTTTTATAGTTTTGGGATGTTTGCGAAGTTCCGTTTTCATAATTGCCCAGAATTTTTCAATTGGACGAAGTTCCGGTGAATTTGGTGGGTTCATATCCTTTGGCACAAAATTGACTCCGTTGGCTCGGTACCACTCCAATACGTTTCGAGCGTAGTGGCAGGATGCTAGATCAGGCCAAAACAGAGTTGATCCTTTGTGCTTCTTAATGAATGGCAAGAGACGCTTATTAAGGCACTCTTCCGTGTAAATCGCATCGTTTATTGTTCCGGAAGTGATGAAGGGAGCACTTATTTCACCACATCCGCAAATCGCCTGCCAGATTAGAAACTTCTTTGCAAATTTCGATTTCGATTCGAATTTCTTCTTTCGAACATCCTCCGGAACATCGAACTTCGACTTGGCAACGAAATATTCTTGCCCAGGAAGTTGACGGAAGTCGGCCTTGACGTATGTTTCGTCATCCATCACGATGCAACCGGATTTGGTGAGCAGCTTCGTGTAAAGTTTCCGGGCGCGGGTTTTCGCAGTGATGTTTTGTTTTTCATTCCGGTTTGGGGCTTTTTGCACTTTGTAAACATGTAACCCAGCACGCTTCATGGCTTTCTGCACAAAACCGACTGACACCTTAGACTTTTTAGCGACATCTCGAATTGACATGTTTGGACGGTTCTTGAATTGTTGTACGACTTTCCTGGCCATTTTACTGTCCATTGGACCATTTTTACGACCACTCCCTTCCTTCCTTTGGACACTCACACGCTCCTTGAAGGTTCTTATTACACGAGACACAGTTGTATTTGCAATTCCAAGCCTTTTAGCAATCCACCGGTGGGACGCCCCTGGATTTTGATTGTGAGTGCACAAAATTTTCTCACGGACAATTTCTTGTTTCGACGACATGACTGGAACTACTGAATGTATAACTATGAAACTTGGCAGATGTAAATAATACACTATGGATAAGATCTACTCAAATTTCTAGGTTTTTTACTCATACGATTCAAAAGTTACAGAAGATTTTCTGTGTGCCATTTTTATCGAATACACCCTTTATTAGATGCATTTAACTCTATCTGCTCCAAGTTGCTCCTAAGTGTGGTACAGCCGTCAAAAGTATGACGGAAAAACGGAAAAAACTTCAATAACTCAGTCAACTAAAATAATGCAGGTATAGGATGTTCTAGAAAATTTTGAATTTTGATATTACAAATCACATTGCAGAAAATTATATTGTCCTTAAAACTGAAAAAAAAGTTTATGTGAAAATTATGTTCTTATAAAACAATCTCTATCTCCAATTGGGTGAAACATACGATTAATATGTCTTTAACAAAGTTATTTTTATTGACTTTTTGAACAAATTCGCTAAAGACATCAACTATCTATCTCAAAATCCTAAAAAAAGTTGAATTTTCATCTCACTTTGATCACAAAAGTCATGCCGTCAAAAGCATGTCATATCCATCAACCAAAGACGCCATCGCTCTAGCTCCCCTATTTAGGGAGTTGAGAGCGTCAAAATGGACCACTGTGCAGTGCTGCCACTTTGAAAAGTGTGAGATCATTCTACAAAATTGCGTACTACTTCAAAATTAAATTACTTTCTCATTATAAACTCAAATTATGCATGGTGTGTTTCAAATGCTCAATGAAAGAATTACACTTGTTTTCAACGCACCTCCGACATTTTAGCTAAACTTTAAGGTAGCTCTTTTCAATTAAAACTGAAAATGCTACTTTACCCATACTAATAACGTCAAAATCCCATACGAAATTTCAGGTTCATAGTCCTGACGGCTAAACGATTTAAAAAAAATCTAAAACTTTTCAGGACTGATTTTTGGAACAATTCCAGCAATAATTTACTATGTGCGTTCGAAAAGTCGATTTTGTTTGAAAATCGCCACAGCCTACTCACCCAGGACTCGTTTGTAGGTGGAGGAACTCCTGGAGCATGAGATGCCCGTTCTGATGAGTTCTGGTGGAGAGTGTTGTCGAAGAGGTGCACGGTCACAAATTTAGGTTTATGTTTTGAGTCGTTTTTGCCTCACTTACGTCAAAAATGGAGTCATTCAAATTTGAGCAAATGTAACTGGGATTGGCAAGTCAATAAATCTAAAATATCGACTCAAATCAGATGGATGTTTCGGATTCGTCGATTTGTCAATTTCAGTTACATTTACTAAAAATGGAGTAACTCCACTTTTGATGAAAGTGAGGCAATCAGTAACCGTCACAAAAATACTCTCGTAGCTAGGGAAAGCGGTAGTGTAGAGACGATCAGCGAGATAACAACGAATAATGCTGAGTTGAGGAGTAGTGCATAAGCTTAGTTTTCCTCTCAAGAAATAACTTACAGAGGTCCGGGGCCGCCTACACGGAAAACAGAGTTAGATTTAGTGGCTCGGGCTGGTAAAGGGTGTCCACGATGAAATTGCCACACTATGAAATTGCTCTAACTTTTTAACCGTTGGGTAGAATTTAATGAAAATTTGGGTGGATTTAGTTCATAGTGCATTATTTACATCCTGCAAGTTTTCCTGTTCCTGTGATCAAAACTCGCGGAAATGGAGTCGAAAGAACAGCTCGTGCGTGATAAAATCTTGCGCATTCATCACGAGAACAAGGATCTCTCGCATCGTTCCATCACTAAAACGTTGGGAATCGCGAATTCCACGGTGTCGCGAGTGATTAAGCGGTTCGAGGAACGGTTGACCACCGATCGGAAGCCCAGAAGTGAAGGAAAAAGTATTCCGTACAACACCAAAAATCACAACCGCGTAGTTGGGGCTTTCAACCGAAATCCGAACGCCTCCGTTCGGGATGTGGCTAAGAACCCAAGTAGCACCGAAAACATATATATTCAAGTTTAATTTTTCATGTGTCATGCATTAGATCTATAACAGTGTGATCTAACTAGTTTTGTCATGAAAGTGTTCGTTTGATGCAATTCAAATCTAGATTCATTTAATCTACTAATTTATTTGTCATACATGTGTTTGAAGTTTTTCAGCTATGACATGTTTGTTTACGTCTGAAATCTTGTTTGCATATTTTGTTTCATAAACGCTCCACTTAAGTCTTCCGTATTTCAAGAAAAAAACATATGCGAGAAAGGCCAAACGTCAACAAAACTTGTCAGGTATGTTTGATTAGCGCCGTATTGGACGGAAAAATACAGTTTGTGAGCGTTCCTTAAGATAGATATATATCCTATATCTATCTATGTCACATACTTGTTTGCCACTGAACCTAGTTCTGTTTTGCTAGAATGAAATATTGAAAAATCCTATCGCGAATTGTTTTCATGATCGAACATCAGAAGTGGTAAAATTTGCTTGTATGATAACATGACATTGCTTGTGTGATAACATCCGTTATCAATGTTTTTAATTTAAATTAATACACATAGCCTCTTATATCAAACTGAATATGCATTTAAGTCCCCTATAAGGTTGGTTAATAGGATAATGGTAGGGTTCAAGAGGACTCTGACTATTCTCCATCTCATATGTCGAGACGGTCGAGTGGTGAGAACACCGATCTGGTAAGCTTGGAGTCCATAGTATGAATCTAGTTGATGAAAATCTTTTTTGCCGACGAAATTTATTATACTAATGTCTTAGAATTTTTTGTTTATGACAATGATCAAACATAAATTATGTTTCATAGACTCCACCTTCTGCGCTATTTCAATTCTATAGTAGTATCCAAAAAGGTTTTCTATCATCGGAATGGTAACATAATCATTTGTCACATTTGAGCAAAAATGCATGCAATCAAACATTTGGTGTTACTTGGGAAGCTGCACCTAAGCCGAAGTTTTGTCCAGAAGGCCAAAACTAAGGCTGGGCTTCGAACGTTCAAGGTACAAAAGGCCCCTAATCGCGACGAGAAGCAGAACAAGTCCGCCAAAACCCGTGCCAGGAAGTTGTACCTCAACATGCTGACGAAAGTTGAATGCTGCATCATGGACGACGAAACATATGTGAAGGCCGACTTCAAACAGATCCCCGGCAACCTGTTTTTCACGGCCAAGGATAAGTTCAGCGTTCCAGAGCATGTTCGCACTCAGAAGATGTCCAAATTTGCGAAGAAATTCCTGGTTTGGCAAGCCATCTGCACGTGCGGGAAGCGGAGTGCACCTTTCGTGACCCAGGACACGATGAACGGACAGGTGTACATAAAAAGAGTGCCTCCAGAAGCGGCTGCTTCCTCTCCTGAAGGCCCACAACATCCCAACAATCTTCTGGCCGGATTTGGCCTCATGCAACTACTCCAAGGACGTGCTGAAGTGGTATGCGGACAATAAGGCCAATTTCGTGCCGAAAATGTTCAACCCTCCCAACACTCCGGAGCTCCGCCCCAACGAGAAGTACTGAGCGATTATGAAGCAGCACCTTTTTAAACGACCTAAGGTAGTGAAGACAGTCGAGGAACTGAAGAAAGTATGGGTTTACATGCAAAAAACGGTTGATTCACAGGTTGTGCATAATCTTATGGCCGGGGTTAAGGCCAAGGTGCGGGCATTTGCGTATGGACTGTAAATAAAATACGAGTTAAATGGTAAAATGAAGTTTAATAGTTATTTCTCAATCCCTGAAAATTTGATGGCAATCGGATGAAAACTCGAATTTTGCGAATCAATTATGTGTGTGGCAATTTCATCGTGGACACCCTTTATATTTGCCTCGAACCGATAAAAAGCCAAATTTTCCAGCGATCTTTATTCCCTTTTTATGATGTTAGAAGAGTACAAACCATTATACAGATTTTAATCAGCTTGTTAGATGATGCAATGGAATTCCGATTTCAGTTCGATATTATTTGCAAAATCGGCTAATGACTTAACTGGTAAATTTTGCTCGGGTCTCCTCGCCACCTCTGATAATAGCCCTAAAGTCACAAGTGTGATAGATCTCCTCCCAACTGGTGCCGGGCGGTTTTGTCTACCGGGCATCAACCTGCAGCGGCAGATATGTTCATTCGCATTATGCACCCGACATAACTCGAGCCAACTGCCGTCTAACTAATAAAATATTATTGTGATTATATAAATCTAATAATTATTACATCTTTATCTGACCACCACGATCGACGCTGGCTGGCCGGCTAACTACAACAGCAGGGCGAGCATTAATATGTTTGATGCGATGTTTCATTTAACGGATGGTCGATTATCGAGCGGGCGAGCTATTAAGCTGCAAACTCTCCCATCTCGGTTTGAAGGAGTTGGTCACCAAGCGCTGGCTGGCCGGTTGGTTGGTTTGATTTGCCAAAGGCGTCGCGCGGCTATTGTCTGAACCGTTGCTCGCTGTCCTGCATCGTGAGTGTGTGTTCGATTCTGGGGTGTTCGATAGGGGAAAGATTAAGATTTATCTTCACGGCAAACGTTCCGAGATGTTCCGAGAGGATTCCTGACCGGTAATGCGAACTGAAGGTTTGGTAGGGGACTCCATGGAACTGAGACTTTCCGAAAATCCTCCGACCGACGCACCGTCCCGATTTCCTAACCGTGAATCATTCGTGACCATATCTCTCAAGGAAATGAAGAGGGTTACCCCATCCATGCGAAACAGGCAATATGATTATTGATGACCGCTTATCGGACGAGTCAGGCCGCGCGGCAGTGCTGATAATGATGGTTGATGGTCAGCAATTTTATTGTGCAGTTGTTTAGCATTGTTGTCGTCGTCGTCGTCGTCGTCGTCATCGTCGAGTTATGGACCACACAGATTCCGAAAAAACAGGGCTCAATGACCATTCGATGGGTTGTTCGCCAATCGGAGTCCCGAATCTCGCCAGTGCCATCGGTTCGTTATTCGTTGGGCCACAGCCATCATCACATCGTCAATTTACGTTCCCCAAACAGCCGCTAAATCAATGTCCAAAATGCAGGTGTTTTGCAGAACGGTTGGCGGAGGTGGCTTTGCGAGATGCTGAATGAACGAGCATCAAAGAGATTTCGCAAATAGCTGGTCGGATATTTTGGACCGGCCATCGGGGTTTGCACTAAAACAAACGATACCAGGCGATCGAATCGATGCGATAGGCGGTGATTTTTTTTATTGGACCAGTCACAGTAAGTTTACGCAAAAATAGCATCGCCGTGTAACATAAATTTCGACGCGTCCGATTCTCGGCGATTGGAGAATTTTGATAAGGGAACAGCTGAAACCCGAACAGGCATTTAGAATTGGAATCGGTTAGTCTGCGACAAGCTTTATGTTTTCAGAAGCGCGAAAAAAAAGTTGGGCTCGCAAATTCGCCAAAAAATTATGTTTTAAATTTTCGAAAGACTTCTGTTTACAACCAAGATTCTCAAAATATTGCAAAATATCTATAATTTTTAGAAAAGACTCCGTCCACTTATTACATATAAGGATGTTCGTGATAGTCCAGTATTCTAACAAACCCAGCAGTGAAAACGCAACCAGAGCAAAAGACCATACTTTCATTGGCGCTAA
The DNA here is from genome assembly GCA_034211315.2 of Aedes japonicus. Lineage (NCBI taxonomy): Eukaryota > Metazoa > Arthropoda > Insecta > Diptera > Culicidae > Aedes > Aedes japonicus. The sequence continues at coordinate 51,610 of JASCZW010000497.1, forward strand.
CCTCTACCCATCAAACATTGTCTACAGAACAAGAGCTTTTTTTAAAACTAAAAATGACTTATTCTGGCTTCCAATTTGCTTCAATTGTGCGTTGAAGTGAGGGCTCTACATCATCGAAGCATTAAAATGAAAATGAATCACTTTTCTATTCATTTCACTTCTCTTCAATTAGCTTTCGTGCAGTGAATAAATCTTACTCTCACCGATCCACTTTCAATTCATTTTCATATTTCATTCATTGATTCATTTGCAATCTAGCCACACCGACAAAAGCGTTTCAATTGAAATTCAAGCTTGTTTCAAAAAAAAATTTCAATAAATCTTTTTGAACCAAGAAAAAAACTTCACAAGATACTCTACGTCAAATACTATACAATTTTTACAAATTCCAAGAAAATTCACGCAATTCATTTACGAAAATTTCATAAAATCTCGATGAACCTAAGAGTTTGCCCCATTCAGATTTTTACTACAATTTAAGTTAGACATTGTAGAAAACACTTAGCTTTCCAGAAAACTTCGTGAAATATTTTAGGAAAATTGTACCTTTTGTATGGATACTTATAGTTAAAAATATCAGGATTCCTCAGAGTTTGGTTTCAATTTAACGAATACATCGTTGGTTTTAAACTTAAATTGGCAAGACACTGTTTTGTAAATTTTTTTGAACTGCAATTAATTTGCAACAGATTTTACGAAAATTACGCTAAATCTCTCAGAACTCCAAGAACTTTTTCAAACATTCTACGAAACTTCCGTTAAATCTTTTGGAACTACAATAAAGATCGTTGAACATTTCTAGTAATATCAATACATTTTTTAGACCGCCACTTTTCAAAATACTTCAATTTTGTTTAACCTCTCCAAACTTACTGGAGTTTTCCTTAAATTCTTAAAACCACATCAGGTAAGTTCTTAAAATATTTTTTAGAAAATTCGGTTGAATCTATTACGTAACATTTTACAAAAATATAGTTACTACTGAAAATCGTATGAAATAACTGTTAACATTTAACAACAATTTAGTTTAATCTTGCAGAACTGAATCTTGGTGAACGCGAGCTTTCAAGGGGGGATATGCAGTTAGAACGAGAAAAAAAAACTCATTTTTGAAAAAAAGATTTCAAGGGGAAGATTTTACTCAAATCAATCGAAACTTTTTTAAAATTATAAGTGTATCCATGTAGTGTACAAAAATATTGTTTTCTAATTGTGTTCATCAAAATGGCGGCCGTAAGAGAGCGTTGAAAAATTCGTTGTATTTTGCTTGTGCCGGCTCTCCTGGTCGCAGTTTTGATCTGAAACCTGCTTACTCAAAAAATTACATTAATTACATTTACAATTAGTAGATGAATTAAAAAAAAAGTTTAAAACAAAATTTGCACTTTTGGCGTAACTTTTTTGAAAAAGTCCACATTTTTTCCGACATTCGATCACATTTTTTCATGTTTAATAAAAATATAACAATAATTTTTAATGCATATAGAAGGTATATAAGTTTCAGCTTGATAAACTCTGAAAATGCTGTACTGAGAAAAACGCGTTGAAAGTAGGTCTTCTCGTTCAAACGTCTCTTTGAACCTGCGCCGCGTGAAAATGGTGTCTTCGAAAAACGATAAAAAGAAACACTTGAAGTTCGAATTTCGAAAAAAGGGTTTCAGGAGCGTATTCTCCGCGAAATCATTCTAACCGTAGATACCCCCTTAAGTGGAATACATGTTACGAGAAAAAGAGAAGAAAGAGTATTAATTTTCATTTAATTCAAAGCAAAAAGGTAGTTTAATTAAGTGGTAATTACAAATCTTGGTAGAACTACAATGAAACGCAGAAGACATAAAAAAATGCTTTAAATAACTTTGAACCAAGAAAGCAACTTAACAAGAAAATTTTGTTAAATCTTAACTGATATTTTCAAGATGTTTTACAAACAATTCGTTAAATTTGTAGTAAATTAAATTAAAATTCCAAGATGTTTAACGAACATTTGTTAATCTTCTCAGATCTCCAAGGATCTTCTTAAAACGAGCTGCAAAAATTTCACAAATCTTTTGGCAAATTCGGCAAAATTCGGCAAAAACCTTCATGAAAGTTTTCAAAATTCCTTAATTTACAAACATTTTGCTAAAATACTCGAATTTTCAGGGATTTTTTTGATAAGTTTTCTTAAGCTCCAAGGAATCGAAACAAATCGTTCAATCTTTTTGTACTTCAAGAATGTTCGTAAAACATCTTAAAAGAATTGTTGAAACTTAAGTACTCCAAATAATCGTTAATCATCTTACAAAAATTCCGTTGAATATTGCCCATACATCGCTTGAAAGTCAAAGGAATTTCGTAGGACCTTTCAAGAAAACTTAGTTTGATCTTTTAGAACTCAAACAATTTTTTTGCAAATTAAGAAATTTGGTTAAGGAAAACGTTTCAGAATCTACCAGCTTTGTTTAATTATTTTCTAAATTTTCTAAAATTTCAAGGAATTAAAAAAAATCATTGAATCTCTTCGTACTTCAAGTAAATTCATTAAAAATTTAAAAATAAAGTTCGTTCAATCTTTCAGAACTTTAAAAACTTCTTCAAACATTTTGCAAACATTTAGTTAATAATTGCATAACTCCAAGAAAGTTTATCTTAGGTTTTAAGATCTTTTCGACCTTCAAGAAAATTCACAACAAAAATTTACTTAAATCTCATTGGCTACAACTAACCTATTAAGAATACTTTCACTTTTTTTAAACACTATTTTAAAAAAAAACTTTTTTGAGCGTATTAGTAGAACAATTGTGATTGGGAAACTACGAGAATTTAAAATTTAACACTTCATTTGATCACTTTTTAAAATAATAAAAAATTAAACCTTGAAACACTTTTTTAAATTTTCGCTAGTAATCGCGAGCAAATTCCTTTTAATTCCACTATGAGCTTATCTTTTGACAGATAGGCCTATTTCGTCTGCTACTTACAGACTTCTTCAGTGTCGAGCTTTAGTGAAATTTTTAGAGCTTTTATAATTTATAACGCTTCTTTACTCTGTCGAAATTCATTGAAACGCTTTAAATAAAAATGTAACTTCTACTCTTTGTGAAGTTTCATGAGCTCAGGGGTTTTGAAATGAATCTGATTGGCTTGGACGGTCTGTGTAGAATAAGAACTTAGAAGATTAGGATCGAAGGTTTATCATCACACAAAACCGTGTCCATAAAACTTGTTGGATCTTTATATAAATAAAAGGAACTCTATTCAAAACCAGAAACAGACATGGTCTTTTCCAGTTTTTACTTGATTTTGAAGCTCTTCACAACTTCACACCGATTCAATACGGTTCAAAAACCTGAATTGAGTTGAATTTAATATGCACTTCCCTCAAAATAAAAGAGTAACAAGAAGACATGAAGAAGTTTGCAGAATTTCGTACAATAAAGGTTGTGGAAGATTGCAATATGACCGGACAGTTGAACAGCAAGTTTCTTCAGATTTCAAAGATCTCCTTTCAGTTCAAGGAAACGTCGCGTGACAGGAATCATACTAAAATGAAGCAGAACATGTATTACCTGACAACTAGATGGAGCTGAAAAAGGTCAAAGAGTTTTTAAAGATTTCTTTTTATCGACTGACGCAGCAAGAAGCAGGTTTGTACTTGCATTTTTGAACCTCAATCGCTATCTAGCATTTCTCGAGAACTTTTTCAAACAGACGTATCTGATTTTGTAAACAAAGAGAGGAAGTAAGCTTCAAACATGAATTTCTCAAAACTCTCAGCAGCCTCATGGAAAGTAGCATCACCATCATGTTGGGGAACAACATGTTATTCCTTGTGTTGGTGGCCCCAGTTTGCATGAAAGTGCTAAGGGTTTCAAGAATTTATCGTTTGAATCGTACTCCCCCCCCCCCCCCTTGTTTACAATATCAGATCCCATGTAGTACACTATGGTCATAATTAGTTGTAGTAACTTGATTATGACTTAGCTAGTCATATTTATGTTATCTCAACTGAATGGCAACAGGTGTGCTACTAGGGATACGTCTGTTTGAAAACTCGAAAAAAGTACTCGAAATGTTAAGGTGGAATTGCAGTTACATTTTCTTATTGTCAGAAGGCGATAAAGTCTGATTCGTGTTTATTCCAGCTCTCTTAAATATCCTTACCTCAAATCATTTTGATATCAATTTAAATAATCATTCAACAGCATTAATGCATTCGGGTTAATTATTTAACTGATGAGTTGAATTAGATCAGTCTTGCCTGTTCAGTTCAGTGTGAGAAAAGAGTCAAAAAATCAAAATGCAAAAAGTCTATTTTTTAACTTTCAAGGAAATTTATGAGATTCCAGTAAATCTTCCAGAACTACGTCGATTTTCGTTGGAAGTGATACGAATATTTCGTTAAATATTTCAAAACTTTAAAAAGGTCAACTCTTTACGAAAATTTCGTTACTAGGCTTTCCGTTCAACGCTTAACGAAAATTTCGTTGAGTCTTATTGAATCCTAAAAAAGTTTGTGGAACATTTAAAGGAAGTTCCATTAAATATTTTTGAACTGCAAGGAAGTTCTAGCAGAAATTTAGAATAAACCGCATTAAACATTTTGAAATATTATTGTTGAATCTCGCCGATTCGTTACTGATTGTTTAAATTTTAATGAAAATTGCTGTGTTAAAATGACGCATACATTTCGTATTGCTTGTGACGGTCAAACATGTGAATATAACAAACGAATAAGCTTAGGATTATTTTGATTGTGGTTGTCAGTTGATTTTCAGGGCATGTACTATTTTTTTAAGAACTTCATTTGAGAAGTTCTTAAACTCATAAGATTCCAGTGAATCGCTCAGAAATACAATGATCATCGTTGGAGAGTATACGAAAAGTTCGTTAAATTTTTTAAAACTTAAAATATACAACATTCTACGAAAATTTCGGTGGTTCTCTTGAGCTCCATGGATTTTCGTTAAACGTTTTACGAAAACTTGAATGTTGAATCTTATTGAATCCTAAGAATGTTTTTTTAAGCAATTTAAGAAAACTCCATTAAATATTTTGAACTCTAATGAAGTTCTTGAAATGTTTTAAGAAAATTTCGTCAATTCTTTTAAGATCTGATTTGATCATTTTACAAAAATTTTAAATCTTGTAGAAATTTGGATTAAACCTTGGTTAACATTTTGCAATATTACTGTAGAATCTCGTCGATTCGTATCTGATTGTTTAAATTTTAACGAAAATTGTTGTGTTAAAATCACGCATACATTTCGTATTGTTTGAGCCGGTCAAACATGTGAACATAACAAACGAATTAGCTTAGTATTATTTTGATTGTGATTGTCAGTTGGTATGCAAAGCATGTACTATTTGTTAGAGAATTCCAAGGAAATTAATAAGATTCCAGAGATTCTCACAGAAATACAATTAGCTTTGTTGGAGATTATACGAAAATTTCGTTAAATCTTTCAAAACATAAAATGTTCAACATTCAACGAAAATTTTGTTAGTTCTCTTGAACTTTACAGATTTTTGTAAACGTTTTACGAAAATTTCGTTGAATCTTATGGAATCCTAAGAAAGTTTCTTAAATATTTTAAGGAAACTCTATTTAATATGTTTAAACTCCGAAATGCAATGTTGAAATGTTTAAACAAATATTCGTCTTTGGATCTTTTTTGAACATTTTACGAAAATGTTAAAGCTTGTAGAAATAAAGAATAAACCTCGTTAAACACTTCGCAATTTTTTGTAGAATCTCGGTGATTCGTAACTGATTGTTTGAATTTTAACGAAAATTGTTATTTAAATATTACGCATACATTTCGTATTGGTTGAGCCGTTCGAACATGTGAATATAACAAACGAATTAGCATATAACAAACAAATTAGTATTGTTTTGATTGTGGTTGTCAGTTGAGTTTTAAGGACATGTACTATTTGTTTTAGAATTCCAAGGAAATTCATAAAATTCCAGTGATTCTCTCAGAAATACAATGTCTTGTGGAATTTCGTTAAATCTTTTAAAACCTTAACTGTTCTACATTCTTATCTTTTCTAGTTCATTCTAGCTCAGTGATTATCCGTTCTGTACATTCTAACTCAGTGGTTATCCGTTCTGCTTACTGATCAGATGGTTGGGATGAGTTCAATCTCAGGCCCGTCCCCTTCCGTGCCATTCGTCACTTGCCTCTTAAGAACAAAAGCAGTCTACTGACCTTTCGACGCCGGTACTGATCTATGAATAGAATGAATTAGTGAATTTGTACAATGAACATATAAAGCTACTTCTAAGCTCCATCTATGTGGTTCTCTGTGCAAATACACTAGTTCTGTTCAGTAACGGAGTAGTTCGAACATTTCGTTAGTTCTCTTGTAAACTCCATGGATTTTCGGTAAACGAGTTATGAAAACTTCGTTAAATCTTTTAAAACTTAAAATGTTTGACATTTTACGAAAATTTCGTTAGTTCTCTTGTAAACGTTTTACAAAAAAAAAATGGTACCATCCTAAGAACGTTTGTTGAACACGAAAACTTCATTAAATATGTTTGAACTCTAAGGAAGTTGTTAGGATGTTTTTAGAAAAGTTTGTCAGTTAGGATGTTTTTTTGGACATTTTACAAACCTATTAAATCATGTAGAACTTTACAATGAATCTCGTGAAACATTTTGCAAAATTTTGGTGGAATCTCATCAAATCGTAACTGATTGTTTGAATTCAAGTCAACGAAAATTGTTGTCAAACATGTGAATATATCTAACGAAATTTGTTTCGTAGCTTAGTATTGTTTTGATTGTGCTTGTCAGTTGATTTTCAGATTATGTACTATTTTTTTAAATCTCTTGCTGTATATCTACGTCAACAAAAATTAGAAAATTTTCGATATTCACAATTGATAGTTAAAACCGGGAGTTGATCCCAGTTACCACCAACATGGTCTTGTTTTATACCTGCATATCTTTTAACACACGGAAACAAATCCGTTTCTGTTTTCATGAATAAAAAATCACGAAACCAACTTTCACCATATTTTAGGAATTCATGACTCTTCTTCATGGTTTCATTATTGACATGACAGATGCCAGTCATGAACATTGGAAGACTCGTTTTGCCTCTAATCTAAAGTTGTGTAATCAGCTTCATTAATCAAAAGTCTCTTCAAGAATAGCTTTAGTGTAGTAAATACGGTGGTTTTTTTTTTTCACATTCTAAGTCGATAAAGTAGATTTGCCATATTCATAAATAAACTTTTCAGTATCATGAATTCAGCTCATGGTTTTGACCAGATTTATTCATGATTTCAGTGCGGCGGGAAGTTCATGGTATCATGAATATTGTTCATGTTGTATATTCATAAAACGAAAACACAACATATGCAAGAAATCATGGCCTGTTTTTCTCGTTTTGAAGAACACATTATTTCCCGTGCACGAGAATCAATCTATAGAAAACAAAGTTGTGATAGACATTTCCACAAACAAAACTTTCAAGGAAATTCACTAGATTCCAGTGAGTCTCTCAGAAGTCTGACAATTTTCAATGGAGGTTATATAAAAATCGTTTAAACTATTGGATCTTAAAAAACATAATATTTTTTAGAAAATTTTGATGCAACTCCAAATATTTTAGCAAGATAATTGACCTATCCAAACTCACAATCTATGTTGAATAAATGCTAAATCAGCTATTTTAATGTCTGAGAAGCTTATTTTTTATTGAACAAGCTGTTACATTACAGCATGTAATGTTTGTTGGGATATTTCGTTGAATCTCTCGGATCTTAGAGAAAATGCGTTAAGCAATTTACGAAAATTTCGTTAAATCTCTTAAACATGGAGTTTCGTTAAAATTTGTTTTTTTTTCGAAAATTTCATTAAATCTCCAAGAAACTGCTAAAATATTTAACAAGAAGTCCTTTAACCAAATTAGAACTCCATAGAAATTTTTATAATTTTTTACGAAAAGTTCGTATGGCTTAAACCGGTTTGACATGTGAATAAAATAAACGAATTCGTTAAACAGCTTAATATTTTTTTGAAAGTGCCTGTTTGTTGAAAATTTTCAAGGTCTGTATTATTTTTCAAATCTCTAGATGTGGAAAGTAGAATCTTACTCTACGTAATCTTGATATTACAAGTTCGAACCCGGTCTTGTTCAATAGCTACACATATCTATAAATTAGAAGAAAAATTAATATTTTCCTAGAAATTAGAAGAAAAATTAGTATTTTCCATTTAATTCCAACTACCTTTGCTTATCTTTGACAGATACGCGTATTTCGATCTACAATGTGCAGACTTCTTCAGTGTCTCGTACTAATAACTAGACTTTATTAGTAGTCGAGTTATTAGTACGAGACACTGAAGAAATCAACACTTGAACGAAGTACGCGTATCTGTCGAAATAGCTAAGAGCAGTTGGAAATGGAGAATACTAATTTTTCTTCTAATTTCTAGTTACAGGTATTCCACTAAACAGCACAAATCCTCTTGGATTCTACACATATGTCAAATCCTAAAACACGAGAATCAATCCACCCAACCTAAACTTGGCTCGGACATTCCCACAAACCCAACCAAACACGTTTGACATTCTTGTAATCGCCCAATCGTTAGGCAATTTGACAAATCAGTCGTTGATAGTTTTTCCCCTAGCTGTAAGCCGCAATGGCAGCAATGTTGACTTTTTTTTTAATTTTTTTTTATTTTGGCTATCTTCCCTCCTGGAGGCCATCCCGTTCCCCGCCAGGATCGCACTTTTAGTGTTTAAAAGTTCCCATTTTTCCGCTGCATTTGCCTCGGTTGTTTTTGTCGCCACTGCCGCTGCTGCTGCTTCATCATATTTTTTTCGGTTATCTCTCACTTTTCCCTACCTTCTGCTGCCACCGCCATCTACCGCTAGAGGTGCGCCCGTTTTTATGCAACCGCATTCGCATGCTTTGCGCTTTGCCTACCCTGCAGGCGTGTGGGGTGGAGGTGTCCCTGCTCCAGTTTTTTTTTTCTGCCGTTTTTGTTATTGTGCCACCATCGCCATCGCCCACCTCCCGGACCAGTTGTGTGGCCGTGTGTTGGTCGGTTGGTCGGTCGTCGCTTTCTCTCACTTTTATGATTGATGTAATTTTAAAACCGCTACCTGCGCTATCGGGACGTTATCTTTAATTTTTATGAGAGTTGCAACCCTCATTTTGCCGGCTTTGCGCTTTTTTTTTCTCGCTCTCCGTCGCTGGTTCTGGTTCTCCGGTTCTACTCGGCTTGAGCTGCAGCCTGTAGTAGTGGCTGGCCGCCGGAGTGGAAGATACGGATTTTTCCGCCGCATTCGCACCGTTTGCTAGGATTTTTCCTGGCTGGTTGCTATAATAATTTTGATGGCGAATAAAAGCGAATGAGCAGATAAGACTCCGTGTGTTTGTCGCTGTCGCCTGGTTTTCCCTGCCGTGCCCAACTGTGCCGTAATTTGGTGCGCTTTTCCTTCAGTGTAGCTTGTTTTTCCTTGCCAGGGAACTGGAGGGGGCGGAGGTGTTTGGGCAGTTTGTCCATCCATCAGTTGGAATTCGAGAGGGACGCCTGGTCATCTGATGATAATTAGCGTCTTCTCCGAGGCGATTTTAAATTGCTTAGTGCCGGTTTTTATTTGAGTTTGACGGAGTCGGATGCCTATCTTTCGCTGTCCAGGCACGGCTGAGGATGAGTTTGGGAAATTTTTGGGATTATTAAACAAAATTTCCTTTACAATACAATCTCGAATGTCTTTGAATTCGGTTGGAATCCTCCAACGGCTTAACGGTTCCACCGCATTCCACTGCGGCGCAATCTGCCTTGAAAAATCAATTTCCCCAGCACCTCTATGCCTCGGAGAATACGCCTCAATCTGTCATGATGGTCTCACATCTTTCTCGCGCCCACTTAATTATTGCCAGCGACTACTTCTGCGGCTCATGCGGTCACATCGATCTTCTCCCCAGAGGGAAACTCCTCACGAATCCGACCAACCCCAAAACATGCAAAACATGAAAGCACAACATGTGTACCTACAAGACAGAGCCTTATTCCCTTTTGGCTGCTGCTTCTCGTTACTCCCCAAAGGAAGCCAGGAATTGACGGAGTGGAGCCTCCCATCGCCGTCGTTGTTGTTCATTTGCATGTCCCCGCCGAAGACAGCATGTTTAATTCAAACTAACAACCGCAGTCACTCGATTTTCGCTGTGCTCCCTCTTTCGGAGTTTCTTTCGCTGCACTTCCCCAGGGACATCGGACGGGGCAACGACAACAACGAAGAAGACGTGGACATGGTCGTGCACACGGAATTGGCCACACGATGACGAGGCCGGCGATGATGACGATGATGTGTAGCAGTTTTGTAGCACGAGGTGGTTGGGAGCTTGCTTGGTCCAAAGTCATCTCGAGAAGATCTTGTTGCCTCTCAGCATCTTCATCGTCGTCGTCGTTGTCGTTGTCGTTGTTGTCGTCGTTGCTTTCCATCAACACCGGTAGCACGGACTCCTGCTGGATCACGGCTCATTATTTATAGTCGGCGGCCGTCGTCTCCTGGCTGCCACTGCTTATTACTTTCAATTATCCCAATTTATACGTAAGCAGGGAAGGTGGTAGGTACGAAAGTTGCGAATCCGTTCGGTTCGGTTCGGTTCGGTACGGCCGGGGAGGTCCGACAGCGCTTCCTTATAAAGCGCCTCCGGTGTGTCACATTTGCATACGTGATCACAGGCGGTTCCACCGGGAGAGGGAAACGGACGGACGACGCACGGCGCGCGCATCGTACACACATCATAAAGTTATTTATTATAATTTCTGCTTAAGCTGGACCGGGGGTCCCAGCCAGTGGTGGAAAGGCTCGCAATAATGTGATTATATGGGGTCTAATAAGAAGGGGGCCCGGGAGGTTCGATGGAGGTGAGTGTATGCAAATAAGGCACCTTATTGGTTGCGGGAGATATTATGGAAATTGTAAATGAGGTCGTTTTTTGGATTGTTTTGATGAACCCAAATGTGTTCTGCAGTTAGTGAATCATGTTTTTAATGGGACTGGAATGGGATTGGAATGGAGAACTCGACAAAATCAAACAAATATCGTACAAATCGACAAACAAACATCGTAGATCGAAGCAAGCGGTGCGGAAAATCTGACAGGTTGATTTTTTGTCGGCTGCGTTCCATCATCGAATTCCCAATAGTTTCATATTGTTTTGAACGGTTTGAATTCTACTAGGCTGCCTGAAATGTGAATGTGAACCATTTAAATCCGAGTTTCGAGTTTTGATAAAATACTATTTTTTACGCAAGAAAACGGCTGACGAAACCAAAGCCAAGCTGGATAAGTATTTTTCCGTTGATTCAAACGATTCATAAGCGGTTTGCTGAATTTCGTTGTGGTTGTACGAGCACCGTTGACGCACCTCGTTCTGAACGCCCAAATGAGGTCACTACAACAGAGAACGTCGATATAATCCATGACATAGTATTGGAGGATCCAAAAGTGAAATTGAGAGACTAGCTAAGGCTTTAGGCATTTCAATGGACCGAATTGGCAACATCATGCATTCCGTTTTGGGTATGAAGAAGCTCTGCGCGCGAGGGCTACTGCGTTTGCTTACAGGGTGCGGCAGAAAATAATGCGAAAATTTGATCTATTTCTTTCAAATCCCATTTTCAACTAATTCAAATCCCATTTTCGAGTGCAGTTATCTTTATAAAGTCCTTTTCAACAAATTTATTCAATTCCATTTTTATTAATAACATCCTCGAGCCGACGCCGGAAGCCAGAGTATGCCTTTCGGACGTAGTCCTCCGACATTGACTGCCATGTGCGTGTTATGGATAACTTCAGAGTTTTCACGCTAGGGTGTGATGTTTTGCAGGCTTGTGCTTCAACATATGCCCAAATCGAATATTCCAACAGATTAAGATCTGGACTGCTAGGGGGCCACAAATCCCTCGGCCAAAACTCCATGTCATCGTTCAACCAGGGCTGTAGGGCAACGTTTTGGTCCTAGGAGAAGTTGGCCTTCACCCTGGGAAGCACTTGGTCCTCCAAAAAAACCGATATACACTTCGGTATTGATTTTTGTTGATCCAACATCAATGAAAACAGGCGGCATTTTCAAACCGTTGGACGCCACCAAGCCAAACATCATGACACTAGCCGGATGTTTGGTTTGAAATTTGAATTTCACCTTTTCCGGAACGTTCTCCATTTTCTGCGGTGAAATGAACCGGTCCGTGCAGCTGTTGTCCACAGCATCGATGCTGAAAAGCTTTTCGTCGGAGAACAGGATTATCATTTTTTCCTTCTTCAACAAGGAAAGCAATCTCTTGGAACGAGTCACTCGTAGTTCCTTGACCCGGTCCGTAATCAAGTGGCGTTTCACTCTGGCTCTGGAAGATGCATGCAGGTCTTCTTTGATGATTTTCCGCATGGATTTCTCCGAAATATTGACTACCTTTGCAAGTTTTCTTATGGAACGCACCGGGTTGCGAGCAATTTTTGCACGGACCGATTTGATCACGTTTGGCGTGCGTGCAAAGCGCGGACGTCCGCTTCCCGGCTTCCGCTGCTTAGGACCATCCTGCAGGGACTTTTTTATGTGGTAAATTGTTGCCAAATGGCATCTTACCACCTTGGCAATCTCTTTCGGCTTCTTCTGGGCGAACAACAAACTGGTGATCACTTCTTACGCGAATATTTTGACGAATTTGCAATAAAACAAATAGAATGTTTGGATGCACTTTCGACACTTTTTTCGAATTCACTTTCGACAGAAATTAATCACTAGCTACACGAATTAACCCAATACTCAAGTTTGAACATTTTCGCATTATTTTCTGCCGCACCCTGTACAGTGGATCAAAAACGCATTCGTGTTACAACCTCTCAGGAGAATTTGAGCAAGTTTACATGCACTCCGAAGGAGTTTGTGCGCCGATTCATAACCATGGATGATACTTGGATCCATTACTACACACCGGAGTCATCGCAGCAGGCGAAACGGTGGGTTTCAACGGGACGCAACAATCGTCGGAAAAGGTTATGACCTCCGTGTTTTGGTATGCGCAAGGTGTAATATTCATCGACTATCTTGAGAAAGGTAGAACCATTACTGGCGCATACTCTGCAGCGTAATTGGGTCGTTTGAAGGATGAAGTCCAGAAAAAATGGCCGCATTTGCAGAGAAAAAGTGTGGTCTATCATCACGACAATGCGCCTGCTCGTTCATCCTCAATTGCTCAAGCAAAATTGAATGAAATTCATTACCAATTGGTTCCCCATCCACCGTATTCGTCAGACTTATCCCCCAGTGACTTCTATTTGATCCCAAACCTGAATAGATGGCTCACTGGTAAGCGATTTTACTCAAATGATGAGCTCATAGCTGAAACCCCCTCTCGAAGATCATGGTTGTCACCTTGTCGTAGGTGAGAGGGCTAATCCCATGCAAAAGGCCAGCATGGGAGACCAAGAACATGATCAGCAGTGATAGTATCACACTCTGCTTTCTTTCAATTGCCACGTCGTAGTACTTTTATTGGAAGGCACTGAAAAAGGTGTGATACTCGCAATTCTCTTTTATAGGAATCTACGAACAATATACAAATGGCGGATTTGTAGGTTTTTCTGCAATTGCGGCAGGACAGTAGTCTGCAGACATGGAGTTGTCAGTGGAATTGTTGTTATTAATATCCCTTTACTATATTAAACATCCATCCATTTTGCCGTTTCAAATTTCTTTCACTCTATATATACTTATTTCTTTATTATGCTCCATATTTGATATATATTGCATGGAACTAATTATATATCGTTGATTTAAAACAATTACATACTGGGCTGGGGGTCCATCAGGGCATCATTGAAGTTGTAATTGGACAATGAAGTAAACAGCCAACCGGAGTCTAGAAGGGGATTTGTCTATCATTTATGATTGGTACATTCCACTCCAACAGTTGTTATTAATTTGACACGCTTTTCTCAAACAAACTATCTAGTGGAAAGCGTAGCGATGTATTGAATTTAGAACGGTAACAAATTATGATCTTTCTGTTAAGTTGAACCGCATGCAGGGCAAGGCCCACGTGAGGATGGTGGCTTCCTACATACATACATACATGATGAGCTCATAGCTGAAACCGATGGCTATTTTGAAGGACTTACGAAGGAGCACTATTCGGATGGGATAAAAAAATTATAAAATCGCTGGACCCGCTGTATCGACCTAAAAGGAGAGTATGTTGAGAAATAAAACCGAATTTGGCAAAAAAAATTTGCTATCTTTTGACGGTGTGGAGACGAGGGAGAAGAGGCCGCTGTTGTCGGCATGAACCATTGTGTTTGCGCAGGCATTTCCGACACAGTTTACATTCGCGAACAGCGTCCACCTTGAATCAGTGCTGAATTCAGCAAATCGCTTACACTTCGTTACGGCTTGGCATCCACCTTTACAATCTGTCACGTTCGTTGAGGATTATTTGTTTTGCTTTTGATGACACCTCTTGGAGCTTACGATCACATGATTAACCATCCGCGTGTACGTTCAAGAATCCATCTTTCTTGTTCGGGCGCGGCTTTGAGTCTCCACTAGCCGAAGCTATTACTGCACTTGCATCTTCCGCCGTTGGGTACATCCAGGTGCTGAAGTCGGTCAGGTTGGGGTTTGGGGTATTCCTGGAGTACTTCGCCCAATCTAGCTTCAAGGTTGATGGTAATCTGTCCACAAGTTCATAACGAAACGAAGCGTTATAGACGAAATCGTTCACTCCACAGGCTTGAATGGTTGCAACAAAGTTCTCAACAGTGAGTGCGAAGCTTACCAGCGTCTTTAATCGATCGATGTTCGGCGACGGTAGAGCTCGAACTTTCTTCACGATCGCCTGTACGATCGCTTCCGGCCGGCCATATAACATTAGTAGCGTGGACATCACGCTAGCTACATTGGATGGATGAAGGACTCGGCATCTAACTGCTTCTAATGCCCTGCCTTTAAGGCATTTTCGGAGACGTAGCATGTTCTCCTCGTAAGGAAATCTACACATTTGAGTGGAACTGCTGAAGACCGAGGCGAAAAGAGGCCAATCTTCTGGGTTTCCGTTGAATTTTGAGAGCTCCTTTGGAACCGGTTGTCGTGCAGCTAGCTGGCTTCGATTGAGAATGCAGACTGTTTTATTACCGACGGACTGCATCGAAGTGATCACGCTGCATTGGAGTTGATCGCTGCCCTGGAACGAACTGATTCAGTGGCACTAGTGTCTCTCTTCTATCGTACGGAACTGGCGTCGGTTGCACCTGACGACTGGTGATGAATTGATGGTTCACCTTCAGGTAGTTTAGTCCTGTCGGTGGCAGCGGTAGTTGACTCTGTTGATACACGGGTTGATCGACGTCTTGTCCAAGGTTTCGAGCTGATTGCTCTGCTGGCCGTCATGCATTATTTGCAACTGGCATAACTATCTCATCAACCGCAAGTGCGGAATCAGCATCGACTCTGAAACGATTTGTATCGGCAATCCACTGCTCGATCTTTCCACTTCTCCTAGATCGTTGCGACGGGTTGGAAATTTGGTCTTTTCGAATCTCCGAATTTAATGAGGGGTCAGCAGAGCGAGGCAATGTATCGCGCAACAAACGCACACATTGGGCCCAGCTCCAACTGTTGTTCTCAACTTCCTTAGTAACATTTACACACTGGAAATGAAATAATTCTTTACACGCGTCGCATTGAACCATCTCCAGATTATTTAGCTCATCACAAAACTGACAACTTGATTGACGGATCGAACGCACGTCTCGTGGTGGGTTGCGTCTCCAAGCGTCTGCGATACTACCGGGTTTACTTCCCAAATTTTTCGGTTTTGTACCCGTCCCATGGGCATCAGAGACTTGCTTATCTACATTTACCTCGATGTTGGCGTGTCCTACAAGATCAACTGGGAACACATTCGCCGACGAATTATCGATTTGCTGCGGGTTCACACCCGTTTTGGGATCCGGCTTTGGATTGCTTGGACTTCATCCTTGATGACATCTCTCAATTCGGTATAAGAATTTATAAAAATGTTGGGAAAATAGCTGCGATGGTCGCCAGAATAAGCCGAGTTTTACTAACTTTATTGCAGCGATAGAGAGAGAGTTATCAATTCTTCTAGTAATTCGCTACACTCCTGAACATATGAAATATTTCGTGAGCATCCCTACTGTCCGTGCAACTACAGCCTTTTTCAAGGCAAATAATGATAGTTGAAGATAGTAGGTGCTGGTGATTGTTCTCACTGCTTTCTAGGGGTATTTTGGCTAAT
Source organism: Aedes japonicus (assembly GCA_034211315.2). Lineage (NCBI taxonomy): Eukaryota > Metazoa > Arthropoda > Insecta > Diptera > Culicidae > Aedes > Aedes japonicus. Next base: position 67,890 of record JASCZW010000497.1, read on the forward strand.
AAGTAGTCAATTTAGTAATTTAAGTACAACCGCTAGATAGTTTTAGGTTTAACAATTCAATTTAGTTTTATTTAAGGATAATTGAAGCACTAATAACTAATAATATATAAACATGGACTTCTGTCTGTTTGTCTGTCTGTCTGTCTGTCTGAACCTAATAGAATCGAAAACTACTGAACCGATCGGCGAGAAATTTTTTATGCAGGAGTTTTTGGGACCGGGAAAGGTTCTAATGATAGTTTGAGACCCCTCCCATCTCGGGAAAGGGGGCTCCCATACAAATGAAGAACACACTTCTGCATAACTCGAGATCTAATCAAGCAAAGGAAACCAAATTTAGCATGTGGGAGTTTTTGGTGGCGAAAAGTGTTAAGTTTGAGACCCCTTCCCTTTCTAGAAGGGGAGGTTCTCATACGAAAGAAACAGAAGTTTCTGCATAACTCAAGAACTAATCAAGCAAATGGAACCAAATTTAGCATGCGGGGTTTTCAGGAGGCAAAAAATGTTTCTATGATGGTTTGAGACCCTCCCCTCTCTAAGAAAGCAATAGAAATTTTGGAGAAGAAATGTTTCTACGGTGGCTCGAGACCCCTCCTCTTTCTGGTAGCAAAGGGGGGTGGGGGGTTCTCATAAAAATGAAACACAAATGTAAACCAATCATGAGAATTGTTCCTACTGTTATGAACATTTGTATGCAGGAGTTTTTGGGACCGGACAAGGTTCATATGATAGTTTGAGACCCCCCCTCCATACAAATCAAACACAAATGCCATAACTCGAGAGCTTATCAAGAAAATGGTATCAAGTTTGGCATATGCAGGTTTTTGGAGACAAAAAATGTTTCTGTGATAGTTTCAGACCCCTCCCCTATCAGGAAGGGATGGCTCTGATACAAATGAAACATATTTTTTTGTATAACTCGAGCACTAGTCAAACAAATGGAACCAAATTTGGCATGTGGAGCTTTTTGAAGGCAAGAAATGTTCGGTTTTTGAAGGGGGGGGGGGGGGGGAGTTCATACAAATGAAACACGTATTTTAACCAAACAATAGAATTATCCCTACTGTAATGAAAATTTGTATGCAGGAGTTTTTGTGGCCGAAAACGTTCTTATGATGGTTCGAGACTCCCCTCCCGTCTAGAAGGGGGGGGGGGGGGCTTCCATACAAATGAAACACAAATTTCTGCATAACTCGAGAGCTAATCAAGCAACTGGAACCAAATTTGGCATGTGAGTGGTTTTGGAGACAACAAATGTTTCTATGGTGGTTTGGGATCCCTTCTCTATCTGTGAAGGATGGTTCTCATAAAAATGAAACAAATTTGTGCATAACTTGAGAACTAATCAAGCAAAAGAAACCAACTTTGGCAGGTGGAGGTTTGTGAAGGCAGAAAGTGTTTCCACGGTGGTTCGAGACACCTCCTCTCTTTGAAATTGGGGGCTTTCAGTTGGGAGAATTATCCCAACTATTATGAAAATTTGTGTGCAGAGGTTTTTGGGGCCGGAGAAGGTTCTTATGATTGTTCGAGGCTCCTTCTCCGCCTGGAATGGGGGCTCTGAAACACGAATTTCTGTATATCTCGAGAGCAAATCGAACCAAATATGGCATGTGGGGATTTTGGAGGCAGGATTTGTTTTCCATGGTCGTCCGAGATTCCTCTTTCCAGAAGGAGGGTGGGGTGGAGGGGGGGTTGGCTTTCTCATAAAAACAGAAATTTTAACCAAACATGAGAATTTTGTTGGCAACTAAAAAACAAAATGTGTATTTCGTAGGGAAAGCAGTATATTTTCTAGAAGTTGAGCCCCTTCTTAGTCAAGAATGGAAAACGCGTGAGTTACTCTCTGTTCTACATATGCACAAGAAATTAATCTAAGGTTCTAATGACGTTCAAATTGACAGGATACGGCGTAGTTTGAAGATTAATGTTTTGTCAATGAAATGCTTCTACACAGAAACAAAAATCACTGTAAAAACTGAAAATCTGAGGGTATAATAAAAAATACACACCTACATTTAATTTTGCAGAAATTACTCAGATTAACAAACGAAAATATTTTAAACAAATTTCTTCCTAAAGTTACTTTAAAGCGCCAGTTCTATTATATTTTTATTCATTTAGTTGCAAGCGTAGCAAGCTCGCACTAAATACAGTTAGTATGTTATAAAATAAGAAAAATTCATTCCGTTAACTCTCTAGGAATTGCCACGTCATTATTGGATTATGGATCTTCATTTCCCTGCCATCTATCCGAACTGAACTATCCCGAAGTAACAGATTCTATTATCTCCATCTCAAAATTATTATTTCCTTTCATATATCTTTCATCCTGAATAATATCACCCTTCCCCCGTAGCACCTCCAGCAAACCTTAAAGAAACAGGTTCCCTCCCGCTTTCTTATCCCATATCTTCAATTCCTATGAGTCGCAGATCGTGTAACTTTACGTTCTCCACAGGCTCGTTTGTTCGTAGCAGCAATCCGCGCTCATAAGAATTCCTTCTATATCAATGGATCACTCCCTCCCCTTGATCCCCCATCTTCGTGGTGGCTGAAGCAACCAAAGCCGAGCGGAAGTACCTCTCTTCCTCCCTCAGCGCCTTACTTAGGTCGGTCGCCCTTAAAACTGAAAACAAATTCGATGCAACATGTGAATCGCCTGTTGCACAAAACAAAAAAAAAACCGAACAAACATATGAATTCATTTGGGCTGTGCAACCGAACAAATAAGCATTCGACGTGGAATCGCCTTTCGCGTATGGTGATCAAAAGCCGAAGCCCTAACAGCTAATAGACAGCTCAATGCGGCCGGGTTGGCGTTTTACAGGATGAGTTTGGTTGTTGCAAGGGGCGCGGACCATGTCTTACAAACAATTCAGTACGGTTCACGGTGCGAGGAACGATGCAATGCAATGGCCGCGATAGTAGGCTGTGAATTGACACCCTGGACGCGAGTTTGTTACACTTTTTTTCTTTCTCTCAGCATACTGCGTTTTTTCCCGCCAGAACCTCAAACAACGCTGAAGATGGTATGTTAATGAAGATCGCTTTGAACCGCGTTATAAGCCGCCACCCATAATCATCCCGAGCGGACCAACAACCAGGGAATGTCTTGTGTAGCACTTAAACGGTCATAAATTGATGATGGTTTGTTGCTGAAAGCTACCCAATCTCCCGAATCACAGCACGCACCTGACTAGACGACGGCCTCGGCGTGTGAAGTATGCTCTTCTAATAGCCATCATCGCTCTAATCCAGCCAGGTGGTCCCGATGGACTGCGATTGAATAAAAATCGCGCCTTTCATCGATATCATCCCCACACCATCGCCCCATGTAGCTGCTATTTAAGCCCAGTGCCAAGCAGCAGCGGCTCATTTGCGTTTCGAGTCCCATCATCATCATCGTCGTCGTCGTCGTCGTCATCGTCATGATCACCGGCAGGCAGCCAAGCCCGGCATGGTTGGTTATTTTATTAGCATCAATTTATTATTTACGAGGAACCCGATGCGCGCACGTCCCTCGCCAAAAAAGGCCTTTCCTTGCCGATACCCGAACGGATGGGCACTGGAAGAACCAGGCGACGACACGACGGGAATGCGATCCGAAGCGATGAGAGACTGAAATAATTTATTTTAATAATATACAATTCGAAAGTGCTAATTGTGTAATTTAGCCTTTTTATCAGGTGGATATTATCATCACCCCATGCGGTGCGGGGAGTGCGAATGTGTGTGTGTTTGTGTGTGTGTTGGTGTTTGTTCGATGTTGTTGATGATGTGGAGGAAAGTGGTGAACGCTATTCCTCTAAGCGACGTGGGATTTGACGGCTCTTTCAGCTGCTGCAGCTAAAGTGCTGAAAAGCTGAAAATTAATCGCACTTTTGAACTTGATCATACCTTATTACTGAACACTTTATTTTTCTACCTAACCGGGAGATCCTATAAAGTCTCGTTATTTGGGATTTATTTCGTAAAAAAGTATACGTTGATACGAAGTAAGTTTGGGTTATACACGGCTAAGAAAATGCATTAAATGAACATTCGAAAATGTGTGGTCATGCTACCAGTGTTTAAAGTTTTCTAAGATCCACATAAAGTATAGAGTTTGACTCGTAACGCTGATATATCACCTTTTCGTGGTGCGTTACGGAGTATCCCAGGTATCCGAATTAATTCAAACTAGGGAACATAGGGAAGTGGAACCTATGCTCACCATAGTACATATATTCATCACATTCTGCAGTCATCCAACTTCAAACGTAAATAGATGTTTAATTTCTCCAATAAATGAACGCAGCAAACAAGAACATATAATCCTGGCATATAAAATTAGGTCCTGAATATAAACAAAAACGTTTCGGAGACTTAAATTTCGTTAAAATAATGAGCAGTCAGATTTTCAACACAATTCATCGTATTGATCTAACCGTACTAGGGAATATACTCGAGCCAGACTCCAACTTTTCTCTTTTATTGCACTATATCCTCACACATTTCCGTTGCGTAATTGCACAAACCATAAAAATCACACTTCACTTATTACACTAGCCATTCGAGAATCTCCGAATACGTGATAAAATACTAAAAAAACTATGGGATTAATTTTCACAATAATTTAAATACGCGTGCACCTATTCTGAACCGTGTTAACAATCCACGCAATCGCTTGATGTTGCCAAACTATTTTATTATGACTCTTATTCGAATGAAATTGGTTTGGCAGTTCTTCAATATCACCTTTTTTGTAGGAGTGCTTCAAATCGCCCTATGGTGAACTATTTTATTTTTCCATAGATTAAATAAATAATACCTTCTAATTGTAGATTTTTTCAATATATACCGAGAAATAATATTCCACATTTAAAAATATTTTTCCATCTCTGTTGAATTTGGCGGCACTGCTCACATACTGTGTAGCATACACATCAACGCAAGTGTGCGTGTTCAATCATTCATAGAGTCTTGTTGTGAGTCTTGTTGTCAATATTCTCATGGAAGAATAACAAACAAACCCTTTCATTTTGTCTTGGTTATATGCATGCTACCCAACACCTGTGAAGTGCCGTCAAATGATCTACTTCATTTTTGGGTGTAGTTGTTTAGAGCGTTAACTTGTTTATATTTTTTCTTGATTAAAATCAGTACGATTAACATATGTACACAGATGGGATCAATGTTTTTCGTGATATTATTGAAATAGGTACATAGCAGTGGCAATTTTTCCGTATTAAATTGGAACAAAATTATCAGAATCGAATGTTTTGTGTGTTGCCAAACGATTAACAGTAAGTGAAAGAATAAATTATGAATAACTTGTGTACTCAGTGTTCGATATTCAGTGCATATTCACCGATTTCCACTGGAGGTCTGCTTATTGGGCTCAAGATAGGTTCCGCTTCCCTGTTTGTTTTTGTTGTCAAAGGAACGTATCTTAGTCCTTATTACATTTTATGTCTTTTGAAAAGCGACAATACTCGGATTGGCCAACGAGGATTAGCTTGGAATACGGAAAACATGGTTAGTCTTCATTTATGTGAATTCTCATATTCTATTTGATGTTTTATAGTTTGAATAAGCTAGGACTAGGGTTCTGATGCATGGTCAGTATAGGAGTCATAGTTTGTTTTGTATGCAATGAATCTGGATTTGACTGATAAAGAGTGCTGTCACTCACAAAGGGTTTAAATTGCGGAAACTTTCAATAAAACTTGATTCATTGTCAACAAAACAAACAATGACAACTGGAAAAACAACGAATACTTCATCATTTCTCAATAGTGATGAAGTAACTCGACATGTACTAAACAAAGGATCCCTAGTAGCACACTTGTTGCCAGACAGTTGAGAAAACATAAATATGACATGCAAAGTCATAATCAAGTTACTGCAAATAATTATGATCGTAGTGTGCTACTTGGGATACGGAATATACTAGAACAGATCAAATTACTGGTCGCAGTGGTTTATGTGCCGAACAAAGAAAAAAAAAGTAAAGAGTTTTAAAAGCGGAACCATCAATCTTTCTAATGTTTGTAGCTCTGAAGGAAATACATGGACATGGTCCAACGATCTATGCTGAAACAGTTACTAAGGTAAATATTTGTGTAAGATTATCCAACACCTGTCTAGGGTTATGGTCTCCAAATCTACTTTTGAAACGATAAATCTAGGAGAATTGAAAATTTAACACTTCATTTGATCCTTTTTGAAAAATAAAAATAAAACCTTTCAAGGTTTTATTTTTTATTTTTTTAAAAGTGATCAAATGAAGTGTTAAATTTTCAATTCTTCTAGTTTCCCAATCACAATCGTTCTACTAATATGCTCAAAAAAGTTTTTTTTTTAAAATAGTGTTTAAAAAAAGTGAAAGTGAACGATAAATCGTTAGGTTTTTGTTGGAACGATGTAATTATTAGGCCATCGAATCTTGCTATGCATCTTGCTATGAGGTACCAGGTGGTTACACACCGATTGCCACTCCATCTGCCATATTTAGAAGACGTCTGCATTGAGTTGTCTCGAATTATAATTTCCCGCCTGCTATATCACAAAACATTGCGATTGGTTAAGCGGATTGGAATCATTGGGTATGGGACCAAGTCCCACCCGGGTGCTGCTAGTTTCCAGAAGGCGCGAAATGCGTCTAGGGACACAAATTTGCCAAATCCTCCAATCGTAATTTATGGCGCAGTTTGCTCTTTAGGACATTTAATTTGATTGTGGCAAATATTAGTTCCTTTATAAAAATAGTTTTTAGAATGTAGTTGTACAAATCGGAAGTTTACGAGTAACAAAGATTTGTTTTGTTTTATTTTCTTAATTAATAACGTTCAATTAGTAAATTGTAATTTGAAGATCTAGGTATCTGAAAACTATTGTTCGGTAAGTTTTGTTTCAAATTCCCACCGCTATTCTCCCATAAAAAAGAATAATTCTTATTAACCTCGAAACGACCGCGAGTAATTGGTTTTAACCTTATAACTTAGTTTTAAGCTTATTTTTTATATTACAATTTGTTGAATATAAAATGATAACTTGGCTCTGTAAAGTTGAATCAGTTGAGCCTGAATAAATAAATATATATTAACAGAAAAAAAACACGTGGGTGTGTTTTTTTTTCAATTACATTTCGAGTTGATATACCACCTAAGAGACGTTTCTTTTTAGTTTTAGACAAAATATTCGTTATACTTCCCGGAATATCTCGATCTCGATACGGATCATTTAGAATAATACTGTCTTCAGCAAAGTTATTTAATAGGTCAAGGCTTTTTCATTGGCGCAGGGTTTAGGATTCTTTCACTACGTGGCGCTAGAGTAAAAGTGGTTTTCCTGACTAACTGAATAACTATATCGTGTGTGTGTGTGGCGCTTGTGTGCTTGCACACTTTTGGAATACATATGCTGGATCCGTCTCAAATACGAGGCTTCAGTATCCAGCAAAGCTGTTCAGTACACAGAAAAAAAGTTCTCAAAAATGAAAACGGACCGTGAACTAGTTCATGTTTCTTGGATTTTTACGGTGTATTTTTGCTCGTTCTCGAATTCATGACTGCAGTTCACGGATCTGGTCACGGATATTTTTTTCAGTGTAGGTCAAGACCATTTAATTTGTGATCAGTAGTTCAGGATATTTTCACTGCGTGGCGCTAGTTTACAAGTGGTTTTTCTGACTAAGGTATACCTTGGTATTCTGTCCAATAAACAGTGTCCATTTGGAATGATTTTGTCTTCGAAAATCTCGTTTAAAGACTGGAACGCGCAAACTTTGGTCGACAAAATAATCGTTTCTTTCAGCCAAAATTAATAATTCAAAAATCTTCTTATTTTTCCATTGGGTTTTCATTCATTTAAACGAAAAAATGTTCGTTTATTATTTTGGTTTGTGAGATGAGAAATTCCATTAAATTTTGCACAGTGGTACGCCAGTTAGATATAAACTGCTATTTGGATTTATTAGTATTTTTTAGATTCCGTTTGACCAAGGGAGGGTTTCAGTCTTTGGGTACCCCGTTGTTCGCATCGTACCAATGGATTGCCATTTTCCCATAGTGGCAGCTCGTCCGATCAGAATAGCACAGGTCTATTATGTTGCTTCGGGAATGGTAGCAGCCGCTTTTCCAGGCCTTCCTGGACGTAGATCTCTTAATTGATCGTTCCCGTAGTGATGAAAATGCTGATTTTTAGACCACACGTGCATGTGACCTGCTAGATGAGGTATTTTTTCGGGAACTTCGATAGTGTGATGGTTTTAAAAATTATGGGGCACCTTCATTTTTCCTGATGCGGTATAAAACACCTGTCCTGAAAGCTGCTTGAAATCCGCCTTCAAATAAGTTTCGTCGTCCATTTCGACACAGTCGAACTTTGTGAGCATATTTGTATACAGCTTTCGGAACCACTGCTATGCCGACGTGTATTGTTTTTAATCTCGGTTCGCCACCTTCAGCTTCTTAAACGTCGACAACCCGGCTCATGTCTTGGCCCGCTGTACAGTAGTATGAGCTTGCCAGCGACGTCCCGGATGCAGAGGTAAGGGTTCCGGTTATATTTTGCTGCCAATTTTTTCGTTGTCGTTGACACGTCCGGATTACGAGGTTTCCTAGCGATCGACAGACGCTCCCCGAACTCTTTTATAACGTTTGTCACGGTCGATTTGGCCACATCCAGCAATATTTTTTTTTTATGTTGGGGCGTAGAATCACTGCGTCCACTGAGTTGAACTTTTGTGATATAAGCAATATTTACAATCGCATTCTCTTGCTGCCCGAGGAAAATTTTGACACGCTGCTCGTCTTACTTGGACGTCATTTTGAAAACTGGAGAGCAAACGGTGAAAACATCATAGCAACCATTGTACATACACTCAACTTCCAAATGCAGAATTTCGGTTTCTTTAAACGCATTTTTCACAAAAATGCCCCAACTTTCAGTTGACCAATTTTCGCGCGTTCCAGACTTCAGGGAATCAAGAATTTTCTCACAACGTAACGATAACGTTCTTGTAATTTTTCTGAATATGCTGTTAGTTGGTATTCTGGTCATATACAAGGTTTCAGTGTTCAGCAATGTCAATACCTTTCGATCCAGTTTAGCATTTACTTACTTGGTGAAGCAAGGGTTTAAGTGATTTTCCGGACTATGCTATATCTTAGGATCCTGTCCATTTAGAAGGTTTCTGAGATTTTCAAAAATTATTCTACGATGTTTATAAGCAGGCCCCAAATATGCTTCTTCTTGGAGTCCTTGCCATATAGAACGTCTCTGTTTTCAAAACGTTGATCAGTGGGCCACGGGATTTTGATTGGTAGTTATCAGTTCAGAATTTGGATATTCTCGGAACTAAAACGACGTGTAGAGGCCGGAAATCGATATCCGATGCCATTTTGGAAACCAAGATGGCGACTTCCGGGTTGTGAAAAGCTGTCAAACATTCTACAATGGGGGTATTTCGGAAGAGACGACGTGCAAAGGTCGGAAATCGATGTCCAAAGTCCATTTTGGAAACCAAAAAAACGAAATACGGTTTGTGAAAAACCGATTCAAAAACCATTTAATTGGGTCTTATGCGACCGTGCGCTCATTTCGGTCGAGTGGTTGATGAGAAACAATGGTCAAAACAATGGTACAATTGGTTATTTTTTATTATGTTATTAATCTTATTGCTTTCAGGAATTGTAAACATTTGATGTCAAACATTGTTAGTAGCAATTTGGTTGTCAAATTTATGTAAACATTTCTAGCAAGTGACAGTATATCCAACAGAACCGCTGGCCAAAAAGTTGTAGAACCCTTGTCATGGAATTTGGTTTATAGTCAATTTTGTTGTTTCGAAGTTAAATGTCCTGATGAACTTTTTGGATGCACACGTAAATAAAATATTATCCAAAATTAAATTTTGAACACGGCTGAGTAAAAGCGAGCTCTCAGTTCTTAAAACTGGTCCAATAGTTAGGCAGTTTTTACAAAACCATTGATTGAATTCTCATAAGAATGAATCCACAGTTTTGAAGATTTCGAATATCTATGTAATTAATCAACTGATCTAAGCGTGTTGAGGTTTTGTCGGTCAATCAATAAAACTGTTTCTACAGTTCTTTAGATTTTCCGCAGCTGCTTATAAATTAGTCACTAAATAAATTCAAAATTTAAAGCAAAATATACAGTCCCTCCACAGTAACGAATTCTCTAGAGTTTTTTTTTACTGCAATCATATTTTTTTCAACTAGGTAGTAATTATTTTTCGGTGTGTGTGAAAAGGAGAATTAGTCATATAGAAAAAAATTCTGAATTAACAATGATGTAATCGTTTATCGTAACGCAGCAACAGACGAAATTCACGCAGCTTGTGAAAGTCATTCGAAGTAAACACAAAATTTGGGTTGCCAAATTGTGAGCAAATTACCTTCCAAATGTCGATGAAAAAACTGCGAAAAACCAAGTTCACCTGTGTTTGGAGCAAGCGATCGAGATTTGCTTTGGATACGGGATACACAAAAAAACTTTTGCAATCCGAAATGCTTCTAGGATCGTTATTAGCAGGCGAGAGATGGCATTTCGCACTAACGTTACGCTGGCGCATTAGATTTGTATCTTCACAAAGGATACAACCATTCGATGATAAATAGACAGAGTAAAAGTGGCCGCCGGTGATGGGATTGCTTGAAGTGAGTGAATCATTCTCTCTTTTAAACGATCGCTCTCATGTGCTCTCATCTGTTTCCGCCCACGTGCTCTCATAGCCGCGTACACTTGTGCGAGGACGCGCCAGTGCTCTTTCTTTGATTCGCTGGTGCGATTGAAAGTGAAAACGTCGTCGGAGTTGTAGAAAATGTCCGAAAAAAAGGAAGCGGAAAGAAACATTCTTCTTTATTCCTTTGTTCGGTAGCGTCAAAGTGAATTTGGAATCACTGCTGTATATTAGCCGAAGAGCTCACACCAGTGAGTTTACTGGGGCGCACGCGTCGGGGATTTATCTGCGTTCGCTTCTGTGAATTTGAGAGCTCTTTTTCTCACTTTAGAGCGATCGAGTGTAGTGTGAATAATAACAATTTTTCTCCACTCATATGCGCTACCCGCATGCAAACACGGGGGTGAATATAAACTAGAGAGAAGAGCTCTCGTTAAGATTGGAAGAGTGTGTGGAAAAATTAAAATCTCTCTCAACCACACTGAGGATATGGACATCACTGTAGCAGGCTAGTCAATTTATGTCTGAATGTCGATCTCTCCCTATCTCGATGGTCCCTTCAGTATCGAGATATGGACAGGGGTATACCACAAAAGTTCAACTCAGTGGACGCAGTGGTTCTACGCCCCAACAAAAAAAAAATCGAGGTATGGAAAGTTGACTGTAAATACATACATGCTGATAAAAACGGATAATTTTCATCATGTTTTAGCTATAAGTTAATGATAATAATGACTTGTCTTTTGACAATACAATATGCGTTGAAACAATGCATATGCACTTTCACAGTTATTAGTTTTTCAATGTTTTTCGATATAGGACGGTTTCTTGAAATAACACTGTTTTATTACGACGATTTTTGAAATAACTTCGTTTTTTTACGATGATTTTTTAAATAACGCGGTCATTTTTTAAGACGATTTTTGAAATAACGCGGTTCATTTACGACGATTTTTAAAATAACGGCGTTTTTTTACGACGATTTTTGAAATGACGCGGTTTTTTTCAGGGCTTTTTTTACACGTTACGTAACCTCCGTGTAAAAAAAGACTTGAGTGTATATGGCTAGGGTCCCGAAATATAGCGTGTTCAGGAGATTCACTTACACACTAGCGCCACGCAAAGAGGTAACTCTAAAGACCTTGACATGCTGGACAACTTTGTCGGAGACTAAAACCATTGGGCACGATCTAAAGATAAAGCAAATCTAAGCAATTTACTTGCAAAATAGAGCCAGGTAAAGATGAAATTATCAACTAGTTATTACCAATAAATAGTGTTCTACTGATTCTACTGATCTACTTGACCCCTTTGTCGAAGAAAGAAGTCGTCTAGATGATCCTGATAACGAGATATACCAAGTTGAGACCATTTATATCAAACTTGATACCTTACGTATTTTATTGATTCTACACGTCTTGCAAGATCGCATTCTACCGCGCTATTTGAGAAATTTCTGTGATCAAGGAATACGCTGTTTGGTTTAAAACGAATTTTACACGTTGGTTTTTCTGTATCAAAATAGTAACGGAAAATCTACATGTGTGGCACAAAGTACAACTGCGTGACTGCTCAAATGTTGAATTCCAACTGGTAAAGGGTGTTCCGATCAAAATTTGGTCAAACAGTAATGTGTGTAAGTCGATCAAAGTTTTTATTAATAAGTCGAATTCTTTTTTCTTTTTCAAGTTCAGTTAACACAGAATACAGGTGAAATATTCAGCTAAGCTTCCTTTCTACCGAATGTGAAAATCTTTCATTTAACAATGTCATAAGATTTTGTACAGTCCACTTTATTGGCCACAGAACGTCAGTTTGCCTTGAACTGTTTCTCGCTCACAACAGCTTTTTGAGTCTTCTTAAGGTTCCACTTGACGATGGCCCAATATTGTTCGATTGGGCGGAGCTCTGGCGTGTTGAGAGAGTTCTTGTCCTTGGGCACCACCTGAACGTTGTTGGCAGCATACCACTCCATGGTCTTTTTTTCCGTAATGGCAAGATGCCAAATCCGGCCAAAATAGAACGGAACAATTGTGTCTCTTCAGGAAAGGTAGTAGACGTTTTTGTAGGCACACGCTCAGATAAATTTCCTGGTTCCGATCGCAATGTAAACGTTGCTCTTCAAGCCACAGGTACAGATGGCCTGTCATACCAGATATTTCTTCGCGAACTTTGACAGTTTAATGTGCTTGAAAATATCTGCCACCTTTCCCCGTCCGGTTGCCGTATAAAATTCCTGTCCAGGAAGCTGTTTCAAGTCTGCCTTGACGTAAGTTTCATCGTCCTGTACCTTGGCGTGAGAGTAGTTTGGATTTTCGCCAAGCACGTGCAAAATTGCACGACATTTTGATAACTGAAGTGTCAATCTCAAAATCAAATAGAAGCATGATGCTACACGCCCACATCTTCAAAATGAGGGGTGTGCAAATTTTTTAATACACGATGAAAGCAAATGCGTCAAGTTTAAGTCGACCAAATTTTGATCGAAGCACCCTTTAATACAAAATATTTACCAAGTGACTGGTAAATTTGAAACTCACATCTTGTTTCAATAATTCTGTTAAAAGCATCCAATCCAATTATGGATCCAATGCAATCTATAGAGCTATTGTTGATCCGGAGACAACATTTGGTGAGACTCTTCCGGTTGGATAAGAATTATGAACAATAAATGCCTAATTTTTAAAACATTAAACGCGTGACCGATTGAGCAAATATTTGTTTTGAAATCTGAAATTGCGTTAATTATTTGCTTTGCGTAGTTTTTTTTTAAATCTAGAATATAAATTTGCTTTTTTCAACAAATAAGTTAGAGAATCAAAAGCATCCATTTCCCGAACAACCAGCCAAACATAATCAAACACCGTCTCCGTATTGCAGCAAATCCTCTCAGCTATACTACCCCCCCCTGCTGAAATCCCATCCCGGACGACTGAAGCCTGAACAGCGTGCGAGTCTCCCGTCTTCCCCTTTTTCCCCAACCAACCCCATTCAAACCCACCCGTCACCGAACCTGTCGGTTGAAGTGAAAAAGTACAAGATATTCCCCGGCCGATAGGTTTGTCGATTTTCCTCTCCAGATTAAGATTATTATTTATGTTCGTTTCCTCTGGGCATGGGCGGCCGGGCCGGGCCGGGCCGGTTGGAATGGTTGGGTATTGAATTGCAACGAGCATCGATGCGCCTGGCCGACCGGCCGGCCGGTTCTGGAAGACGAACCGGCGACTAACAGCACCAACTCGCAGGCAGTTAACCATTCCTCCTGCTTCGACTGGGTTTGATGATAGTGGGGATTGGGGACAGGGGACAATGGGGGAGGGAGAATTTGTTTCCAATTCATAATTGTCATTTCAATGGAGGTCCTCTGGAGAGGTGCGCTTCGATTTGGAAGGGTGCCTCTCGCGTTTCTGCGTGATCTTGAAGTTCCGCGCATTCGCATTCCCATTGAGAGCGGCATCGGCGGCTTTTGAGTTCCGCCGGACGACGACAGGAGATAGGAAAACATAAGCAGATGCAAATTGGGCTCCGCCGGGTCGTTACCGATGAATGGACAGTGGCACAACGTACAACGTACACAAGTTTGGGGATGCTCTGTCACCACAGTTGGGGGATTTGTTTCTTGGAAATGCTCTCCCGTGCAGATAGGCCATCAGCAGGGTGTACACTGTATTATTCAACAGAATAAATCTCACCGCAGTCACAACGGCAGCAGTGGTTAGAATTATCTTGCCTGTCAGGCTGTGTGTGAAGTCAGAGCTCGGGAGAGCGAGTTACAACCCGAAACGTTCATCAACCTTATCTTCCACACATCGTAGGGGAGCGTAGAGCGCGTGAAAAAGCGCGGGAAAAACGGGAGCACGTAGAAGGGGGGAAGCGAACCGGGGGGATATGTTGGAACATGACATCCTTTTTCACGCGCGCTCCCATGGCCTCGGCGGGAGGTTCCGGTGGGGTGGATTTGCTGTGCGATAGCGCAATGTGGCGTTCCGCGGATAGTTATAATTTCTGATGCCGAGATTTGGCCTGTGATAAGTATCCGCTTGGCACGCGAGATCCTAGGCTGGCTGAGGAACATGGTCAGGGCTGTAGAAAGTGTCGCGGTACTGTCCAAACTAACTCCAGCTTGATTTTTCCATTCGATTTGAGATCCTCGCTTCGCTCATGTTCTTGCTGGGTGATCCCCCTGGAGCCTCTACATGACCAGAAAAGCAAAAACAATGACACCCGACGAGAATCTGGGAATCGGAACGAAAACCAAATTCTCCCCGAAAAAAAAAAACAGAAGCGGCCCGGGATGTGTTATATGGTTCCAGTGGGTCTTATCGCGGAAAACCCGGCTCGTGGCGTAGAGATAAAAACAATACGACAACCATTAAAGTGTAATGGTTTATAGTGGTTTGACCACTCCTCCTCCTCCAGCAAAGGAGGGGGTGGGGGGCAAAATTCTCCCTTGATTTGTTGGGACATTCCGAAGAATTATCCTGACGAAAAAAAAAAACATCCAATTCGCCCGCCGGGTTGCCATAAATGATGATCGCTTGGGTTTTTCAGCATATCAGCAGCATATGTAGTCCTGTAGGTAGGAGTGTACTCGAAACACGATGATTCCCGCGGTTGTCTATTATTATGGGAAACAAAACAAAAAAGCGCAACAAATTCACGAAACACGTGCGCGCGGAAAAAGTGGTAAAAATTTATCGCACAATTTTTTGGCGTTTTGGTTCAGTTTGGCAAGCGAGATGGGAACGGCGTCTCTGGGTTGGGGGAGATCGGGAGGGTAAGGTAAATCAAATAATTTATGAAAATATTATCACAGCTTTATGTGTAGCAGTAAAGTCTTTTTTTTGTACAGAATTTGAAGGGCTGGCTGGGTGCGAGAAAAAAGGGAAGTCCACTCTATCATACTCGGCTTCCCGGATTTTGATGGTGGTCAAAATTGTGTGAGCGGGATGAAACAACTATCAGCCATGGATTCGTGCAGGTAGAGATTACACTGTGAACGAAAATGTTTATGATTCTGGTATTTTTTATTAGTGTGGGCATGTGAACTACAAGCAAGGAACTAAGTTGTAGAACAGGAGGGTTTTGATTAGTCGGATGCAACAGTTTCACGCGCATTGACTTATAGAAATGATGCGGCCTTCTTAAATTTTCGAAATTGATTTTTGATGTTAAATTTAAATTTAAAAAATATACATATGTGTGTGTGAACAATTTAACACTCATTGGCCGGCAATGGTATCATGGAAAACATCTGTTTATAACAATCTCTCAAGTGACCATTGGAAGCAGCTTCAATCCGAGAGCTAATCCGAGTGATAGTTCTACTGCAGTTCCAGCAACCCATTGCAGAATGTCTGAAGAGTCACGCCCATTCCAAGGATACTTTCACATACAATAAGCCCCGCATGTAAACATTATCGATATCATTTGGATAAGGGCACTGCAACACACTTCCAGATTTGGAAATGTAAAATTTCTAAACCAGGCACGCATTTAATATTATTTGAAAATAGGATTATTGCTAAATAGTTATAATCAGAAAGATCTCACCCATGGCCGCCTCCTCAAAGACACTATCCTGTTCATTCGTAAAGATAATAAATGTCGACGTTGATTCGTAATTTATTTCATGCACATGCCCGTTAGATATGCAACTTGCCTAACAAAACTCTGTACATTGTCTTCGTTTGTTGCTTCTAACCAGCAAATGGCCGTTTTCTACATTGCGCTGGTCTTCTTTTTTTCACTCCACATACTGCCAATCATCAAAATCCCCGCTATGAGGCGACTCTATATCACACTTTAAAACTGCAAATAATCATCGGTTCATTCGCGACCGAGTGGAAAAATAATCCAACTTAATAATTTATGTCTGGGTGTCACAATACTACCACTAACTAACAAAACTAAGCTGATGTAATTCTTCTTCCGGGAGCGGGGGCGAAGCACAAAAATAAAAAATAAAACGGGGAAATACTACCGACACTCACACATTTCGGGAGGGAATCGATTGTATTCACTATTTCTTACACAAAGCATGCGGAGATTGTATGATTTCACTGTTAGTTTAAGTTAAATTACGAATTATCGTTTGATATTTTTCGCGACAACGGCGGTGCAAAAACAAAACACGTCAGTTTCAAAGTACGGCTTGCTGTGATTCATGTAAATTTAAGAAATATATATCGGACAAAATTCAAGTTTAGCCTCAAAAACTGAACAAAAGCTTAACAAAGGCTGAACAAATACTCAACAAAGACTGTTGTTGGTTGAGCAAAGCCGTAAACAAAATTCATTTTTTTACTCATGCTTCACATTTGGAAATAATGAATAATAATGAGACGTAAACAATGATTACATGTCAAATTATATCTCCCGAAACCGAAAAATACGCAACTCCACAAAAGGTGTGTTTTATTGAAATTTTTGTCTCATCTTTTATAATTTACAGTACTGGACAAAATAAAGTACACACCTGATGTAGTTAAATACAAATCGCTATAACTTTTTCGGTATTAGATATTTCAATACAATATAGATAAAATGTAGTATTTCTTATTTATAAAATTTATACCGCATCATTACATCTTTATTTTGCACTAGCTGAACCCGGTGCGAGCCTTGCCACGCTTGCCACTAAATGAATGAAAATATAATAGAACTGGCGTTTTTAAAGTCTATCTTCAAACTACGCCTTATCCAGTCAGTATGAACGTCATTTTCTCTTCCATAACCTTAGATTAACTTCTTGTGCAAAACGTAAGCACTGAGAGAAACTCAACCATCCCCCATTCTCGACTAAAAAGGAAATGCTATTTTACAAAAAAAAACCTGCAGTTCCCTGTTGAACTACATACTTTCAAATATCCAATTTGGCTGCTACTTTTTGCTATATTTTGAGTAATTTTAATTTGAAAACACCTTCATTTTAGAACTTTACTATAAATAAATTTGTATTCATGAATGATATATCGCAAAATGTGTCTGAAATGAACAAGTGGCAGCGTTACAACAATATTTCACTGTTTTCAGTTTATATTTTCGATCTTTATTCCCCAAAAAAATAGTAAAAACGACTTTTTGCGGTATTTTTTAAAAGTTGGCCAACATGTTTTTTTCTGTGTAAGATAGCTCTTTGACGTCCTCGACAACATTTCTCAGCATGGTCTAATACACATTTTCTTCGAAAAACCATCCTTCTAGGACACTCCGATAAACAGATAGAATCGAGCGCCACCTATTCGGAGGAAATATGAACTAATCAAAACCGTCAAAAAATGACGCTTTTTTAATTGAACAACTTTCTCAAAGACTGCAAACCTGTAGGAAGCACACCCGTGGCGCCAAAAGTTTTGGCCACACCACTGGGTTCACTGCCCTACTGTGCCCCCCCGCTCTGGAAAGGGGTGGAGTCTCGAACCACCATAGGAAAAATACTGCTTCCAAAACCCCCACCTGCTAAATTTTGTTCCAATTGCTTGATTAGTTCTCGAGTTATGCAGACATTTGTGTTTCATTTTTATGGAAGACCCCCCCCCCCTCCTTCCAGATGGGAAAGGAGTCTCAAACCATCCTTAGAACTTTCTCCGGCCCAAAAAAGTGTTTGGTTGAAATTTGTGTTTCATTTGTGTGATAGCCCCCCCCCCTCACGTGGAAACAGTTGTTGCCTTCAAAAACCTTCATCCACATGCCAAATTCGGTTCGATTTGCTTGATTAGCTCTCGAGGTATGTAGACATTTGTGTTTCATTTGTATGGAAGTCCCCCCCCCCCTTCTTCCAGATGGGAATGGAGGTTCCAACCACCATGAGAACTTTCTCCGGCCCCAAAAACTTCTGCATAACGGCCCCAAATTTTCATAACAGCAGGAATAGTTCTCATGTTTGGTTTGAATTTGTGTTTCATTTCTATGAAAGGCCCCCCTCCCCCCTTCCTAAGAGGGGAGGGGTCTCGAACTACAGTGAAAACATTTCTTGCCGTCAAAAACCTCCACACGCCAAATTTGGTTCGCTTCTTTTGATTAGCTGTCGAGTTGTGCAGAAATATGTTTTTCATTAATATGGGAGAGCCCCCCCCCCCCTCCTCTATCAGACGGGGCAGGAGTCTCAAACCATCATTAGAAGCTTTTCCGGTCCCAAAAACCCCTGCATACAAATTTTCATTACGTTAGGAAGAATTCTCGAGTGTGGTTAAAATTTGTGTTTCATTTGTATGAAAAAACCGTTAAAAACCGTAAAAAACCGCCAAGAGTGCGAAAAATATGCAAGAAGTACGAGGATCTCGGAAGCGTGGTAGAGGAAGGAAACGGAAGACAACAATCAAGTCGGCACGTAATTTTTTTGAAAATTCTCTCTAAATTTTTTGGAAGTTTCTTCCAGAACTTCTGAGAAGTCCTCTTCTAAACTTCAGTGAAGTTTTCTCCCAAACTTCGGGGAAGTTTGTTCCTGAAGTTCCGAAAAATTCCTGCGGGAACTACTAGGAAGTGAACTACTAGGAAGAACCCCCCTATACTTTTGGAAAGTTTCTTCCTGTTTTTTTTTTTCTGAGAAGTATCTTCCAGAACTTTAGAGAATTCCTGATCTTCGAGAAATTCTGAGGTTCATTCTGAAATTCTGGAATTACCGATTCTGAACTTAGGGAAAGCTCTCTAGCACTTTTAAGTAACTTTTGGGAAGTTTCCTTTGGAACTTCTGGAAAACCCTCTCCTGAACTTCAGAGAAGTTCTTACCTGAATGTTTTGAGAAAAATGCTTTTTGCCCTCTCTAGAACGTTTCTTCCTGTTTTTCGGGGAAGTTATTTTTTTAGGTTATTCTTTCTAAACCGCAATTGAGTCCCATACTGATCTCCGAGAAAATTTTCATCGAAGCTTTGCGCAAGTCCTTTCCAGAATTTCTAGGAAAGCTCCCTCAAATTAGTTGGAAGTTTATTTCTGAACTTCTGAGAGGTCCTACACATTTGGGATTTTTTTCTGAACTTCGGGAACGTTTACTCCTGAATTTCTGACAAATTCTTGCTCAAACGACTAGGAAGTACCTTCTATGCTTGTGGAAAGTTTCTTTCTGTCCTATGTAGAAGTTTTTTTCCCCTAAACCTCGAGAAAGCCTCTGCTGAAATTCGGAAATTTTCTTTTCTGTACTTTGGGAAGGCTCTCTAACACTTTTGGGAAGTTGCAATAGCAACTTTTGGAAAATTTCTTCTGGAGATTCGGAGAAGTCCATCCCTGAACTTCAGAGAAATGCTCTTCTAAACTTCTAGGACGTATCGTCTTGAGCTTTAGTGAAGTTTGTTCCTGAGTTTTGAGAAATTATAGGTGGAAAGTTTTTTCTTGAACTTCAGGGATGGAATCTTGAATTTCTGGGAAGAGTTCGAGAACCTCTGGAAAGTTCCAAACTTCTAAGAAGTCCTCTTCCCCAAACTTCTTCCCGAAGCTCTGAGAGATTCTCTCCTGTTCTTTTTGGGGTAAATCTTTCCTGAACATCTAAGAAGTATCTTACTGAAGCTCAGGGAAGTCTCCTTTTAAATGTTCTAGGATGTTGACCTTGACATTGGGGGATGTTTGGTCCTTCTTTTTCTGGGATATTTTTGCTTGAACTACTAAGAAGTGCTTTCTATACTCCTGAGAAGTTTCTGCCTGACCTATTTTTATTCCCTTCTAAGAAGTCTTCTTTTCTTTCCTAAGAAGTCTCTTCGTAAATTTCTAGAAAGTATCTTTCTGAAGCTCTGGAAAGTATCGTCTTAAATTTTCTAGGATGTATCCGGGTAGTTTCTTTCAATACGTTTAGTTACTTATTAACCACTTAACTCGAGGGTAAATTTCAAAATCCCAAGAGTAAATGCACTTAAGTGATGCGCTTAGAAGTACTTGAGAAAAAAAAACAGAGTTCTAAGATTAATTTCAAAAACTCATTTCTTTAACGGTTGTTCTATGTCTCCGTTCGGCCACTGACTGGGCTTGAGAACCAATGTTAGGATCACAAAAGCTATAGTATCCAAGCGAGAAAATAAAATTTGCATTTTTCGGCATAATTTACCAGAAAATTGCCTCTCGAAAACACTGATTGTAATCCTCCACAGCTCTTTCTGATCCACGGAAATGCTCGTTCAAGCGATGTAATTCTACTTACTAAAATGAACCAGTTGTAGCTACTTGTATCCGATTCTTACCTGTAAAGAAACAAATGGAAAATTGTGTTAGTTTAGCGGCTCTTTAGTACAGAAAAAAAGTATTTTCGCAAAACTGAAACTAGATCATAAACTGCAATACAAATTTGTTTTATGCTTGTTCATTAGCAGGACGGAGTAAGAGGAATTGCATTTCATAGAAGTAGAACAAATTCTAGTCAAGAAGGGGAGAACATTTTTTTCACAACAATCCAGACACCTCAAAACTGAAGTTAAACACAAAGATCGCATTATATTTAGTTGTGGTTGTTTATTTTAGATTCATGGGGTAAGATTTAAAAACTCATAAAAATTAAAGCTCGATGCAAAGTAAATCTGGACGTACGGTTTAATACACCGCGGTGTCGCTGGTGGTTGGAACAAAAAATGTTTGACAGGCATTTGTTGACGTTTTAATGACGAATAAATTTGTGAGAAGTTTTTCTCGACTGATCGACTCATCTTGAAATTACGGATCATGGAACTTGAGAAAAGAAAATTAATTGTGCAAAATCTAGAGAATCCTTCGTGGTCTGCCTCAAAAAGTGCAAAAGTGTTAAAATTCCCAAAGTCAACGGTGTGTCGTGTAATCAAACGTTACAAGGATACTCTGAGTGTGGATAAAGCACAGCGCATCTATCATATAAGTGGCATTAGGGACAAAGAACTGGGGAGAAAGGTGTTGACGTACGTGATTTGGCAAAGAAATACGATTCCAACTTTTCCACGGTGCGTAACATCCTTTCAAGAGAAGGATATAAGTCTTTTTGTGACAGAAAACATCCAAATCGCTACCTGAAACAAAACTTAGTGGCCAAAAAGCGAGCACGATTACTATAGGAACGAGTTTTGACGAAATTTGATGGCTGTATTTTAATGGAGGACGAAACATATGTCAAAATGGTTTAAAAACAAATTCCCGGACAAAAATTTTACATGAAAATTAGTCGTGGGGATGTCCTTTCCAAGTATAAATTTGTTTTTGCTGATAAGTTTGCTCAGAAACTAATGATTTGGCAAGGAATCTGCAGTTGTGGCCTTAAAACCAAAGTTTTCATCACATCTCTCACAATGACATCGAAGGTTTACATTAAAGAGTGTTTGAAAAAGCGGATTTTACCCTTAATTTGGCAACACAAGACCAACGTTATGTTTTGGCGGGATCTAGCCAGCTGCCACTACTCCAAGGAGGTACTAGAATGATATGCTGCAAACAATGTCAATTTCGTCGCCAAAGAGATTAATCCTCCGAATTGCCATGAGTTCAGACCGATAGAAAAATATTGGGCAATTGTCAAGCGAAAACTTCGAGGATGCTGTAAAGAAGTGACAAATGCACAACAATTGCGTTTAAAGTGGAATAAGTTCGCCGGTACAGTGTTACCAGCGATGGTGCAGATAATGATGGCATCTATCACAAGCAAAGTGCGACAGTTCATTCGAAACGGTGAAATGTAATAACTTGTTAGATATTGTTTAGAAGCTGAATAAATAACTTTTCGTTTGACGTTTTGATCAACCGTGTATGCCGTTTAATTCTTGAGTTATGATCACTTGAATGCGTCCAAATTTACTTTGAATCGGGCTTTAAAACAAATTTATTCGGTATTCGCTTTAACTCTATCCATTGGGGTTTGTACAGACTCTTCAGATACCAAGAAGGCCTTCTTTGTCCAAATTTGTTGGAAATGTTTGATTTCTGTGATTCTCCGTTTTCCGCTTCATCAGAGTCCAATATCCCTCGACTGGACGTAAATCTGGACAATTCGACGGATTTGCTGATTTTGGAAAAATATTCACTTGATTTGCTTCGTACCACTCCATCACAGTTTTAGGATAATGACATGATGCCAAAGATTTTTTTCTTCATCAAACTTATGCAAGTGACCCAACCTTTTCAGATGGTACTCATGTTCAAAATTCACTCAGGGGTCAAGCAGAAAGAAACACTTTTAACAGATAGTTTGGAAAAGCGGTTCAGAATTTTATTTTTTATGTTTTCAAAAAAATTCAGATGAAGTGTAAAATGATAGCAGCAACAAAAATTCACATAAACTCAACAAAACCGGTTGTTTATTTCACAATAATATAGAATTATTTCTACATTAGAAACAGTTCATTAAGATGTTAACACTTCCTTCTGTAAAATTCTCGAATTTTCTGTAGTACACCCGGCATCAGGTTCCGTACGGTATCCTCAGATACGCTCGCCGTGACGATTCTCCATCTTTTCTTGAAATCATCAGTACCATTTGCTTTCTTCTAAGTTTCGAAGAGTTTCCGCTTAACCAGAGCCCAGTACTTCTCTGTTGGGTGAAGCTCTGGACAATTTGGTGGATTGGCTATTTTTGTCACGTATATGACCTCTTGTACCTTATACCATTCCAGGACAGGTTTAGCATAGTGACATGTGGCCAAACCAGTGTTGGAAATTTCACGCGGACAGGCTGTATGTTTCAGAAAGCAGGCACCAGATGACATTAATATGTGTCGAGAGACTTCTACACTGAAATAAATAACTGCTTCAGTTATTCAGGCTAACCCTGTAATATCCAATTTATTGATTGAGTTTACAATGAATATAGGAACATTAGATTGATATGGATACCTTAATTGCTTATCTTGTCAGCTAAAACTTTGAGCATTTTCTCATGATGTCGTTCGGGTCTGTTTTATTCCACAGGGCATTTGTCGCTAACGTAGCTTACTTGTATTAGTTCTGATAATTTCCCTACTGAGTCTGTTGCCGTAGATGCGTACTCGAAGACTTTAAACAACTTTCGGGTCTGGCTTTTTATACCGGTATGCAAAGGAACGCCGTTGCCGAGCACTTCCGGACAACAAAGGTATCCAAATTCCCAAAGAAGTATTTGAATTGGCAAGCCATATGTAGCTGTGGTCGAAGAATCCAAAAGTTTCGCCTCTACCGGCGCTATCAATAAGGATGTGCACGAGAAAGAATGTCTGCAAAAGCGGTTGCTACCGTTTATCAGAAGCCACGACTCTCCAGCTTTGTTTTGGCCTTTCGATACTTGTCTTGGAATGGTATGGTAAGATTAGAGGTTAGATGCATGCCTAAAAAACAGCCAACCCACCCAACTGTCCAGAACTTCAGGCAACGGAGAAGTACTGGGCTCGGGTTAAGCGGAAACTCTTCGAAACTTAGAAGAAAGCAAATGGTACTGATGATTTCAAGAGAAGATGGAGAATAGTCATGGCGAGCGTATCTGAGGATACCGTACGGAACCTGATGGCGGGTGTACAAAAGAAAGTTCGAGGATTTTACAGAACGGAGGATTAACATCTTAATGAACTGTTTTTTATGAAGATATAACTCTATTATTGTGAAATAAACAATCGGTTTTGTTGAATACTGGTAATAACTGGTAGCTGTTGTTATGTTGGTATCCGAAATTTAACGTAGGTTAAATTCCTCTTCCATAAAGAGAATTAGATACTAGAGGAGTTATAATTTTTTTTGGACTTCCAGCGACTCTATTGGAGCCGTTCTCGGAACTTACTAGTGACTGAACTCGAGTAAGAATGATGAACGATTTTTTCTTTATGTTACGATTATTGGCTCTAGGGTTGGCAATGACTTAATCAGGACCGGTTGTTTTAAACAGTTGTTAGGAAATAGGACTAAATCTCCAACATTTCCCAAATTATTTTACTTTTAATTATACGAACATAAGCTCTCTCATAGGACTAATGATTCGGGGATTATTACTGTAATTTTGAAGAGTTAAAAAACATCATCTAAAAAACCATCCGTATCCTACCTGCTGAAGGAGTTCACTCAAATTTTGCTTTTGTTTATATTGCATTTGTTCGTATGTACCGGAGGGAATATCTTCATCAGTTCCTTGTCACATCTAGGCTTGTTGCCAGAATGATGATCTGAATCACTAGTTATTGCATGTTTCTTTCAGTCATTTGAGGTTGATCTTTGCTTATGATAATATTGTCAATCATCTGGCACTATAATATGCAATAAAAAAAAACATATGTTTCAGAGCTGCCCAATAGTACTCATCGATAAATAATGCTTCGCTGTTGAGCGGCATCTATGGCATCACTGTTGCTTTTGAGAGAGCCCATGTTTTCTCTCTTCTTTGTTAACCATGGATATAGTGCACCGGTATTGTAATGTGAAACCTGCTGTCTGTTTGTTTTTGAACAAAGGATCCCGTTTTTCGTCACAGTCTCGCTAACATTTGATCACAGCAATCGACATGATTTGGTTGATTGTTTTCGAGAGCGGATGGGTAAAACGAAGGAGCGGGTTGAGGAAATTGAAATATTTGTTGACTTTTCTCCTATAACTATTTTTCTGAGTGTTCTCGATCTTTCCATATGTAAAAGTGCATCGACCTTTTCTTACCTTAGTAAATGAAGTCACTTTTACTCATACTTTCGCTTTCCTTATTTCGGGTGCTTAATTGACAACGGATTTGACACTGAATGATTTTGAATTCTGATTATAATATGGCTAAGCTATCGTTCGTATGTAACATAGCCTATCCCGAACAAATCAAACGTTTCGTGTTTTTATAGTCCTGCACCAACTAACCACTAGTATCCCCCTCCGTCGGTGGTGCGAAATCGTTCCGGTGAGGTGTTGACCACCTACTGCTGCAGTGTCCAACCGGGTCAGCGCTCCCCCTTTTCTGGCGCACTGAAATTTCTGAATGAAGCCATAGGAGTAGTTACGCTTTTAATTGCCCGCCTACTGTGTTGTAGCTTTCATTGCTGACCACCACGTGGCTATACAAGGTAGAGGTGCTAGGATGAGGCGACACCACACAAATCAAGCTTTATGGAGCGCAAAATATGAATCTAGAGCGAAGTTGTGCGCTAGTTTTACCACGGCACTGAAAGACGCCAGGAGACGCAGTGCAGTTAGGTTTGATTGCCTTGGGACGATAACATTTTCTTCCAACCGAAACAATTTTATCAATTCGCAATAAAAGCGGTACTTTCAACTTTTTCGGAATTCCAAAAAACGACATTCCAACATGAATATGCGGCAGATCTACCGCAAGGTCATAAAACTCGAGAACTTCCCCGTCTGGCTCAAATTCCTTAATTATCACCCACGGTCACCCGTCGATCTTTGCCAAGGTGATTCAGATCTGTTCGTTTCGGAAGTCGAGTCGGCACATCAAAGAAACAACCGATTAGAATAATGACTTTTAACTTCTGTCATTTATTTGTCTTTTTTGCACCCGCACCTGATGGGTCTATGGAAGGAAATTGTCCCTCGTTCATCATTTCTTTAATTAATGGTCCTCGGGCGGCGGAATCTTAATTAAAAATATGCTTCTAAATCGCTGTACATCTTTCATACGCATGAAGAATCGATACATTTCCTTCCACGCTTTTATAATAGTATAGACTGATCTGGCAAAAAATAACCCATCTATTTCCCATGGCACAAATGCCAATCCGTGTTCGTTCGTTCTTCCTGCCATGCAGCAGCACATTTCCGAATATCAATTTTTCTCGGGAGGGGAGAGGGGGGGGGTTCAACTTCTTTTCAGCGCAGTGCAGTCGTCTAGCGATTGCAGCAGCAGAAGACGAGAAACTCCGAAAAAGACTCCGACGGGGCCGACATCGGAACAGTCGAAAACCCGACTCGGGTGTTACATCGCATTCCATTTCCGATGAACATTTGTGTGATTTGCATATCTGAATTATGTTTTCAATCTTCCCGCCACCTCCGCCGCCGCCGACGACGACGGCGAGTCCGGGGCTGATCGGTTTTGGCGGGAGCGCTTTTCCCAGAATAAGCGGAAAAAGAGTTTCGTCGTCCGATTATAAGCGAATCATCGATTTCGGTGCCGACGAGGGCGGCAGCGGTGGGGATTTGTCGCATTTAAGTAGTGGGAGTGGGTGGGTGGAAGGCGAAATTCACCGGAAATCTGCATCGACCAATCATTTCGTCATCATCTGGATGCTCGCCGCTGCTTTCCAAGCAGTTTGGAAGGAACACCACGGTGAAAGGTGTAAGAAGATCCCAAGAGGGACCGATTTGGTAGCTCGAACAGTGAACTTTGCCAGGACAATTGCGTTTCGTTAATTTAGAAAAATTAGAAAACTTCCTAATTGAATAGAATAAATTCAGCTTTTTTTTACTCTTCATCAGTAAGCAAATTTGTTAGGTAATCTTAATAACATTCTTCAAAAAATTAGATTATCGCATTGTCTGTTCAACCAGCTTTAAAAAAGCGATTCAATTTACGAAATAATTTGAAAAGTTTCAGAGAATTTCATATTCAAATGCTAGTATGTGAATCTCTTCAAAGCGAGAATATGTTTTCAAATTGGCAAATTGGCTGATTGCGGTGAAGCGAATGGATATGGAGTACAAGCCCTAAGCAAAGCTTCAAATCTTAAACAAAGATATTTTCGATTTTATCCATAGTGCACCTTTATTTTCTGTGCCTTTTTTCACCCAGCTCTAAACTAAATCTAAAAGGAACGGACTGCCCTCTTTGTTTGACATAATCAAGCTTTAAGAACCACTGCTTGTCTTCATCATATATGAATCGGAAAAATTAGGAAATTTTAAACATAAAGCCTGTTCACGTTAAATTTCGAACAATTTTTTTTCAGTGGAGATTTTGAATGATTTCACCAATCATTGAAACGTTTCACTTATATGACAGCTGAAACTCTTCAGTTTATTTCGTGGTTCAACATGTTTATATTCTTGTTACCTTCACTAAAATGGCGTCGTATCAAATGGAGTTGCGCAAACGCATTTTGTACGAACGGCAGTGAAATCCGAGTTTATCGGTACGCGATCTTGCCAAGAAACTAAAACTACCAAAAAGTACCGTGTTTTGTGTTTGCAAATCATTCGACCAGCGCTTGACTGCGGTTCGGAAGGTTGAAAGTGGAGAAAATTGAAAAGCATGTTCCCGACAAATAGACAATAAGGTGGTTTGCCATTTTTGAGAATAATCCTAATCTTTCTGTGTGAAAAAATGAAGCTGAGGCAAAGAGTGAAGGCTAAAAAAGTGATAAATGTGCCCAACTGTTGATCACAAGCAAAATGTCACTGCAAAAAGTCATGCTAAGGAGCATACTAATTTTTTGCAAACATTTTCTTGTATCATAATGGACGACGAAACAAACGAACGCGAAGACTTTAAATAGCTTCCGGTTCTGGCTTTTTACACCACAATGCAAAAAAACGCCGTTGCCGAGCATTTCCGGACAAAGAAGGTATCCAAATTCCCGAAGAAGTATTTGATTTGGCAGGTGCTACCGTTTATCAGAAGCTACGACTCTTCAGCTCAGTTTTGGCCTGATTTGGCCTCTTGTCACTATGCGAAATCCGTCCTGGAATGGTATATGGAACAAGAGGTCAAATACGTGCCAAAAACAGCCAATCCACCCAACTGTCCAGAACTTCGCCCCAACAGAGAAGTACTGGGCTCTAGTTAAGCGGAAACTCTTCGAAACTTAGAAGAAAGAAAATGGTACCGGTGATTTCAAAAGAAGATGGAGAATCGTCACGGCGAGCGTATCTGAGGATACCGTACGGAACCTGATGGCGGGTGTACCACAGAAAGTTTATAATGTTCAGAAAACTCGTACTAATAACTCAGTCGAGTTATTAGTATGAGACACTGAAGAAGTCTGCACATTGTAGACGAAATACGCGTATCTGTCGAAGATAAGCAAAGGTAGTTGAAATTAAATGGAGATTACTAATTTTTCTTCTAATTTATAGTTTTGTTGAATTATGTGCAAATTTTTGTTGCTGCTATTATTTTGGTGTCCGAAATTTAACGTGGACAGGCTTTATATTTCTTCAGTAATTCATGATTAGGGCCTAAAAGCCAATTGTAAACATTGACTTTTAACGTTAATCTATCACGAATCACAAGACTCCTGTGATAACGTTTGCATTAAAAAAAAAACTTCTTTTTTTCAGATGGTGATAAAAAAACCTAAGACAGATAATTGCTTTTGATAAGTTTTCCATAGAAGTTAACCAGAACATTCGCCATGGCAGACAAAAACATGCGTGTAGGCATGTTTTTGAGTTCTTTTTTCGTTTTATTTATCAATTCCTCCTCAGTTTTCACGACACAATTGTTACGCTTCGGGTTGGCTCAGAAATTCTCGATGGGACGCAGTTGGGGGACGTTGAGCGGGTTCGCCGAGGTACCACATCGATATTCAGCCGCTCCATCTCCTCCAACAATTGCTTCGAGTAGCCGACGCCAGATCCGGCTAGATTACCGCGTCTTCGCCCTTATGGTATTTCTTGATGAACGACGCAACTTCCGGCAGGCATTTCGTACTATAAATTTCCCCGTTCACGGCCAGTACGGCAAGTGCTCTGCCAGTCGTTGCCATCCAGGGTGAGATAGGTCTCGTCGTCCATCACCACCGCCACGTCGCGATTCACCGAGAAAATCGAGTTGACCATCTCATTCAGCCGCTGCCGCTGCGTCATTGCCTGTCGCTCCGAAACCAGTGGACGCGACTTCCGCTTCCTGATATGTATGTTCATGTTCGTCAGATACTTTTTCACTGTTTGGCCAGTGGACGCGACTTCCGCTTCCTGACATGTATGTTCATGTTCGTCAAATACTTTTTCACTGTTTGGCTGGTTGAACCGGCCTCGGTCTTCCTCTTCAGCATCCTTTGGAGCTTCTTGTCGCTCAGGGTCGTCGGCTGTCTGGAACCGGGCTTTCTTTCGATGCTCTGGTTGTTGTCTAATAGTGCTAAGTAGATGTAGATGTCCGAAAGGGCGTATCCGGCGTCCACACAAAGTGCCGCACGATGTCCGTTTTTTAACGCGGCGGGGTTCCGTTCTTTGAACGCGCACACTTCTGAACGGAGTTGCTTCACTGTTTTTGCCATCACGGTTAGAGTTCGACTGATAGAGCTGTAAAATTGCGTTTGCTGACTCATGGGTTACTATGATTGATGCTGCATAGGTTTTGTCAGTGCGGGTGAAGGTAAACCCATGAAAAATCCGCAATTTTTGTCCATTTTTTTAATGCAAACTTTATCCATCCACACCAAATGGTAGAGCAAGCATTCCTCTACAAGATGCTGCTTTCTATTTGCAAGAGTATTTTGAGATCCGTGAGAAATCTACGTTTGACCTCATTGTTTACAACTGGCTCTTGGGCCCTAATGATGAATTACTCGAAAATTACTTGTATATAACGTTTGTTTTCCGCTATCTTCGTGCTGACATCTTCCGGCTTGACAAGATCTAGCCGTGTTCGGATGTTTCGACCTAGGAATAATTTCGCTGGTGATTCTCCGGTCTCGGCGTGAGGAACCTTTCCGTACTGCTGCAGGAATTCATTGGTGTTGGCTAGCAAAATGTTGTTCGTCGTTCCCATCACCTTGCATCAGCACTTGTGGTGAGATGAGAACCTATTTCAAGTCTTGATAGGCCCTGCTTGCTTCGGGTGTCCATTCGTTCGGATCGATGAGCAACATGTTACGCAAACTTCTTGCACTTGAGGAGAGATTGGGGATAAATGCAGAGTAGTAGGTTGCCTTACCTAGGAACAGCTGCAGTTTTTCGGAGGATGTCGGACGTGGTTCATCACGGATGGCTTCGAAGTGCTTGTGCGATTTGTGTAAACCAAGACGATCGATTTGATGACCTAGGCATTCGAGCGATGGCGTAGCGAAGATACACTTCGATCGGTTGAGTTGCAGACCATTTTGCTTCATCCTGTCCATCGTTGCGGTGAGAGCTAGCAGAAGCTCATCGAAATCTTTTGGGAAGAATCCTTGAAGAACGAACTCCATTCGTCGCTGCCAAATAGCCGGGATATTGGCAGCTCCATATACGGCTCTCGTGGGGAGAATGAGCCCCTGCGTCGTAGTGTTGAGAGTGAGCAAATGGCGAAACTAATCGTCGATTGAAAGGTGTGTGTAGGCATCGGTTACGTCCAGGTGACTAAACAAGGTAGCTCCATTCATTTGGTTAAATTTCGTTTCAATCTTCGGAATAGGATGTTCGTCAATAATCACCCTTGAGTTGACGGTCGGTTTACAGTTACCGGTGATCCGAATAACTCCGTTCTTCTTTATGACAATGTGGGTTGGAGTACTCCACCTTTTCGTAGAATCCCGAAGCTGGTTTTTTATCGATCTCCGCTGCAGACCGGTCACGCAGTGCTTCAAATGAACTTTCGCTGGTGGTCCTACAAGCTTTCCTGGAACTTCGCTGAAGTTGCTGTTAAAGTTGTCCAGAAGTTTCAACAAGTGTGCTGCTTAATCCGGAGTAAGTGCGGTGCTCGTAAGAAAGCTGACCAACGAGTCTGGAGAGAACATTTGATTACGGTTGATCTGGTCAGCAAAGTGAGCAATCCACTCGAAACTGAAGAGACACTCGGATTCTCTGGACACGACGTATAGATTGAGTCTTCGCGTTGTAGCCCCGATTGATAC
The DNA here is from genome assembly GCA_034211315.2 of Aedes japonicus. Taxonomy (NCBI): domain Eukaryota; kingdom Metazoa; phylum Arthropoda; class Insecta; order Diptera; family Culicidae; genus Aedes; species Aedes japonicus. Next base: position 99,186 of record JASCZW010000497.1, read on the forward strand.
ATGCACAGGGAGACGTCCAAGACAGTTGATGCGATGACCAGTGTAGGCTTGAAAATTTTCTGTCCGTTGACAGCAATGAAAACTTCGGCTTGATCTTCCTGAGCTGCGATTCTCCGATGATCCCACACGGTGCTCCGGTGTTCAGCTCCATCCGTAGGCGACGACCGTCGATTGCTACATCGATTATTTTCTTTCCCGTGGACGGAACGTTGTGCACTTGACTTCGGAAGCTGGCGTTTCTTGCGATTGGACCTGATCAGCAGAAGAGTGTTGAAATTTGAACTTCTCCGATCTGCATGCTTTGGCTAGGTGGTCCATTTTGTTGTAAATATTACCCCTGACGTCGTGGAACTGACATTGACTCCGCAGATGCTGTCCTCCACATTCGTTATGTATAGATTGGTTTCCCTTAACGTGTTCCGAGTTGCTTCCAGGGTGTACGCGATTTTGTACGCAGCGTTGAAAGTAGCCGGGTTCTTCGCGATGATCTCGTCGCAGATATCTCGAGGTTCCAATCCATGCAGAAGTTGATCGATGAGCATCCGGTTCTCCATATCCACAGTAGGCAGCACCTTGTTTCAGCACGAAGGATGAACTGTGCGACGGATTCGCCCTTTTGCTGGATGATGTGCTTGAATTTGACACTCTCGACGAACTTATTCCTCGTACAATAGAAGTGGTTCTCCAGGGTGGTGCGAAGTTCCGCGAAGGGGTTCGTATGTTCCTGCATGAGTGTTTTTAGGTTAGGTTATGCTGTAATAATAGAACTAGGAAACTCACAATTTGCGTCACTTCTTTGCCGCATCCTGCAAGTTTTCGCTTGACAATTGCCAAATATTTTTCGATCGATCTGAACTCAGGGCAATCCGGAGGATTAATCTCGTTGGCGACGAAATTAACCTTGTTTGCAGCATACCATTCTAGTACCTCCGTAGAGTAATGGAAGCTGGATAAATCCAGTCAAAACATAACATTGGTCTTGTGTTGCCGAATGAAGGGTAAAATCCGCTTTTTCAGACACTCTTTAAACTAAACCTTTGACGTCGTTGTGCGAGATGTGATGAAAACCTTGGTTTAAAGGCCACAACTGCAGATTCCTTGCCAAATCATTAGTTTCCGAGCAAACTTATCAACAAAAAAAAAATTATAAATCTTTTCTCAAGTTCCATGATCCGTAATTTCGAGATGCGTCGATCAATCGAGAAAAACTTTTCAACAATTTCTTTGTCAATGATGCCTGTCAAACGTTTTTTGTTCCAACCACCAGGGACGCGATGGTGCATTAAACCGTGTGTCCAGATTAACTTTGAATCCAGCTTTAGTTGAAGATTTGTGAGTCTAGGATTGTTGTTAATATCAAGTACAAGTAAGTTTAGTTAATGATGGAATGTTTTGTTGCGGAACATATTTCTGGATATCTCGTGGAACAAAAAGCCTGACTTGCTTAGTAATAATCAAGTTACTACAACTAATTATGACCGTAGTGTGCTACTTGGCCTGTAAATTTTGCTAAATAAGTCGGTCTGGTAAAATCTGGTTCTCAATATCTAGTTAGCTCTTGTAAGCATTTTTCGTTGTTTCCTGGACGACAGATTTCCAGCCATGATGCGACTGGCTGCAGACGTTCTGCTTTTTCAAAATATTTAGTATATGGAGGTTGATTATTCCTAGCTGCTAAATGATATCATGTCACAACTTATTGATTTAATCACTTACTACATTCATTGTAACACTCAACAAACAGTTTGATCAAAATATCACTTATAATCATTTTGTTATAAAACTTATGTCTGTTGCGTGACGAAACAAACAAATCAAAACAACATCACAACAATATACAACGTCAAATTTCCAGGACTGCCAGGTTATATTTCTGAGAAGTATAAATGTCAAACGAGTGCCACACTTGTTCCGTTATGGCGTAAGAATTTCTTCTACGGCGTGCCTGGCACACTGTTCTAAGCGACTCAAACCCTTGGTTTTAGCGCATTGAGGATATATGTTTGTTTCGAATAGCATCTGTGAAGTCTGGTAACAGAATAGTAACCTGGGGTGATCTATCACGTTCATAAGGTATGGGCACAGCAAAATCTAGCCGAAGAAAAACTCGCAGAATAACATTTTTTCTATTTATCGCTTAGTCCGAAAAAAATTGTGGTAACCAAGGGTTAGTTCTTCACTCATTTGCATCAAAATATTATTATTCGGACTTGTTATATCCGTATGCTCTAACTTTACGTTTGGTACCGTCCATTAAGTTCTACACAGTGTCTTCAGTCACCTTTTTGGAAGCGTTTTCCCACTTTTCAGCAAAATCTTCCCAAGGTTTTGCTTCACACCGGCCCAATATCTTTCAATTGGACGAGGTACTGGGGTGTTCGGAGGATAACAGTCCTTTGGTACAATGTTGACGTTGTTTCCTGAATATCACTCCTGAACCGCTTCACCATAATGGTAAGACGCCAAATCAGGCAAAAACAACACAGAAGTCATGAGTAATGTGTATTGAATTAAAATTTAAAATAGTTGCACTTTAACGTGTGTTCAGATGACATTTCAACTATTGTGCAGAGTAGTTGAACTTTAACGTGTATTTCGAATATGACTAGCGCAACGCGCAATACTGCTTTCAGAAAAAGAAATCAAATAAACTGAGCCAGGAGCTCATTTGATTTTTTCGATTCTGTCCTCGATATGTGAAGAAACCTTTTTTCTAGTGTTGTATGAATTTAAAAGTGTGCTTTTGGATCAATGCACGGTGGGCAAGAACTGATGAAAACAAGGAAAAAATCGGTAAGTTATGTCGCTTTTGAGAGCAGCCTATAAACAAGGCCATTTCCGCTTGGAAATTGTCTGGAAAATCGAATGAAACTAGTTTCAATCACCGCACGGATATGGCTGGGGAGTTATAGATCTTATTTCACCCCACTACCCCTTATATGCTTGAATAATTTATAAACATTTTTGCACGGAGAGGCTCAAGATCAACCAAATAAGGCTTATCCTACGTAAAATTTCCTGAAAAATCGAATAGAAGTTATTTTATTTACCGCACGGCTCTGTGAACAAAGATATGGCTGGTTTTACCCCACTTCTCGTTATACTATTGAATAGTTTATAGATATCTTTGTCCGGAGTCACTCAAGATCAACCAAATAAGGCTAGTACCATGTAAAATTTCCTGGCAAATCGAATTAAGGTTGTTTCGACCACCGCACGGCTCTGAGAACATAGATATGGCTGATTCTACCCCACTTCCCTTTTATTTTTAAATAATTTAAAGATATCTTCGCACGGGATGGCTCACGATCAACAAAATAGTGCTAATCCCGTGTGAAATTTCTTGAAAAATCGAATAGAAGCTGTTTCAACTACCGCACGGATCTGTGAACGAAGATATGGTTGGTTTTACCCCACTTCCCCTTGTATTCTTGTCTATAAAATATTGAAGAATATAAGGGGAAGTGGGGTAAAATAAGCTCTATAACTCTAAACAGACTTAATTAGCCGAAGTACTGCATCTCGCTGGAATTTGAAGTTGTCGTTTCGCTTGCCGCCAGATCCTGGTTTCCGATTGAGAGTCAACCGATCTCGGAAGCGATTCAAAACTGTACTTACTCATGTGACAAACAGAGAGCGCTGTTCGTGACTACCGGGACTGTAAACGGGAAGATCTACCTCGAGGAGTGTTAACAGAAGCGTCTGCTTCCTCTGCTGAAGCAACGCGAGGACCTTACGATCTTCTGGCCGAATGTAGCTTCGTGCCACTATTCAAATGTTGGGTCACTTTTGTACCCAAAAACATGACCGGATCTTAAGCACATCGAAAAATACTGAGATAAAGGGTGTCCACAGTAAAATTGCATCACTCTTAACTCGTCCTCAAAAACAAGTCTCTCAACCGATTGTCATGAAATATTCAAGGAATAAAATACAATATATAATCTTGGTTTAGGTATTTGTATTTCACTGATTTTTTTTTTACCAAATCTAAAAACCCGAACTTTTTTCTTAATACCACGCATAAGATTTTGTACAACGCTTGAACCGACATTTTTTTCCCCTTTAACCATGACTTCAGCATTTCCTGTTCTGTAGCGACAACTTTAGGATGCTTACGAGGGCGTGCTTCATTATATCCCAGTATTTTTCAATTGGCCGCAACTCTGGAGAGTTTTGGGGAATAAGAACCTTCGGCTCGAAATTGACACCATTCGTCTTGTACGAATGGTGTCGTGTATATTTGACAATTTACAGTTGATGTTGTCACGAAAGGCTTGCTCCGTTTACCACACGAACAAATCCCCTGCCAATTCATGAATTTCTTGGGGAACTTTGACACTTGCTGCTTCCTGAGAGACTCTGGAACATCGAACTTGAGTTTTGCAGTGACATACTGGTTGCTCATTTCTTGGCTTTCTGCATGAACCTTTGGTCAAGTACAGCTTTTTCGCGACATCCCGAAAGGAACAGCTGGGTTTGCGTTTAAAGGCAGCAACCACTAGCTTGTGATCCTTCACACAGTACACCTTCTTCCGATCGACAGTTAAACGTTCCCCGAAACGTTTTATGACACGAGACATGGACTGGTGACATAGGCTGGTGAATTTACAACATCTTTCCGATGGCTCGGTGCGAAAGAAGTGGGTTGTCGAGGTGCGTGTGCCAAATGTTCTCGCGCACTTGTTGTTCCTTCAACTCCATTTTCAAAACTGCGACACATTTCACAATGAAACTCACGCAGTGTAAACAATACACGCTGAGGTCATTTCACCCAAAATTTCGTTGAAATCAACCTAAAGGGCGAAATGTAACAGCTTGTTGCAAGTGATTCAATTTAACTGTGGACACCCTTTATTATGAAGCAAACACTACGAAAGCATCCCAAGGAGGTCAAATCTGAGGAAGACATGGAGAAAAAGTGGGTTTCCGTAAAGAAGAAGCTGCAGCCAGATGTTGTACAGAAGCTAATGAGTGGAGTCAAGCGAAAGGTGCGATCGTGCGGTTATGGTATTGCAGTTGAATGAAATAAATATGCCAAAAGCTTATTCAACAGTGTTTTTTTTCCGTGATGCAATTTGATCTGGGACATTCTCTTCTTAGTACGTTTTCTGAAATAAGTAAGTCATTTACTCATAATATTTTGAACATCCTTTTTTTCTTAGAAGTAAATTTAAAATAAGGTGGTCTTATACGTGGCAATCTCTCTAACAAACTCCTGCTTTGATTCGTAAATGGAAGTTTCAGAGAAATTCAAATTATTTGCATATAATTCAGTTCAATTTTGGATAAAAGTTGAATGATTGAACAGCTTAAAAGCATTATAAACAGTTGTGATTTGAGCCATATACGTTTACAACGTTAACCAATGGATGTCACTAAGTCGTGATTGAATGATTAATTTTCCCCAATCGGCCTGGCAACCATCTCATCGGGGCAAATCGCCCAATGTTCAATCGCGAGCATTGGTCTGTTCGCAGTGGTAGGATAAATCAATATTTCAAGCTTAGCCCCGCCCTCCCGGCTCATATCGATAACACTCCTGAGTGCTGTTCCTACGTACCAGCAAGACTGATCGTGTGGTTTCGGATCAATCATGGCACTTACTGTTTAGTGGCCACAGCTGTCTCATTTAGGAGATAACCACAAACTCTCGCATCCACACACTCACACTCGAAAGGCGGATCTATTTCCAAGATTAATATTCCATTAAATCCCATCCAATCGCTTCATGGCAGGTCTAGATGAATGTGTGCTCGAGAACACCAGATTCTCTCATAATCGCACACACTTATCGAGTGTATTGGATCTTTGGCCGACCAGAAAGCCAAACGACATCAGAATCGCTGCTTTTTGTTTTCGTTTGCATTTGATGCGTTTGCGTTGCATCAGTTGGACAGGATCAGAGAGTTCTCCTCCGCCGACCCGAAAAATGTTCCTTTTGCTGCTGTTGCTGCTGCTGCACGAATTTGCATACAATGGATGACGGCTAGCTCTGAAGTTGTTGTACCAGGCAAAATAATGCTACCGGAATCCGACAAAATTTGCAAGTGATTAGTATCTGATTGCTGCAGGTCGTCGGGCTTTTGTTGTCGCTCGGCCGTTGTCTCCTTCTGGGCGGAGATCGATCGGTTCCGATTACTAATTCGTTTGAGGGGTTCCTCTGGGCTGGGGTGTAATTTTTGTTTTTGCCAATCCCACTTACTGATTTTTGAACATCACTTTCACATCAAACCAAAACTTCAAGATTCTGTCTTATGAAGCACGCAAATTTTCATACAACAGCAGGCTATGAATTCGTCGCCTACAAATTCCCTTCCTGTCAACTCCGTTCCATCCAAACACAAACAATGTTGCGCCACCACCCGCAATCAATTCTTCGAAATCTGAAACTGCATCCACGGCGGTACCGGGGAACGTTCCCCGAAGTCATACTGTTCCGCGTTTTGACCATCGCCGAAGATAAGCCATATTCCTCGCTCGGTCCTGTCGCCAACGATGGTGGTCACTGCGGCTGAAGAACACAACAACCAGGTACCGAAAAAAAAATCCAACACACACGACCATCATAAAACAAGGAATGCGTGCGGCTCCGGGGGCCCGCAGAAATAGTAGCAAAAGAGACAAGCTCGGAAACGCCACCCGCGCAACCGTTGGATTTGAAAATTTCCTGCTTAATTAGGTAATGTTTTATTATTGTTGTCGTTTCCTTCCAGCAACAGCAGAGCCGCTGGGGTGGATCAGATCGCGAATGGAAATCGCGCAGAATGCCTCTCGTGATATGTTTCTTGTCGGATCAGGTACATGGCTCTGTCGATGTTCATCGAATTTTCCCATTTGGAGAGCCAAGATCACAACAAGTTGGTGTCTCCGGTGTGGTCGAAGCAGTTTGTTGAACTCGCCCCATCTAACTGTGACTCCGGAAGGAATTTTATCTTTTACGGCACTTTTCAGTCGGAAAGCCACCAGGCGAAGATAACGCGCTGGGCCCCCGGGCGGTCGAGGGGTGGAAAATCTGCTTTCAAACATTTTTACACGTGCTTTTATTGCTCCGGTCCATTATCAGCGAGCGCGAGCGAAATAAAAATTTGTCTAACGGCTGCGTAAAGTTGACCACTTAATCTCTAAGCACCGCATATCCCTTGGAGTTTTCCTCCGACATGCAACGAACGAACACAATCCAAAACACAATCGCCAGTGCCTTGGAGGGAAGGTGGAGAAAAAAAAAGCGCACAGATAGTGACCACCGAAATCATGATTCATGGCAATAACAAGGTTATAATTGCTATCTATATCGGTTCCGAGGCCCGGCGAGCGGCCTTTGTTTCATATTTTTATGACCCTCTCTGGGGCAGAACGCGATGTGGTGCGCGCTCGCGGAATTTATCGGGGGAAGCAAATGGATACGATGCTGGGCTGGAGGATGGGTCAAGTCCGGAGATTGGGACGGGGGGGAGCAGGGCGTTATAATTTTTGGAGGAGTTGCGCATTGTTTTCCGATGCTTATCATCAGCACCGGTGCGAACTAATGTTTATATTCTTGTATGTGGGGTTAACTTACGTCGGAGATAGGTTTTTCGGATGCTATGAAAATGGTATTAAGAGATGCTTAAAAGCAGTGTAATCGAATTCAAATTTTATTAGTGGCGGCTCGCCGATTTTAAGCTTGAATATGAAACGAAAAATCAAATTAACTCAAAACTTCATGTTTTGTATAAGAAATTTAATCTTGGTATTAATGGTTTAATACTGCCATATTATGTCAACATTAGAAGATGTCCTCTAGGTCGTATTTTGCAATAAAAGTGAGCTCGATTGCCAAGTGGTAACTGTTTGCTTACTGAGCAAAAAATCATGGAATGATTTTTTTTATCTATATATGTACGGAACGGGTTTTAGGCAGTTTATTCAGCACTTGGGACATTTGATGAAGCTGTATTCTTTCTTCTTCTTCTTAGCATTTCAAGCTTATTGCTTTCACAGTTAGCTTATTGCTTGCTCTCAACTTAGTGTTCTAGATGCACTTCCACAGTTATTAATTTACAGCTTTCGATGCCAAGTAAATTTCATAGCTATGGAAAGCAAAGTTCCCAATTGCAGGGACTTATTAAGAGCATGCGGATTTCTTTTCAATCATAAACATATTTTCTTCAGCTCCACAATCTGTATATAAACTAAAAATATTGTATGAGTGCGATTCCGTGCATGTGTGCAAAGGCGAAATGAAAGGCCAGTTCCAAGGGGTGGATCGCTAAGCACACTTTTCTCCTGTGCTATTTTTTTTGAGTGTGTCAACAAGCGTTGCAATGTTCTGAGAGTTCCCGTAATGTGCCAAAGGTGCCGATGTGTTGACAGCCCAAATTGCTATTTTTTGCTGAGCCTGGCAACCAGGCAATGCATATTGGCAAGGTTGCTCGTTTCATATTTCTATAAACTCAACTGTCAAACGTGTGCCTCAGTGTGCCTCAGTTGTGATATGGATTTAACATCTAAGTGCCGCTGTTAGGAAACATATTCGTCTAGTGTGTGAGACATCGTGGCTGGCACACTCTTCTAAGCGACTTGCCCTTGGCCAGTTCACGGTTTGCTGCAAACGTCAATTTCCACAACCCGCTCCTTAGTTTTACCCAAGGTGAATTTAATATATCAGGTGGTCTATTTTCTTCAGTTGGTGGGGACGACGGGTGGAGTAGTGGGGTATCAAATGAGATTTAGCAGTGGAGCGAAAGAGTAAGGAACACTCAATAGTGTATTACGCACATAATGACAGCTGTTTATTGCAATTTTGCCTAAGAGTGAAGAGTTCTAAATTAATGTAAACGGTATGGGCTAAACGTTTTGTTTACAAACATTAGCACGTGCACTTTTCCCCCCGAAATATTGGTAAACAAACCGTGCAGCCTGACGCATCATATGCCATGGCATAGAACACAGGCATGGCAGTGTGAAACTAATCATCTCCTTTACTCGTTTGGTTTAAAATGGAACTGCGAGTTTGACATCACAGGCACTATTGCATAGGTGTAAAAGAGACAGCTTCAGTATGCCAGACCAGTATTTTACTTGATAAGGATTGTATTAATATGCGTTTAAATATGGCTGAAATTCTCATTTACAGTATTGAGACCACCTGAGATTTAAATTCACGTTGAGTTTTACCCTAGCTCAGGAAAAGATGCCCTCTTATTAATTTATGTTTGCTCTGATACAGGGGCTACTCCATTGTTGCCAGATATGTTTACACACTTATCTCATTGAAAAAAATTCATTTAAATTCATTCATTTCGATTTTTTTGAAAATATTCAATAAAGTGAACATTTGAAAATTGTCAATATTCTAAATAGAGAGGTCCGAGAGTTTAAAGTGAACTTTTGCTTCTGCATTTGTTCTAGTTGTCACAAAAACTAAAAAAGCAGTGACTACAAGCGACACGGCCAAACCAACAACAGACTGCCGTTAATCAGGCAGGTAGTATAATGCTTTATCTAAATTACTGATACTAGTAGTTTGATAGCAGAAATCTAGACAAAATCGTCAAAAGGTCGCAAGTAACAATTGTAAACAATGACTTGAAACTTCCTGGAAATGCCAGGTTGCTAACATCTATATCCACTACCGACGGGAAGGTAATAACTCCCTGTTTCTGGTGTTATTTTGTTTGTGGGAGCAAGCAGATCCCAGAAAAATACGCTAGAAGTCATTGTTTACAAATGTTTCTTTCGACCTTTTGACAATTTTTTATAGAATCGAGTGAATCGAGCTTAAAATGTTAACATCTTCACTAGCGCCACACCAAAAGTGGCAGGCTACAAGACCTAAGGCTTTCTTCAGTCCTTTGCGGGCAGGTCCTGTTCTTGGTTTTACCCATCCGCTCTCGAAAACAATCAACCAAAACATTTCGATTGCTATGATCACAAACTCGTCTAAAACTCGATTCAAAGCAAATCTGGACGCACGGTTTAATACACCACCGCGTCCCTGGTGGTTGGAACAAAAAACGTTTGACAGGCATTTGTTGATGTTTCATCGACAAAGAAATTGGTGAAAAGGTTTTCTCGATTGATTGACGCATCTCGAAATTACGGATCATGGAACTTCATGGAAGTTGGAAAAGAAAATTAACTGTTCACAAACATCTAGAGTATCCTTCGTGGTCTGCCTCAAAAATAGCAAATCTGTTAAAATTCCCAAAGTCAACGGTGTGTCTTGCAATCAAACGTTACAAGGATACTCTGAGTGTCGATAGAGCACAGCGCATCTATCATAAAAGTGGCACTAGGGACAAAGAGCTGAGGAGAAAGGTGTTGAGGTACGTGAAAGACAACTCAGGTGTATCCATACGTGATTTGGCAAAGAAATACGGTTCCAACTTTTTCACCGTGCGTAACATCCTTTCAAGAGAAGGATATAAGTCTTTTTGTGTCAGTAAACATGCTCCCTGAAACAAAATTTAGTGGTCGAAAAGCGAGCACGATTACTATACGAACGAGTTTTGACGAAATTTGAATGGACAACGAAAAATGTGTCAAAATGGATTATAAACAAATCGCCGGACGAAAATTTAACCTGTCAACTGGTCGTGGGAATGAAAATATTCCCTTTCGGGTATAAATGTGTTTTTGCTGATAAGTTTGCTCGGAAACTAATGATTTGGCTAGGAATCTGTAGTTGTGGCCTTGGAACCAAGGTTTTCATCACATCTCACACAATGACGTTGAAGGTTTACATTAAATAGTGTCTGAGAAAGCGGGTTTTACCCTTCATTCGGCAACACAAGACCAACGTTATGTTTTGGCCGGATCTAAGGCGGTACTAGAATGGTGTGCTGCAAACAATGTTAATTTCGTTGCCAAAGAGATTAATCCTCCGAGTTGCCCTGAGTTCAGACCGATCGAAAAATATTGGACAATTGTCAAGCGAAAACTTCGAGGATGCGGTAAAGAAGTGACAAATACACAACAAATGCGTTTAAAGTGGAATAAGTTCACCGGTACAGTGTCAAGTAAAGTGCGACAGTTCGTTCGAACCGGTGAATTGTAATAACTTGTTATATATTGTTTGAAAGCTACCCTTCTGTTTGACGTTTTGATCAACCGTGTATGTTGTTTAATTCTTGAGTAATGATCACTTGAATGCATCCAAATTTACTTTGAATCGGGCTGTAAATGGTTTCAATTGACTCAAAGTATTCACAGCTTTTGACCCAGATATGTTAAAAGTTCTTGTTAAATGTTCAATGTTTTTGTTCTTATTTTTTTTTCTCGCTACACAATCCCAGGGGGACAAGTTTTCCCAGGGATCAAGTCAAGTCTACCTAGTTTCCCTGTTAAACAGTTATAGGTATTTACCATAAATTTACAATTATTATAATGAATTTAAATTATTGTTATAAGTAAACAACATTCAAGTTGATTTCTGTGTAAAAAAAAAATTAAAAACGTGGCAATCGAATGATGTTGTATAACATGAGTTTCCGTTAATTGTCAGAGTTCAGTTTGACGTGGAAAGGTCCCTGGAATCGGTTTTCAGTCTGCAAAATCCCATTTATAATCCCAATTTGTTATCTGTTATTATTATTTATTTATTTATTTGTTATTTATTTGTTTTTATTTGCGCAATTTAAAACACTTCAAATACATTTTATGTTTCAGTTAACTACTCATTGACTCATTCGTTAGTTTATGATACAAATAAGGCCTGAACATTAACGCTTAAAATTCGCCAATGTTTGTATTTAGCTAGATGAATGGTCTAATATATTTTTTTAGGTTCTTATTTTGAGGTTTCAGTCTTTTTAAAAAATTTGAATACTGTCGTGAATATTTAAATGGTTGTACTGTAATCCATAAAGAAACATTTAAATTACTGGCAACCATGACAGTTTTCTTCATGATGCACCAATATTACCACATGAGAGCAAACAAGTGTTTGCACTACAACATGCATGTTGAATACCGAGGATTCAAGGGAGTATCACCTTAATATGACGAAGTGACCCCGGCGTAGTGGCTAACATCCATACCTCTCATTCCAAGGTCACGAGTTCGATATCACCTCCAGGTAAGCCACAAAAAGATTCACAAGGGGAATTTAAGTGGCTACGATGGTAGATGAACCAACCCGAAACCGATAATCTCGATTACAATGAAACAAAAACATTAATATGATGTAAAAGGCACCAATCTTTAAGTCCATTGCGGGTCTGTTTATTTATAGTTTGGTATGGAGGATACAATCTTATCGTCATGCATTACAATCACACACAAACTATGAATCAGAGCGCGGCCGGTTTTATTTGCCCTCTTTGAACTTGGCAAATAAGGAGGCAAGACGAAAACAATGACCGTAGGCTATTGTATATTCACCCAACACTGCTACTGAAATAAGCCACATGGAATGGAAGTCTAAGAAAGTCTAATAGTGAATTCCGGCATAACCTGCCAGTCACACCTGTTCTTAGTGCCTTAGAATACTTTCACTACTGGTGATACTGGGCAATGTATTAACACAACAGAGCAAACAGAAGATGAAAACAGCCTTATAATATGAAACCCACATATTCAAAGCAAAAATGTAAATGGCAAGACATTGAGAGGAATGGAATTCATATCACAGAATGGCACGAAGCGGCTTCAGACAAACAAAAGATGAAAAAAATCACTACAAAACTACAAAAGAATGCAGAAATCACGAAGAAATAACAAAGATAAGTAAAACACCTTATTAAACTTATAGACGTGACACTGACGAGCTAAATAAACAGACAAAAAGACGTCACAACACCATACAAAACAGTTGACATGAACATGACTGAGAAAAAGAGAACGTAAACTTGAAAATGTAATACCTTTTGAGGCAGTGTCAATAGCGTCTCCATGGACGACATGATCCTTGCACGGCTGGTGAAATGCTTCAAAAGAAGTTATGTTATATCATTCTAATGCACAATGAACAATACAATAGCTTCTTATTTTTGGTTCGAGAAAACTGCTTCGGAAAACTCTCAGTGCACATAAATGACACTTTTCACGGACTGAACTATTAAAGACTGGATAAATTACCAAACGCCGTATGAAACTTATAAACGTAACACTGACTAATAAAATAAAACCCAAGTAGCATTGCCAAAACCATCCAGCATTATTAAGTTTTATTAAAGTTTTATGAAAGCCACTAGAAATCAATTCGGTTTTATTATGGCAGCAAGAGATGCCAATAGGTTTCAAATTTTAGTCAGGTTTATAAGAAGCTACACAGCTTCTTTACAACGATATTAAAACCTTGACTTGTAAAATTCCTTTTACTCCTATCAAAGGTTTTATTTTGACTTTATAAACTCATAAAATGCTGTTTTGAAATGCCGTTGTAGGACTCATTCGTATTATCTTATAATGGTCAGTTGAAAAAGCATTTTAAAACCATTTTGCCTCCAATAAATGCATTAAACGGCTAATTGGCATTGAGGAAAGCTACCAAGCGACCAGATAGTTTTATAGTAGCCATTGCTAAGATTAATTGGCTTTTTGGCAAAACTGTGATTTCTTGCAATCGCCATATTGGAATATATGAAATAATTGAAATGTGGAAAAATAAATTCACCAAATTTTAAATGTAATACAATTGAACTGTAGATCTGAGACAAACTTCGGTATTCGTTTAGATAACCTTATTGAATTCCATCAATTTTCAGGAGTTTTATGATTAATTTACCGAATATATTACTTTCAATTTTGATTTTAATGTTGTAAACTCGCATAATTTCCGAGGTGCATTAATTTTCAGCTCTTATCGTGCCAATATTCACCATAAAATTAAATGCGCATATGATTTGGAGCATGATACGCTATAAAAAAAACTCAATTTGTTTTATATATTTTGCTATCAGAGATAATTTCCCGCAACACTAGAACTTTTTTCTCAGCCATTATTTACTGTGGAATGAATCAGAAGAGCAGAGAATCGAACAAAGCAGAACAACAAAAACCAACCACTATATCGCCGTGAAGTTTGACTGCTGTGGCTATTCGGCCCTATGCTGATTTTGATGGCGGCCAATAGGTTTTATGATGGTTCTCAAGTGGTCATAACATATTTCACTAGAATATTTTCAAAATCTTTATGGTCTTAGAAAGGTTTTATGAATTTGTTTTCACAACCGTCTATAGAGTGGGCCACTTTGTACACATTTTGGCTTTAAAGATGCATAGAGGAGGTGTTGGTGGAGAAAACAGTTTTGAATGTAGTTTCATCAACAAAACCGGGAGGAGTGCTATACGGCTGGAATAGAACTGAAATTGTTACTTGGGCAAACAGACAATTGACGTAACAGACGAAAGGACTCAAAAAAACTCAAACGTGGCTCCTTCCGAATCATTTGCAACAGCGTCTTCTTGGACGACATGTTCCGTGTATGGCTGGCAAAATGATTCGAAAGGATTTACGCAACGATATCATCAAAGACCTGGCGTAGAGGTTTCTACTCTATTCAGAGTCCCGCCAGTAAATCTTTAAAAAAAATAATAACAATATGGGCCTTCAATGTGTACATGGACATTACTATAAGTAAACCAAACTTGTCTTCATAGGAAACCTTGTAAGCAATTTGGATTTTTTTCAAATTCTAGTGATACTACACGCTTCTTTCACGTCAGTATAATTTCAACTTTTCCCGATGCATCAGTGAAGCCGATGCAAAATTAGAAATTCCTTCTCAGAGCCAATTCCAATAAAGCACCCAATACATCCCATCTCGTTAAGATTGCGGCTCTCTCTACTTCCATTCATTCTACTTACTTCTTGCAACATAAAAGCAGAGAAACGGCACATGCAGCCTATATATCCGAAGAGACGGATACGATACAGCATACACACACACATACACACACAAATACACCGGAGAAGACAAACAAGCATGAGAAAGCATAACAATCGATCGCGATGAATCTGCACCCGATAAGGCTCGGAAGAGCTCTCCAAGCTCTCGGGGAATGAAACCGAAAATCCAATATCCAGCCTCGGCCTCCACGTCGGTTGCTGCGTTTTTCCTCTCAGGTTTTCCGCCAGTCTCATCGTGTGGTTCGACGGCGTAAACAAATCCGTCCATGTGAGGGCACCCTGTAAAAGGGTGAAAATTAGCCCTTCTCCTAAGCACGAGAAAATGAATCTACCGATTAAATTATTAATATTCCTGCGATCTGATTTTTTTTTTAACTTTTTAAAACCCCAAATTTCGTCACAACATTTCCCGCCGTGCGCTCCGAACAAAAGTCCCATAAGTACCGCATTGAGTCCACGCAAGAATGCTGAGGAAGCGCACACACTTCAGTTCAGTGGGTCCCGAAAGTTGGCACTTTTGCAACGCGTTGCATCACGATCGGCAGACCAACCGCGCTTTCGCCCTCCTATGCAGTCCTACCTTTATGCAACTGCAGTTGAAACTCGCCAACAATGTGCACACTTCTGTTTCGTCTTCTTCTTCTTGTGTGTATGCGAAGGGAATGGCGAAAAAAAGGGTGTTATCTTGTTAAATCGCTAAATCGTTCGCATTTTAATTTTATTTTGATCTTTTGCATTGATTTCGTCGTCCGTCCAGTCGTTGTGGGGCTTTCGGTTTGACCCGGCAGCCAGCGCAGAGTTGTGAGCCTCGAGGAGGTGGGAGCAACGGAAACTTGCGGGAGGATCTCGATGCGCTTCTGCCGCGAAGGTCCGTAAAGAGACGTGCGGTCGTTCGGCGAGGTGATTTCTCGGTATTGTTGTTTTATGCGCATTGTGCATATACATATATAGGCGAAGAACAACAAGAGATGGGAGGGGAATGATTTCGAAGGAGTAATCTCCCTAGCTGATGCGGTTTGGAGTATTCTGACCGAATGCAGGCAACCAGGCACAACGCTTTTCCTTTGAAAGCGGTTGACCCCTCAGTACACGTGTTGCACCATCAACTGCTGCTGCAAGGAGATGTAGAAATATATGGATTCCCTAGTTGTTGATCGGGAAAGGTTCGTCTTCGAATTCAGCGTGGCAAAAAGGCCAACCAACCAACCGGTAATCACCTGATCTTTAGGCAGCGATCTTGTTGGATGGCTGAACCACGCGGCCGATCCTTCGTTTTGCTGCTGGTCTGCCGGAGCTTGGCACTGAACAACACACTCTGCGATGCCCACCAAAGATCAGGCGCGAGGTCGTGAAAGTGTTCGCGTATATTGTAAATTTTTGCAAATTTATTTCATCAAGTCGTGATGCTTCCTGCCCGCAGGATCCCGCACTTCTTCTGGTTGTTGGCAGGCTGATGCCACCCTCGCCGATCACCGGGCTAATTTGAGCCTTTCTATTTCCCCACGCTGGGACTAGGTGAGAAAATTTTGCACGCCTCATTTGGCACCCAATTTAGCACCTCGTCCTCCTCCTCCTCGATAACTTGGAGTTTTAATTTTTAATCTTGCTTCACGTTTAGCCCCAAGCAAATCCCATTTCGAGGATGGTGGAGGATGGCAGGCAACTTAAACCGCGAATTAATATGTACATACGTCGCGCGATAAGCATCGAAGCATATATTAAAATGATACTCAATAAAATTTTAAATGTGCGCGCGCAAGCAGCAAGTGGCTGCCACTCTCTAGGTTCGAAGAAAAGGCATCGGCATGCAAAATGTCCGATGCCTGGGGTGAGGAAAAAGAGCTCGGTTCAGGTGTGATTTTCAGCCAGCGATAAAAGGCATAAATTACACTAATAAACATTAATTAACGTACGGCCGCATAGTGGAGAGTGATTTTGAGTGCCGAGCTAGGTGAGATATTGGTGCTCTTTAGGCAGATAAGTTGCAGGTGATAGTTGCGCTTCTCAATTGCTTATTGAGCAGTTGCATAAATCGGAGAAGAGATTATCTTTGACTTACCGTGAAGAGACGCGAAGAAATCGATCGCGATTTTCGAAAACGGCGATTTTGATTCAGTAAACTTTAATTTTTGTGTGTAAATTTGGTAAAGGGTAAAATCTGATGTTCTTTGCAGAACTCCCCTTAAGTTTTCTGAGGAACATCCATGAACGAACTGTCGTACTTTACTTGTGGTGGTGACACTGTACCGGCGAACTTATTTCACTTTAAACGCATTTGTTGTGCATTTGTCACTTCTTTACCGCATCCTCGAAGTTTTCGCTTGACAACTGCCCAATATTTTTCGATCGGTCTGAACTCAGGGCAATTTGGCGACGAAATTAACATTGTTTACAGCGTACCATTCTAGTACCTCCAAAGAGTAGTGGCAGCTGGCTAGATCTGGCCAAAACATAACGTTGGTCTTGTGTTGCCGAATGAAGGGTAAAATCCGACTTTTCAGAAACTCTTTAATGTAAACCTTCGACGTCATTGTGCGAGATGTGATGAAAACCTTGGTTTTAACAATTGCAGATTCCTTGCCAAATCATTTGTTTCCTAGCAAACTTATCAGCAAAAACAAATTTATGTCCCCAGGACCAGTTGCCAGGTAACATTTTCGTCCGGAGATTTGTTTATAATCCATTTTGACATATGTTTCGTCATCCATCAAAATACCTAAAAAGCACAAAAGACTTAGAGGTATGTGTCCCTTGACTCAGCCTAATATGCAACAATCGATTACATTTTCATTGTAACTCATAAAGTATTTGAGCTGGAAACAAATTTTAACTAGTAATACACTTCCTAAGATATGCTTAATAAGCCATCTGGTAGAATGTATCACGAAAAGCTACACAACTCGTTTTATAAAGTCAGAAACTTTTGAGGGATATGGATGTTATATCGGTCTATGGGTACCAAATTGGGTCTAATCATGGATGCAAGTTCGTCCCATTCGATTGATTTTTTATAAAATGCAATCTTCGTACGGGTTTCTTCCTGATTTTCTGATTCAAGGCGTTCCCAGCTGTATTCGCTCTACCCAACAAACAATTTCACGAATCAAACTGTACTTAAACTGCTAAGAAACACTTAAGTGGTTTTTACATATGATTTAGTGGCCATTCGGCAATCAAAACATTTTAATTCACTCTTAACAGATTTTATTCCTTTAATTTGTGTTCAGATGAGCCATATGAATAACATTCAACCGGAACTCAGACATTTTGTATTGTAAATGTTACCAATAACAACATTTTTAGTACGCTTTTTCATACAACAGGCCATAGTTGGGAACATATAAAAAAAAATTGTCCCTAACATTGGGTCTACCGTTTGCTTGTTAAATCATTGTTATTTTACCAATGTGACCTGTTAGTTTATAACATGTGACTATATTCTGTACATCTTGGCTGCATTATTCGGTTTATAGGTTCAATTTCGGCAGATTTAGATCATTCGAGGATCATTATAGATAATCTGTTCAGCAACCAGTAAAGTCATGGTGTCTAAAAAGTCAAGGAAACCGAAAACTGCGCGGAAGTGAACTACTATAAGTTGATTAATTATGTCTCAATTGCTTTGAAATACATCGGTCATGCTGATAGCAACATGATTTTGCTGATTATTGAAGAAATAATGACATATTTGGTACATAGGCCGAATCAAGGAGCTAGGCTAACATTACATCCCGTTACCCTATATCCTTCTCTTGAAAGGATGTTACGCACGGTGGAAAAGTTGGAATCGTATTTCTTTGCCAAATCACGTATGGAGACACCGGGGTTGCCTTTCACGTACCTCAACACCTTTCTCCTCAGCTCTTTGTCTCTAGTGCCACTTTTATGATAGATGCGCTGTGCTCTATCCACACTCAGAGTATCTTTGTAACGTGGTTTTTTAACACTTTTGATATATTTGTGGTAGACCACGAAGGATTCTCTAGATGTTTGTGCACAATTAATTTTCTTTTCTCAAGTTCCATGATCCGTAATTTTGAAATGCGTCGATCAATCGAGAAAACTTTTGCCCTATTTCTTCGTCAATGAAACATCAACAAATGCCTGTCAAACGTTTTTTGTTCCAACCACCAGGGACGCCGTGGTGTATTAAAACGTGCGTCCAGATTTACTTTGAATCGAGCTTTAATGGATTCGGTGCTTGGAGAATTGATTAATTTGATATCAGGTTTGAAGCTCAGTTTGGGGACACTTAATCCTTTTTTTGGCGTGAAAATTAATTGTGAAAAAATATAACTCTGTTTGAACATGCCTAATCATACAGAAAAACGAAATATTACACATCAACTTGTACATTTGGTAACCCACAATAAACTTATTATTTCCGTACTTTTTATTGGTTTTTTGTATTCTCCCAAGCGCGCGGAGTAGCGCGATCTTTGATGAAGTTTGTCAGAAGCAGATAATTTCTCATCTCCACGCGAGGCTCTAGGAGCGAAAGTAACTTATTGCTAGAACGAGAAGAAGTGAGAGGGACAAATCGCTAGAACCAGATCAAAGCAATAGGTAGTATAAGAGTACGATCAGTTGCATAACCTTTTACCAGTCAAGGGGGTATCCTTCCCCTTGCCTACCCTGCATTGGGTAGCTTGGCAAAGGGTTATGTGCCTGATCGGATATTGCCGTTCAATGCCCTCCGCTCGTTTTCAAACTAGTATCTTTCAATTTCAAAACCTGCCACAATACACTTTCTCTTCACTTCTATTCGTTCTAGCAATCAATTACTGTCCACTCTTAGAGCCTCGCATGGAGTTGAGAAATTATCTGCTTCTGACAAACTTAATTAAAAAATATTTCCTTGCTTTTCCGAAAATGGAGGATCAAGTGTGGCCTATTTTTTAAAATTTCGAACACCGGAAAATTTTAGAAAAAATCCTGCATAGAAATGCAAGTATAATATCAGGAGCTACAAACATTCTTATAGTTTTTTTTTCGCTGAGATATATCCACAACGAAAAAGGGGGATCACGTCAACCCAGACTCTCCTACCTTTTGCCCCAGCTTTCAAGGAAAAGGAAGTAAGTGGAAGCTGTTTCACATTTACTGCCCAAACAAGCCCAAATAAATATGTCAACAAACAATTGGAAAGCTTATTATAAATCAAACCGATGGTGAGTATTCGGAAGTATGAGTTGAATTCTGAAAACCTATATTATTTGGGCTAGGTTTAGTAACGTTATTTGTAATGTCGGATAATTCACACCAAAGATTCCTCTCTGGAACTCATTTCTCGGTGAAATTCAGCATCGGGTTTTTTAATGTCCAAGTTAAGGGATCAACAACTCTTCCTAACAATTTTTAGCCCGTTCACCCAAAATTGCCGCTTTTCAGTAAAACGCGACATTTTTTACTCCGTTAATCAATACTTTTATCAGTCCCGCGAAAACAGTTGCTGACAACACTGCACTTTGCAACGCTACGCTTAGCTGAGTGTGAATTGGAAAAAAGCAAAACGCGCAATTTTGAGACCGGGTGCAGAATTTTTCAGCATTCTCGTTAATTTAAAAGTTTTTTCGTCCCCTGTTTTCAAGAGCGCGATGATATTTCATCTCGATGTGAAAGTAAATAGTATTCAGGTGGCTACGGGAAGTGGAAATACAGTTTTTTTTGTGATACATTACTAAGCGAATTCTGACATTAAAAAGGTAAACAATGACGACGAAAAATTTCCTGCTCTGTGGTCCTCTATTTTTGTGAATTAAACCGTGTAAACTGATGAAATATGGTGTTCTGCTGTCCTATTAACAGTATGGCAATGACTCACTACAGGTAAGTGGATTAAGTTGGAATATTCTGTTGAATATCAAATAGTGACAAAGTCACATGAAGGTCGACATCATTCCAGAAGATTAGTTTTGACGATGTTTTAAGCGTGTAACAATAATTACGTGTACAGCCTTTATATAGGGTGGTGCCGAGAAGAACTTTTTCACGTAGATAACATCTTACAAGCGCAGCGTTATCAACTGCCAAACAGCGTTTGTTAGGTTCTTTCGGGCATGTTGTCTTACTTTACGCAATACTAAAACAAACCGTTCACATGTTATTACACCTGACAACTTATTAAAACGACGTATCTGATTTTGTAAACAAAGAGGTAAACAAAGAGTCATGTTGGGGAAATATTACCCTTTGTGTAGGTGACGTTTTTCTGTGTGAAAATGCTAAGAGTTTTGAAAAATTTACGTCCGAATCTATGGAGCCAATTATAGAAGTCGAGTCGACCGTCACTTTGCTCGACAGGTCCATTTTGCTATTACAGTTGTCGAGATCGAGTTTGTCGAGTTTGTCGACTCAACCGATCGCTCGGAAACCAGTGACTGATCTGTCACATTTTATCTAATAAGAGTTTGTTTTGATACGCGTTTTTCGTCGGTTAGTTGTAATTGGCTGAGCAACGTAAGAAATATACATCTAGCAAAAAACAAGTCTAATTTTATTCAAAACAAAACTAATATGCGTCAGGATGAAGGGCTTATTAAACTGATTCAAATTGGCATCACTATAGGCCTTTGTGGCATAGAGTCAGTCAATGCTTATGTCAACCAGAAGTGGTAGAAATTCATTAGGACCGTCACCACCGCCTTGAGCCGAAATAACAAAAAGTAAATTTTATTTGCTCATCTGAATACTATTACTTTTGGCTTAACATCGGCTGTCAAGCCCAATAGGTGGCGCACTGAGGCTCAGAACAACAGTAAAAGTTTTGAGCTTTTAAAATTTATCTTAGAACTCTGATTTTTTTTCTCAAGTATTTCTAAACGTATCGGCTCAGGGATCGGGGATTTTAAAATTTACCTTCTAGCTAAGTTGTTAATGTAAGTAGTTCTTGACTTCTAGAAGTATAGAAAGAAAATATCCAGAATTTAGGGCACATCCACGAAAGATCAGAAGGAGACTTCCCAGAGCTTCCGAAAGATATCTTCTAGACGTTAAGGAAAAGACTTACTCGATAAAAAAACTTCAGAAGATCAGGTAGAAACTTCTAAGAAGTATTCGGAGCTTTTCTTAGTAATTCAAGTAGTAATATCTCACAAACAATCAGAACAAAACATCCGCAAAGTTCAAGATCATACTTCCCGGAAGTTCGGGAGAGAACTTCCCCGAAAATTAGGAGAGGACTTTTCAGCGCTTCAGAAAGAAGTTTTGCGAAGAAGACTTCCTAAAAGTTTGGAACTTTCCAGAGGATCTTAACAGAAATTAAAGATTTAACGTCCCAAAAGTGTAGGCAAAATCAGTAGGTTTGTGTATTACTCACGGCCGTTAGTTTTAGTTAGTTTAATTTCGTTAGTTTCGAAGCGGAACACTCTAACATTGCAACGTTGCAGGTACTGTTCTTATAGGACGTTGGGTTAACATTAGTAGGTGAGTAAGTATGTTGGAACATCCAATGATTAAAAAAATTAAAAGCTTTTGAAGAAGCAGGTTATTTCAACCGTTGCACGTTGCGCCTTACCAAAATATGGCTACCAACAAGATCCCACACACAAACACCCTATTTAGCCCCTCGTGGTTGCACCCACCGGCTACAAATAAATCACTGGCAACCGACTGCCTAGCAAACCACTGCATAATTAATAACTGCCTTTTAACGGTTGCCTAGCAACAGCCTGCAGCGCAATCAGCTACCTGTCCAATTGGTTGGTCACCAGTGTACCTTCTATGGTACTTGTCACCGCCTGCTGCCAAATCCAAATCGACCCCTTGCCGCTCCTAGTACACCCTCCAGGGCGAGCTCCAGGGTAAATGCCATCGCTAGCAGCTAGCAATTCATAATGGCTAGTTACCCGGAAAACTTTTAGTACAGTACCACAAATGAGAAAATTTGCGAAGAAGTACCCCATTTAAATCGCTCACTGCTGCATATGAGACCTCCCTTGATTACATTTGAAATCTGTGATAGGAGAGTACTTTGCATTTAGTAGATTTAGTCTACCAAACAAAAATATAAGACATTACCTCTTATTTCGATTATCATCAATAGTTTAAAACTGTTAACGGATAATGTTTGATAGTTGAACTGATACACGGGAAAATTTCCAACCGATTGATTTAAACGTCTTGAAAATCTATTATGCATTATAAGCGTTTAATTTGTATCGATATTTCGTGATGGTTGCTTATTTTAAGATTTTCAATTTATACCCTACCCATGCTGTATGATTTAGTTTACGTCAAAAACTTCCCCGAAATTTAGGAACAAAGTTACCAAAGTTAGCGCTACCTATAATTTCTCAGAAATTCAGAAACAATGCTCCACAAAGCTTAGTAAGTTTCGGAAGAAATTTCACAAAAGTTTAGTTGAAACTACCCAAAATTTGGAAGAGAACATTTAAGAATTTCAAAATGAGGATTTTTCGAGGTTCAGGAGGAAACCTCTCCTGAAAAAATAAACTTGTCAGAAGCAGTGGAGGTACTTTTTAATAGTTTGAGCAAGTATTTCTCAGAGTTCAAGAGGAAACTTACTGAATGCTTACTGAAGAGGACTTTCCAGAAGTTTTCTTAGAAATTCTGAAGAAGCATTGCATGTTTGGCAATACAATTCAATACAATTTTCCTCGGAAATTAGAATTGGAATTATCTGAAGTTCAGAAAGAATAACGGGTGGCAATTAAAATTTTGGAATTTTTTCGAGGCCTCTATGCTCAACAACAAACGAGCTCAGAGAGAAATAAGAGTGTGTATGCGTTAGCTCTATCTCTCCTCTTTCTGCTAGTATTTTCTGTTTTGTTTATGCTTGCTCAGTTTTGCTCAAAATGCCGTCGAAACAAGAAGTATTTCGCGAGCGCGTTGTACAGTTCTACGAACTGCACAGAAATCTCGGCAAAACGTATACGGTACAACATTTGAAAAGCGAAAATGTTGCGACTTCGACTGTTTACCATATCCTAAGATCCCCAACAACTGCTCGCAAGCAAGGTAGTGGAAGACCAGCCAAAATTATGGACGCAAAAGGACTTCGTTCTCTTTCTCGTGCCTTCAACAACAAGGATTCACTGAGCCAACGGGATGCCGCAAAAAAGTT
This sequence comes from Aedes japonicus, assembly GCA_034211315.2. NCBI lineage: Eukaryota > Metazoa > Arthropoda > Insecta > Diptera > Culicidae > Aedes > Aedes japonicus. The sequence continues at coordinate 123,107 of JASCZW010000497.1, forward strand.
CAACTGTTCTCACCAGTACATCTGCAAAAAGAGTCGGAATAAAGTGCCGAAAGAAGACACGAGCCCCGGAATATACTGATGCACAGATTTCAACGCTGAAATCCCAATGCCGTTGGTTGATTAAAAATTATTCCGGAAAAAGTTTTGTTTTGGACGACGAAAGCTGCTTCCCTCTTTCGAAGACGCAGATTCCCGGAAACGATCGATACTATTCAACGGATAGTTCTACAACACCTCCGAACATAAAATATAAGTTTAAACATAAGTTTGAACAGAAAGTGATGCTGTACATTGCCATTTCCTAGAAAGGCATTTCTAAGCCATGGTTCAAGCCCTCTGGTTTGGCAATCAATCAAGATGTGTACCAGAACGAATGTTTGAAGAAAATTTTGATCCCGTTTCTACAAAAACATCATGCTGATGGACAATAGGTGTTTTGGCCGGATAAAGCGTCATCGCATTACGGCATAAAAACACAATCGTTCCTGAATACCCATTCGATCCCATTTGTACCCAAAAACCACAACCCGACAAATCTGCCTCAGTGTCGCCCAATCGAAGATTTCTTCGGGGTTTTGAGTTCCTTGGTGTACAAAAATAACTGGAGAGCCACGAATTGCAAACAGTTGATTGGTAGAATCAAGAGATGCATTCGCAAAGTTGACATGGAGGCCGTACAACGCTCCTGTTCCGACATCAAACGGAAGCTTCGCCGAACATCCGATTACGGACCGTTTTCAAATGTTCACTTATTTTTTTTCAACAATAGACAATGTATCTTTTATTTGAATGAATCAGATCTTCTTCAACTATGTTTATCTTTTTTTGACAGCTTGAGAAAGAAATTCCAAAATTTTAGTTGCCACCCGTTATGCTCAGAGACTTCTTCGAATTCGAGGAAGAAACTTACCAGAGAAGAGCACTGCCTATGAGTTCAAGAAGGAATTTCTCAGAAATTCCAGGAAGCAACTTCTCTGAAGTTCAGGATAGAGTTTTCCCGAAGTTCCGAAGGGAACTTCACGAAAGTTTAGTTGGAACTACCCAGAAGTGCTGGAGAGCTTTCCTGAAGTTCATAATCGAACATTCCAGAATTTCTAAATGAGGTTTTTTCGAGGTTCAGGAATTCCCAGAAGTTAAGAAATTCCCGAAGTTCAGGAAGATACTTCTGATAAAACAGAAAGATACTGTCCAGTATAAGGGGTAATTCAAGCAGGAAATTCTCAGACATTTTCAGGAACAAACTTCCCCGAAGTTCAAGAGACAACTTCCCGGAAGTTAAGAAGAAGACTTCTCAGAAGGTCAGGAAGAAACTTCCAATAAATTTGAGAAAATTTCCGAAGCAATTCTGAATTAAGTTCAGGAAAAATCTTACTAAATCTCGAGTACTTAAATAAATTCAAAAAGTAATAATATTCATTGCTCATGACAGCATATTAAAATAAAGTAAATACCATTTCCTAACCGTGCGCTTCGTACTATGAGCTAGGACACACATTTATGAAGGTATTACAATTCCTGGTTTCCTTCTCACCTCGTTTGAGAGATTCGATCGGTAAGGAAACTTCCCTGAAGTTTAGCAGAGAGGTAAGATGTGGCCCATTTAGTGTTGGAACAGACATTTTTGATTCTTACAGCGACCCTAGTGGTCGGATTTGTAAACTATGACATCTTTTGTGTTCCCTATAACAATATTTTTTTTTTTCGCGGTGCAGTTCGAACGTGTTTCAGAAAAATACAAAATGGAAGAAGAATGAAGAAAAATAATTCTGCGCAATCATTTGGCAAACTCTTCATGGTTGGGGCCAAAATTTGCTAAAGTCTTGGGTTTTCCCCGAAATACCATGTGCCGGGTTTTGAAAAAGTACAGAGAAACTTTGTCGACGGATCGCAAGCCTCAAAGCAAGCGTCGGGCGGGTACTGCCAACTGCCAACTGCGGAACAAAGTCATCAAGAACATTAAGACAAATCCTAACATCTCAGACAGCGAATTGGCTAAAAAGTTTCGCACCACACGCAGTACCGTGCAACATGATTTGGCAAGGCATCTGTAGCTGCGGTAGGAAGACCAAGGTTTTCATCACTGATAAGACATTTAATTCAGAGCTGTACAGAACGGAATATCTCCAAAAGCGAATATTGCCAATTATCAGATCCCACAGTGAACTTGTCATGTTTTGGCCTTGATCTTGCAAGCTTGTAATTACAGTAAAACAGTGTAAACAACCAACGGGATTCAGTTTAAACCGAACGAACTCAACCCACCAAACTGCCCCCAGCTGAGACCGATAGAGAGATTTTGGGCTATTATGAAGAGGAAGCTTAAGGCGAATTGCAGTGTCTTCAAAAACATCATTGAATTGGCAACTAAGTGGAATAAGATTGTCAAAACGATGGATGAGAATAATGTGCGCTGGTTAATGAAACGTATTCCGGGAAAAGTTCACAAATTTCACAAAGTTCACATAAAGTCAAATATTTTAGTTAAAACAGAATACTATTTTGTTAAGGTGTATCCGAAATAGGCGCATTAGTTCCAATTCTAACAGGGCCACACCTTAGTAAGTTAATTTTACCTACCGCTGGCTTTTTTTGGATTGCTTCAATTTACCTCCTTGATAGTTTACTCCCGTGTACCTGAAATTAGGTAAACTTAAGTTTACCTAAATTACCTTATTGAACTTCCAACAAAAGAAGCCAATTTAAGATAGTTTTTCCGTTCCATGCAGAGCAATTGACAGAAAAGCAAACACGACATTTTGAAATTCACATGCTGCTTTTTTTATAAGCGTTATAATAAACGGCAGCACTGAATTTTTACTATGTTTAAAGGGTGATACGGTCAAAATTTGGTCAAGGGAAAACGCGTGTAAATCGGTGAAATCGTTTATTTAAAAAATCAAATTAAATTTCTTTTTCAAGTTCAATTAGTATAAAATTCAGGAAAAATATTCAGTTAGGCTTCCGCTTTTCCAAATCCGAATTGCTGGGCCTTACGCTTGACCCCTGCCATCAGATTTTGTACAGCCACCTTGTCCACCTTCTTCGCCGCAGAAAGCCAGTTTGCCTTGAACTGCTGCTCGTCCTTAGCAGTTTTTTGGTCTTCTTTAGGTTCCGCTTGACAATAGCCCAGTATTTCTCAATTGGGCGGAGCTCTGGCGTGTTGGGAGGGTTCTTGTCCTTGGGAACCACCTGCACGTTGTTGGCAGCGTACCACTCCATGGCCTTTTTACCGTAATGGCAAGATGCCAAATCCGGCCAAAACAGTACGGAACAACCGTGTTTCTTCAGGAAAGGCAGCAGACGTTTATTCAAACACTCTTTCACGTAAATTTCTTGGTTGACAGTCCCGGAAGCTATGAAAATGCTGCTTTTCAAGCCACAGGTACAGATGGCTTGCCAAACCAGATATTTCTTTGCGAACTTTGACAGTTTCGTGTGCTTGAAAATATCTGCTACCTTTCCCCTTCCTTTTGCCGTATAAAACTCCTGTCCCGGAAGCTGCTTGTAGTCGGCTTTGACGTAGGTTTCGTCGTCCATTACCACGCAGTCAAACTTCGTCAGCATCGTCGTGTACAGCCTCCGGGATCGCGCTTTGGCCGTCGTATTTTGTTTATCATCGCGATTTGGAGTCACTACCTTCTTGTAAGTCGATAGTCCGGCTCGTTTTTTGGCTCGATGCACGGTTGTAGACGATACACCCAGCTTATTTGCGGCATCTCGGAGAGATAGGTTAGGGTTTCGCTTGAAACTACCGGCAACTCTCTTTGTCGTCTCAGCGGCTTCCGGTTTTCGATTTCCCCCCGATCCAGACTTCCTGGCTGTCGACAAACGTTCCCCAAACACTTTAATTACATTTGTAACGGTTGATTTGGCAACTTTTAGCGATTTTGCCAACTTTGCGTGCGAGTAGCTCGGATTTTCGCGATGCGCGAGCAAAATTTTGATACGCTGCTCTTCTTGCTTGGACGGCATTTTGACAACTGAAGAGTGAATTCCAAAATCAAAATAGGAGCAACATTCTACACACACACACACACCTTTAAAATGAGGGGTGTTCAGGTTTTTTAAATGCAAAATTGAAAGAAATATCAAGTTGATATTGACCAAATTTTGACCGTATCGCCCTTTATACAGCGAATTTTGTCCTTTTCGTCAATGTTGGATTCGGAAATGTGAGATTTTAATCTTTTTTTTTTAAAAAAAGAAGTGCCATTCTTTCGTTGGTTTTGACCAGTGTTGTAAATAGTTATTTCGACCCAATGCGATAAATTTGTCAACAACTCGTTCCAGAAGCTGATTTTCACAATACCACGTATGAAAAAATTGTTGTGCTTGATTTTTTTTATAGATATCCTAAGTAACAATTTTGGTTTTATAAGGGTTCTGAAGAGCATGAATTACACTTCAAGAATGCTATAAAACCATGATAAAACCAACAATGTTCCTTGGGATGTTTCACAATGTATTGGTCTAACTTTAAAACCTAAGACGTGAGAGCGTGAAATCTGAATATTCAAATGATATTCATCATTGAATATCATCTGAACATGACAGTGATACACATTCTATGTACACTTTTTATATACCAGTTAAGGCAATGCACTGTTAGACAAAGTTGTAGAATTTGTCATGGGCTACAATTTTATCATAAATACATCTGTTCAACTAAGTTATTTGCCTTAATTGCACGAAATGACATTTTACAGCTCTGGTTTTGCCTAGATTTTTAGAAGCTTTTAAGACGGTGCACCCAAACTTTCGGCCGGAAGAGTATATGAACATTGTAGATTTAACTTTGCGTAGAATACCCCCACCGAAACTACCCAGGTCACCAATAGGCATTAGCATATGCAGTAAATCAACCCTAAATCTGCATTTCGGATGCTACAAGCATTATATTAGTACCGTAATCGGGGGTCAAATTGAACGCTTTTAATTGAAAAAGTTAAATATTTTAACATACTGCCAAACTTTTCGGTCGAAATCATTTTTAAAACCAGTACTGGAGCTAGTGAAACACAATCGATACAAATTGTGAACAGTCAATTGTGATTAATATTTTATAATTTACTTGTTTACACTAATTTTAAAAATAATCAAAGGAATTGAACACCAGCAGCAAACAGCTATTTCGCGAATTATATATTTTTTTAAATTCACAATATGGGCTAATTACTAACAACGCAAGATGTTTACACCCCCTAAGCTTTCTCGCTTGCATTTTTCTCCTTAGGGAACGTTTAAATATTACGTCCATGATTGAAAGAGGGTTCAACATTTTGTGAAATGGATGGAAGCCTTGATTATGGCTCATCCATAAAATACGTCACGCACTTAGGGGGAACGGGGTTTCCGAAAGCGTGACGACTCATACAAAATTTTTGAAGATACCATACAAAAAGCGGGAAAAAAGAATGAGGACGGGGTAGAAAATTTCCAATGTTAGCGTGACGTACTTAATCGATGACCCTTTATAATCCTTTGAACCCAACTTCCCCAATTCAACAATTTCATGTTTCAGTATTTGTCGGACGTGTAGTTAATGTAGGTTCTTGGATTTACACGCTTTTTGTAATGTCGAACCATATTTGTTGAAAATCACATTGTGGTTTGACAGAAGCGCATTGTTGAGCTGGAGTGATGTTGTCCAGCCTTGACTTGAAGTTGCCTCGGTTTTAATGGTGATAAAATTACATTCAACGGTAGTCTATTTCTAGCAGTTTTGTTTTGAGCTGTACGAAAATAGTGTTTCTTTATATGCACAAAAATGGAGTGCAAAACATTACTTTATAAAATCGTGTAGTTTCGACATTTTTTAATGCAATTTTGTGCGTGAAGTTTTTCTTTAAACATCACTTATGGTCATTATTTAGTTATTGCCACCAATGTTAGCTATGTTAGATAGAAAACAAACCTCAAAAGTTTGTCTGTAATATCACTGGTTGGATTGTTCAATTTCGGTCCACCGTTCAATTTGACCCCCGATTACGGTACTATATCAGCATCATGAATGTTGTAAAGTTGGATTTCAAATGCTTTTTAAATGCATGTAGCCTGTAATAAGCATTTCAAATGCAAAATAGCATTAATGAAGCATTATCATAGCATTGTACAATGGTCCAGATCAAGAATTCACGAGGAAACATGCTTCCAGCGCCTAAACTTGAAACTTTACAGCAAAGTGATGTTCTACAACATGGTTTGTACCACTAAGGCCCATTTTTTCATGTTGGTTAAAATTAGGGTGGTCCCCATTTTCCCGAAAATACAAAAACTAACTTTTTTATTTGCAGTAACAGATGTTTACATTCTTGGGCAAAGTTGTAGCGTGTTTCCTAGTAAATTCGTGATCTGGACCATAGTGCATTGCAGTAAAGCAGCCGTATATTGGAACGCAAGCGGCATTTATGTTGCATTTAAGGTGATCTTATTGCTTGATAGGCTGCCGTTAAGACTCTTTGGAACTGCTTATAGGTTACTTGGGTGGCACCATCATTTTGTCAGGGAGTTTCGAAAAATTGATGTTTAAATATTTGTTTACCCCTTTGTTTACAAAATCAGATACGCCGTTTTGAATAAGTTGTCGAGAACTGACTAACTGTTATTACCATTTGAACCTGAACGGTTGTCGATAAATTGCCGTATTTCTTGTGGTGAGTATATAAAGTAGCGATTGCAACATACTATATTGCATCGTTTATAAAAAGGCATTGCAAGCCGAACTGAAAATCGAGCGCTGTAAGACGAGGAGTCGGTTTAAGTTGCCAACTTAAATAAAATGATGAGCTCGCGTCTGAGTACAATTAAATAGCACCCGGTTAGAGTACGTTCATTCGGGTCGAGCTTAAGCAGACGTGTCAAATTCCCGATATCATTCCACATCATGCAAATTCATAACTTGAAAGTTGATAGCTGTGGAACACATTGTGTCGTCAATCTCGAATTTAAACTATCCGTCCATGTACCAACTCTAGACTGATAATAATTAACAGTTGGGCCATAATCGTTTTCCAGAATACTAATGCAAAAGCGCGAAACGACAATGTACGTTCGTCCGGACAAACCATTCCTCCTTGGTCCAAATCAGCCAAAACCTATCAGGGAAATCACTGACCATCCGAACCCCAGCATCGAGCGGAAAAACCGCGTGTGCTAACCATTCAGTTTCGAAAACTACGGCCCGTCCGGGATTTCAACAACAGCCCGAAACACCATCCTGGCAGCAACCTGGCGAGAAGGAAAACAATCGTGAGATATTTATTGCCCTTCGATTGCCAGCCAGATATCAGTTTTCAATTGGTGCAATCGTTTGTTTCGAGAACTTTATCGGCGCGCCAGGATCTTTTCGCGCGTCCGCATTTTGCTGCGTTTTTTGTTGTTGTTGTGCTGCTGCTTCTTCAGTGCTCGTCAGCCGTGTAGAGTTTTATATAACACTCTTCGGATTGGTGCGAGTCGCACATTTCCTCCTTCTTCGGATCGGATCGGATCGGGGATCGGAAAGTCACCGCATAACAAAAGGCGCGATAGGAAGGGAGGGAGGGAGGACATTCCGCCACGATGTAGCTACATAATTGTGAAAATGTACATTTTGTGCATTTTTATAGTCGGCTACAAATTTATATTTATCGACTGCAAGTTCTTCTGCCGTTCGCCATCCGGATCTGCAGCGGTTCGTACGTGAACATACCGTTCTGGGTGGATGGAGCTTTTGTTGTCTTGCGTTCAATCCAGGTTTTTCTGCATCCCGGGACGGACGATCACACACACAGATACACATGTGGGGGGATGCGGGCGGATGGGACGCGCACGCTGGTTGATTTGGAAATCGCATTGTTTTTACGCTTTTGCGGTTTCCCTCCGCCGCCTCCACATTCGCCCCATTTGGCTTTGGGAGTCGCATCTTGCCAGCCCGAGTGGCGGATCACGTTAGACTCTTTGTCTCTGCTGGCTCGGGGACGGTTTCTTCTTCAGATATGGGACGCTTACTGAGCGGAGATGCGTGAGATCTGCATGCATTGATTCCGAGTATCAATTGACCCTCAATTGATTGCATCCGTCGTGGAGGGGAAGAGAAAGTTGTGTCCGCTTGGTGGGAAGAAGTTGTGTAATTTCAAAACTATGTGTATACTCACTATTACTCCGAAAATCATCTTAAGACACTCACCTGAAAGTAGAACGAAAAAAGACAGAAATTAATAACCCGTAAGTGTTTGCACAAAACGCTCCGCTCTGCGAGACAGGGATGCCAGATATTTTTTTCAAATGTCTGTGATAATAATTTGGAATGTCTGGGAATGTCTATAAAAGTTTGTATTTTTTTTTTACAAAATTAGACTTTTTTCAACAAAAATACCTAATAAAAGATTATGTAATTTTCGCTATATGTGTGATTATGTAAACATTTTTGCATCTATTTCTTAGATTGTATGCAAACTTACACTATTGTTTCATAGTTTTAAAGTGACACTGAAGGCTTTCTATAGTTTTATTCCACCCTGAAACGTTCTTTCTTCTTTTCTTTTCAACAATAACCATTGAATTACAATGAAAAACAGAGTCGATTTTCTGTAACATAAATTATAAAGTTGAATTCAAATTTTATATTTTTATTTCAGTAGTAAAACAAAACACTACAATGATACTAAAAAGGATTTTTCTGTAGATTATGTCGAGGGGCTGTCATTTGCGATTTATTTGTATATTTGTATATTTATTTATTTTTTCATTTGTATGGGAGCTTCCCCTTTCAGGGAAGGAAGGGGTCTCTTACTATCATAAGAACCTTCCTCGGTACCAAAAACCCCTCCATATAAAATTTCACGCTGATTGGTTCAGTAGTTTTCGAGTCAGACAGACACACAGAAATTTATTTTCTGTTTATTATATTTTACTAGCTGAAGCCGGTGCGAGCCTTGCAACGCATGCGACTAAATGAATAAAAAATTAATAGAACTGGCGCGTTTATGGTTTTTGTTCTGAATGAATCTGGTTAAAATATTTGCTTGTGTGTGTTATTTATGCACAGGCTTTGCTTTGTGCATAGAAGCATTTCAAAGACAAACGAAGCCGTATCCTGTCAGTTTGTACGTAATTTTCTCTTGCATAACCTAAGATTAACTTCTTGTGCATAATGTAGCACTGAGAGAAACTTAACCAATTCTTGACTAAAAAGGGATTCAAACTTCCATCAGAATATGCTTCTTACCCGAGAAATACACATTTTGTGTTTTATTTGCATCGGTAATGCTCATGTATGGTTCAAATGTCTGTTTCATTGGTTTGAGAGCCCTCCTTCCCCCTCTCCAGAGGTAAGGCGTCTTGAACCACCTAAGAAAAAAATCCTGCCCAAAAACCCCCACATGCCAAAGTTGATTCTATTTGAAGAACTCCAATTCCAAGAACTCGAGCTTTGCAGAAATTTGTGTTTCTTTTGTATGGAAGTCCTCCCCTTCCAGGCGGGGAAGGAGCTTCGAACCATCATAAGAACCTTCTCAGGCCTCAACAACTCCTACAAATAAGTTTTCAAAACAATAGGTATGATTCTCATTTTTGGTTGACATTTGTGTCTAATTTGCATGAGAGCCCACCCCTTCCAGAGAAGGGAGGAGTCTCAAACCTCCATAGAAACATTTCTTGGTTCCGAAAACCCCCACATCCCAAATTTGGTTCCATTTACTAGCTAAGTTCTCGAGTTATGCAAAAATTTGCGTTTCATTGGTACACCCCTTCCAGATGGGGGAGGGGTTTCGAACCATCATAAGAACCTTCCCTGACCCCAAAAATCCCTGCATAAAAAAAGTCATATCTGTTGGGATAACTCTCATGTTTGGCTCAAATTCGTGTTTCATTTGTATGAGAGCCCCTTCTTCCAAAGAGGAGCGGGGTCTCAAACCACCGTAGAAACATTTCTTGCCTACAAAAACCCCCACATGCCATATTTGGTTCAATTTGTTTGATTGGTTCATGAGTTATGCAGAAAATAGTTTTTCATTTGCATGGGAACCCCCCTTTCTAAAGGCGGGAGGGGTGTCGAACTATCATAAGATCCTTTCCCGGACCCGAAAACCCCTGCATACAAATTTGCATAGCGGTAGGGGTAGTTCTCATGTTTGATTTAAATTTGTGTTTCGTATGTATGGGAGCCCCCATTTCCAGAGTGAGGAGAGGTCTCAAATTACCATAGAAACATTTCTTGCCTTCCAAAACTCGCCCATACCAAATTTGGTTTCATTTACATGGGGGCCCCCCTTTCTAGAGGCGGGAGGGGTCTTGAACTATCATAAGATGCTCTCCCGGACCTAAATTCTCCTACATACAAATTAGCATAGCAGTAGGTATAATTATTATGTTTGGCTTAAATTCGTGTTTCGTTTTCATGGGGGCCCCTTTTTCCAGAGGGAGGAGAGGCTTCAAACCACCATAAAAACATTTCTTGCCAACAAAAACTCACACTTACCAATTTTGGTTCCGCTTGCTTGATTAGTTCTCGAGTTATGCAAGAATTTGTTGTTCATTTGCAAGGGATCCCCCCTTTCTGAAGAAGGGAGGGGTCCCGAACTATCATAAGATGCTTTTTCGGACCCAAAAACCACTGAATACAAATTTGCAAAGCAGTAGGCATAGTTCTCATGTTTGATTGAAATTTGTGTTTCATTTATATGAGAGCCCTCCTTTTTAGAGGGAGGAGGGGCTTTGAACCACCATAAAAACATTTCATGCCTTAAAAAACTCGTCCATTCCAAATTTGGTTTCATTTGCTTTATTAGTTCTCGAGTAATGCAGAAATTTGTGTTCCATTTGTTAGAGAGCCAACCCCCCCCCCCCCCTCCCTCCTTATCTGGCGGAAGAGTCTCAAATCACCATAGAAACATTTCTCTCCTTCAAAAACTTCCACATGACAAATTTGGTTCCATTTCCCTGATTAGTTCTTGAGTTATGCAAGGATTTGCGTTTCATTAGCATGGGATCCCCCTCCCTTTTAGAAAGAGGAGGGGTTTCAAATCAACATAGAACCATATTTTGTCTTCAAAAACCACCGCATACTAAATTTGGTTCCATTTGCTTGATTAGTTCTCGAGTCATGCAGAAAATTGTATTTCAATTGTATCGGAGCACCCCCCCCCCCCCCTTTAGAATGGGGAGGGGTTTTAAACCAACATAGAAACATTTTTTGTCTTCAAAAACCACCACATGCTAAATTTCGTTCCGTTTGCTTGATTAGTTCCGGAGTTATGCAGAATATTGTGTTTTATTTGTATGGGAGCTCGCTCTTTTAGGACGGGAAGGGTTATCAAGCTACCATAGAAACGTTTCTTGATTTCAAAAACTCACACATGCTAAATTTGGTTTCTTTTGCTTGATTAGGTCTTGAATTATGTAGAAATGAGTGTTTCATTTGTATTGGAGCCCCCCTTTCCAGTGAAGGGAGGGGTCTCAAACCATCATAAGAACCTTTTCCGGCCCCAAAAATCCCTGCATACAAAATTTCACGCCGATCGGTTCAGTAGTTTTCGAGTCTATTAGGGTCAGACAGACAGACAGACAGACAGACAGACAGACAGACAGACAGATTCAGTTATGATGACAGATCTTAGAACATGGAAGCAGACTAGACAGACAGTCGTGGACAGATCAGATACACTTCAGATAGTTATTCTAGACAGACAGACTAGACGCCAGACAGATTGTCAGACAGATCAAATAGACAGACGAGATAGACAGATGGACAGATAAGGACATTGTAATTTACATGATCATGACTGTAGATTCCTCGAACTTTGGAAGCATTCTCGAAAATTGCGGAACATTGCAACAGATTCGATGTGCTAACCAGTGAATCTACTGATCAAATATTCCGAGGTGACATGGAAAGTGATTACATGACTGTGTTCTCATGTATGATGCAAAGTTGAGAGGTTTGTCCATATTGATATGGTGTCTGAGTGATCAATATCATTATGGCATATGAATGATTGTATAGACTGCTTCTTCGGTTAGTCAGTGATTAATTCTCATGGATGCTCTCTCTTAAAAAGGCTCTTTGTTAAAAATCTGGGAAGTTCCCTCTTGAACTTCAGACAAAATTCCTCATGTACTTCTTGGAAGTCACTCCTTGTATTCTTCGAAATTAACATTTAAGAACCCAACCTTACCTTCCAGAAACATTTGGTAAGTTTTCTCCTGAACATAGTTACTTTCTTAACTTCTGATAAGTCCCATCCAAATTCTGCAAAACTTTGGGAAAGTACTCTACAGAATTTCTTGGTAAATCTTTCTAAAGTTGTTAGAAGTTTCTTTTCTGAACTTCCTGAGATGTTCTTCTTCTGAACTTCAGGGAGTATTCTCCAGAACTTCAGGGAAGTTTGTTCCTGAAGTTCTGATATTTCTACCTGAACTTCTGGGATTTCATGAGCTTCGAGAAGTTCTCATTCTGAAATGCTGGAATGTTCGATTCGGAACTTTGGCGAAGCTCTCTAGCACTTCTGGATAGTTCTAACTAAACTTTTGGGAAGGCTCTTCTGAACTTCTGAGAAGCCCTCTCCTTTTTGAAAAATTTCTTCTTGATCCTACAGGTAGTGCCCTCTATGGGAAATTTTTTCCTGACATTCGTGGAAATTTGTTCCTGAGCTTATTTATTTCAAACTTCGGATTGGTCGCATCCTGAACTGCGAGGAAAATTTTATAGAAACTTTGGGAAAGCCCTCTCCTAAATTTCTAGGAAAATTCCCTTAAACTTGTTCTTGAAGTTTCTTCCTGGACTTCTGAGAAGTCCTCTTCTGAACTTTAGGGAAGTTTTCTCCAGAACTTTGGAAAGTTTGTTGCGGAACGATTGAAAAATTCTTGCTCAAATTAGAAGGAAGTACGCCCAATGCTCCTGGAAAGTTTCATTCTGTTCTTTAGAGAGGTTTCTTCCTGAATTTTGAGAAATCATTATTCTGAAATTCTGAAATGTTCTGCTTTGAGCTTTGGAAAAACTGCCTAGCACTTTTGGGACGTTCCAACTAATATTTTGAGAAGTTTCTCCCGGAATTTGTGGGAAGTTATTTTCTGAACTTCAGAGAAGTTCCCTCCTCAACTTCTATAACGTATCGTCCAGAGGAATTTTTATCCTGATTTTTTGAGAAATTCCTTTTTCCTGAACTTCTGGAAAGTTCAATCTTGAATTTCTGGCAAGAACTCCAAAATCTCTGAAAAGGTCAAAACTTCAAAGAAGTGCTCTTCCTTAAAGCTCTGATAAGTCCTCTCCTGTACTTTGGGGAAGTTCGGTACTGAAATTCTGGTAAGTGGGATCATGAACTTCGGTAATGTTAGGTCCTAAATTTGTGAAGGTTCTTCCTGCTCGAACTGCTTGCTCCTAATATTCTGAGAAGTTTCTGCCTGACCATCGGAAAGTTTTGTTTTCGAGGAAGTTTCTTCCTGAACTTCTAAAAATTATCTTCCCGAACCTCTGGGAAGTCTACTGCTGAATTTTCCTGGATGTGCCCTAAATTCTGGTTCGTTTCTTTCTATTATTTCAGAAATCTAGGACTTATTCGGTTCCCCGAGTGGCAACCAACTGGGCTTTAGTGCAAATGTTAGGATCACAAAAGTAATAGTACTAAAACGAGAAAAAAAAATCTACTTTTTGTTATTCCGACCCAAGGCGTATTGGTGGTCCCAATATCCTACCACGTTTGCTAAGCATTAGTTTAATGGCTTCACGCCTCAAAAGCTTTGGCGATGCTCATATTAATTTCAATCGGTTTGTTTTGTTTTTAATAGGATTAGACATGTTTGAAAATTAGAAATATCCTTCTTATCAAAATACAACCCTGGAAGGGGACAGCAATTTCTGCTATAACCAGAGATGTGAAGAGAAAGTTTTGATAGGTCCGTAAGAGTACGGCAGGTTGTGAAATTATAGAAGTAGTTGAAATTGAGCATGTTTGAAAGGTGGCATCCGATCAAACAGACAATCTCTTGCCTAGCTACGGCAGTGCAGTGGTAGAAAAGGGGGAAAGGAACCCACGACAACTATAAACTAACAATCTCTTATATAGTTTGAACAATATGTCAGATGCCTCTATGCCAAAAAGTTGGTAATCCAGACCGAGTGCAGAGCTAGAGGTTATATGCTGAAAACGAGATTGAACCAGTTGAATACAATAACATATAATTTGGTGACAAATTGTTGATGGCATTGATTAGTGTATTCACGTCAAACGAAGATTAAAACATGTTAGCACAGACAAACATACATAACACTTGCACTTCATCGATTACCCATTAAACGGTCAATTCAAATGTTTCTTAGTTGGTAATATTGCCACAGGTAGTACGTATAGCCGAGTTTCGTTTGACGTTAACACACTACTGCCATCTGTTCAGCTTAGTCATCCGTCACAGTGTGTTCAACAGATGGCGCAGGTGTGATAGTGCCCATGATTTGTAGTCAAAAATGTTCGATGTGTTATGTCTGTTTGTCTGTGATATGAATGTTAATAAATTAACGGAGATGGATTAATATATAAATACAAACATTTTCATAAAAAAACTCGAGTTGTTACGGTCTTTGGTGATAATTTTTGATGCTACTGATCGAAAATTATGCAGAAAAAAATGCAAAACTACCAAATTTAAAAAGATTTTTTTCCCTAAGGGGGACAAAAGGGGACAAACAATTTCACTTAGATCTTGTAGCTGGAAGTTTGTACTTTCAGTTCACGTACTCTGTGTTTGCAAATATTTGCAAATAAAGGAATAAGATATCCTGCAAAAACGATAATATTTTTACACTTCAACCCCTACAACTTTTCTAATACAATAACTAGCAACTATCTTGTATCTTCAAAATGTGCGTCATTTTACATTTTAAAAGTCGTCGCTGCAGAGTTTTCAAATTCAAATTGAAATAAAAAAGTTACAGCAAAAAACTGTTTTTTTAACTCCCACCCTAGGGAAAGTTAGAAAAACTGTTATAAAACGATACGTAGATGAGATAGAATTAAAATTTCTTCAGCAAAGTTTCATGAAATTAAAATATCTACATTTTTGTTGAAGCAAAAAATCCTCTAAAATAAAGATCAAAAAGTTGAAATTTTTATTATGAACATAAAAGGACCACCCCTAGTCACAACCCAAACCAAAAGATAGATCTTATTTTAAAAATCATATCTTTCGAAGACATTATCTGTCTAAAATTAATGGTTTTCGAGTTATTGATTTTTGTCGCGAAATTTGTCCATTCGGACCATAGTGCATCGTTATAAAAGTCTGCAACAAAAATGAAATGTCTGCAAATTTACAGATAGGTCTGTGAATATGGCATCCCTGCTGCGAGTGCACAACAAATCGTCCACAGATCATCGCACTCATTTGTCTTTTACGACGACGACGACGAAGAAGACGAAGACTTAGACGATGGGGTTGCGATTCTGCCCCACAGCCAACTCGGATCTGGTGTGAAAAAATGCTTCCACCTAATTTGATAATGACGAGCAAAGTGAATCAACTGCGCGCACCACGCTGAAGCAGCCAGGAGTGCATCGGGCGGGGCGGGCGGGGTGAAGATTGTCTACAAATCACACACCGCCAACCACCCGCCCCCGCTGCTGGCTACTTACTGGTGGCGCTCCCATCTCAGCCGAGCAGCCGGAAAGAAAAGTAAGAATGAATAACTTTTCCTCCACTATGCTATTATCAGTCTGAGGATGGGTGAATATGTGTGTGTGTTTGCGTGTGTGTGAGAGACAGCACCACAGTTAACACACGTTTATGCAGTCAACCATCCAAGCAGCCCAGAAGAAAGGACCCTGCCGTGTGTTTTCCCAAGGTTTTGCTTTTGTTCTTTTCCCGTCTCGAACAGTGCCTAGCGCCCGAGAAAGTATCGCATCTCATCTCAAGTGGCGAGAATATTTGGAAAAGGGGACCAATAATAATAGCAAAAGCAACAGCAACTTTCGACTTTCGGAGCGGGTGGCGGGCAAGTGGGCGGTCGGACGGTTCGGGGACGGCGGGTGCAATTTATCAGTGAGGAGACATCTTAGTTCTGCGTTCGCACTCACTTTAGATTTTTGGAAGGGTTGCTTAAAAATGGTCTATTTTTCAACACGACTGGCTCCAGGGGCGGGGGTGGCTTCATCTGTAGATTTCTCGTATGCGTCTCATGTGGTGCGAAGCCTGGGATGGTTTGTTAAAGAAGATTGTTTATTGTGACTGATTATGTGCGGAAAGGTTTACTGGTTGCTGATGGTGAAGGAAGTTTTGAAGATTTCATTTATCTACTTGCCTTTTGCAATTCAGATGCTTCATAATAGTCAGAAGATTTGACTTGTGCTCAAAATCCAAAAGCTATTTAACATTTAATCTTCATGTCAGTTTGTTGATTGTTAGTTCGGAAAATACCGTCTAACAAAGACACTAAATTGTGTCAGTGATGTGATTGTTCGATTGGATGGTTAGGGCATCTTCAACGGTGGTCCAAATCGTGGATGAGATTAATTTTTTAGACCAAACGCAAAAACACCGCTGCACCGGTGTTGCAAATTTTGTTTTATATCGGATCGATTTTGCATCATTTTAAAACTTTATGATTCATGTTTTGCTCTATTTTTGCAGCAATTCGGAACAAGTCAAATACAGTTCCAAAATGCTACACGCTGCTTGCTAATACCAATTAGTAAAATAAGTAAATTAAGTAAAATGCTGGCGCCGGGTAGGAAGTGGTGTTGCTCGCCTCGGATGCTGATCATTACCTCAAGCTGCTCTCGGTGCTTACGAATCGCGTTTCATTTAATTCCGTAATAACAAATGGTTCTCTTAGTATTTTACAGCGACTGCAGTTTTCGGAAATGCGGACTAGTTTGAAATGAGAAAGCTCCCGGAATTTTGACTGTTGTAGATTGTATGACTAATTGGATGGCAAATTACGATTCCGACTAGTATTTCGATTGCTTGGAAATGAAAATTAAAGAAGTCTTCAAAGTGAATAATCGGTTTATTGATGGTTTGGTCAGGATTTGCGTTTTAATGAAATGCATGCATTTACACACTTAGATTTTTTTTAACTGAAATCCGTAAAATTGTACCGAATTCTCAACAGCTACGGTAATCCGATTTAACGGATTTTGGTGAAATTTTACAATTATCTGTAAAAATTACATCGGATTTCGGTAAAATTTTACCAAAATCCGTTAAATCGGATTACCGAACATTCAGCTGTTGATTCTATATCGAACATTCAGTTGAAATTCGGTGAAATTTTACAAATTTCTGTAAAAAAATCTGAGTGTGCACAAACTTACCTTCAAACAAACAAAAGAGCATGTAAAATTCTGATCTTTGATGGTCAATGATTGACAGGATTTAACCAAAAGAAATTCAACACCGGTGCGGGGAACGCGAAGTTGGTCTATATTAGCTGGTTCTATTCAAGTTTTGCTGATGCAAACAGCGTTGCCAAGTATATTTTTACAAAATCAGGAGGTATATGAAATAAAAATCAGGATAAAATCAAGATTGTCATTTTGTGTGTACAAAACTGATGTTCATAAAAATATCGTTTATTAAAAACCAATTTATATTGATGTCTTTCAGTTTCATATATGGTATAGTTGTATTTTGATTTTTTTTTTTGCGAAAGCTTAACTTAATTAGCTGTTTGAGACCTGCGAGAGAGTGATTTAAAAAACAAAAAAGCAAAGCGCTTTAGTTTAAGATATGTCTTGTATCGTTTTGGTCAGAATAGATTTTTTATTGGATGATTTTTGACAATCCCATTCCAGAGTAGCCAACTAGTAAAAGCTTTGACAGAACGTCCTTACTCTGATTAGTTTATTTATTTCGATTAAAATTAATTTGGATTGATAAAAATTACAAAAATCAGGAAAAATCAGGATTTTGTATCAAAATCAGAAAAAAAAAATTGGTGCTTGTCAGGATATCAGGCAAAATGCTAAAAAGTCAGGAAAATCCTGAAAAATCAGGAACATTGGCATCGCTGGATGCAAATGAAGTATAAAGTTGTTCCAAGTATAGACCACCGCTGAAGATGACCTTACCAGAATGATACAAGTTTGGAAGCTTTTGTTGTCCTATACTTAAAGCATTTTTTTATTCGTTTATTTTGCGTCGGTCTATTCTCTCACGTAATGACAACCGCCGATGCCAGGAAGACGACTCCACCCCCTGGACCCTACATATCGAACCTATCAACACATGGGCCGGGACCAACGGCTTTACATCCCTTCCGAAGAAAGACGTGATGAGAGAGTTTTGTCTCAGAAAATTCGTCAACTGGAATTGGTACTAGACCAACTGGGGTGAGAGGCAGCCACGCTTAAGATTTGAATTATGATTACATCCACACGATTTTGTATGGAAAGCAACATCAAGTTTGAACTTTACTTGACAAACGAACTTAGAAGTTCCAATTCGAATCAAACCTAATTGAACCTAATTCTCAATTTACTAAACATCATGTATTTAAAACCAACTGAAACGTTCGCGAAGAGTTTCTAGGTTTCATCGATGCAATGCGAATCGGCGATCAACTGCATGTAGAGTTTCCGGGCACGACGGCTTTTAGCAGCGATATTTTCCTTCTCGTTCCTGTTTCATAGGTTTCGATTTTCTAGCGACAAACTACTTGTAATCAACCGCCCTCCTAAGACAACTACTTTCTTCCTTCCGTTTGCCAATCAAACGCTACTGAAAGATTTTTATCACACGGAACACGATGGTATAAGCGATTCATCCATGGGATACGTTCGGATTGGCAGTGTAAGTGAACCTAATTTTATCACGCTGGATTTCCAGTTCCGAAGTCATAACGTACGTACATTACGAATTGTTATGAAACTTAACAGACGTAAACAATGCACATTGAAACATTTTTGCTAAAATTTTCCGAATTTCAAAATCACACAGTTTAAAAGAAACATACACATTTTGGTTGTGCTATTTTCCACGAATACTCATTGGGAGAGTGCACGGACGAGGCACCACTGATGCATTGCACAGTGGTCCAGAAATAAAGGCTTGCATTTTCCATAAAAATTATAGATGAGACAATTCTGAGCAACTTTGTTTGAATAAATTTTTCTGTAGCTTTTGAGATGACCGAATAAGAGCAATTTTTCCTACAAAGCCCTTTAAAAATCAGATATTTTGCTGTAACTTTTTTTACTTCAAATTTTTTAGCAAAGGTTGTCTTCCCATTCATTCTAGAACATTAATATATACTTACAATCCTTTTGGTGCTGAAATTGTCTCGATCGTAAGCCAAACAAAAGTTAGTATGGTTTTTGTAAAAAATAGGCATTTTTCAAATGTCGATTTCTCTGGTCGGGGTAGACAGAAAAAATATGTCTTACCTGCATTTGAAAAGTTTATTATTATTGTAGAATATATCTGAAAACTGGAGATAAGTTATGTTTTATCTTGCGTAAAACACATTTGAAATGGGCGTAATTTTATAAGAAAATTGTGAATAACTAGCTAATGGTAAAATATATCGGCACGTCAAAAGTTACATCTCATTAAGTTCTATACATCACCTGAAGACAACTTTTTTGCCAAATTTTGAAATAAAAAAGTTAGAGAAAAATACTTGTTTTTTTTTTGTAGGGACACCCTAAGTTATTCAAAAGCTACGAAAATGTTTTGTTGGCAACGTTGCTAGAAATTAGCTAGGTTTCAATGTTACCAAAACATATTTATCTTTATGTCAGTAAATAAAACAGTAAATTTTATACTTTAACTAACCAAGTACCAAGTAGAACCAATAATGATGTACTTGATGTACTTAATAAAGCGAAACCGACAATTTCAGCACCCCAAAATTTTTAACTATTATTGTTCAAGAATCAATGGGCAGACAACGGTGCTCAAAAATTTGAAAAAAAAAAGAACAGAATAAGTGATTTTTATAGGGACAGCCCAAGCTTCGTAGGAATAATTGCTCTAATTCGGTCATTTCAAAACCTACAGAAATATTTATTCAATCAAAGTTGCTTAAAATTGTTTTATCTATAACTTCTCTCAAGAGTATATGCCTTTATTTATGCAAATAAAAAGTTAGATTTTCAATTCCTCTGAAAATAACGACCATTCTAGTTTTCATTTACACCAAAAGAAGCGCCTTGTTATTCGAAACAACTTTGTAGAAGACAATTTTGCTCCAAAACTTCAAAGTAAGTCTAAAAATGTATCTTTCCAGCTGAATTCGCATTCTGGACCACTGTGCACTGTAGCACAGAAACTAAGTCTGACAGTAATGGGCTCTCCTTTCTGTTAGACTTGATCAAGCTTCAAAAAACCACTGATTATCCTAATCATCCTAATCATTGTATGAAGAGCCGAAAACGGGTTGGATGGATCGATAGGCAACATCAGTTATACGTTTCCACAGGGATCTCAAGAATCTCCTTCCAACAACAAGATTGAACAATTGGTCAAAAGAGCAAGCTATCTAACATGAGGATGCCCCAATGGGCGGGGAAAAGAGTCCGCCCTCTATTCACAATCTGTTAGCAATGGGGAGTTGGCATTCCCATTCTCCCCATCCAGAGTGCTTCAATCGGGTGCCGTGGTAGTCCCTCCCATTGGCATGAAATATTTATATAAGAGTGGATATATTTATATAAATGAAAAATGCTTGAAGCATTCGTATGTATTATATATGAGCTTCATTCGGTTGATCCTGAAATGTAAGAAATGTGTAAACATGCATTGTGGTAGCTAGGTAAAAGATTGTCTGCTTGATAGGATGCCGCCGTTCAAACTTGCCCTACGCTGAATTTCAACTATTTATATTCAACTTCACTTTTACAATACCTGAAGAACCTAAAAAACGTCATGCAAAATACAGTTTATCCCTGATTTCGATAACCTGCAACCAATTTATATACTATAATATATTATCATATCAAAAAAAATAAAAAAATTAAATATGTATTTTGCCTTTTTTTCCTGTAATATCCTTCCATGTTATTAGGATGAATCCAAGACAGGAACGATCCCAAAGCGCGCTGCAACTACGAACCTAATGTGAATAGTAAAATTGTCAATGTGACACGATCCTCTGTAGCAGGTGGAAAAAACTACTTGATGTTATATTTCCAAAATGGCACTGACTCTTAGCTTCGGGTCTTGACCAAGAATTCCTACTGAGCCCTTGCGGCACGACAAGCCAGCCAGTCAAGCGCGAGGGCGAATGCACCTGTCCGGGATAATGCAAAAACGCTAACTTTGACCAAAAGTTTTGTGCATAAGGTCAAACATCGGGCTAGAAGGCACCGAATCATACCGATCAGCAGAATGGTTCAGTAAAATCACAGGCAGCTCAAGTTTTATACACAAATGTTGACGAATGATGAAATTTTAATGAATGATGAAATCTACATAAAGTTGGACTTTTAGCAGATTCCAGGTCATTAGTTCTACACAGCACAAGAGAAGGTCTGTGCCCTAGAGCTCCAACGGAAGCCAAAAATCTTGAAATTTACCAACAAATTCTTGTTTTGGCAAACGATATGTACGTCCGGGATGTGAAGTGCTCCATTTGTTACGTCTTCAACGGGAAAGGACGGCTTAAGCTATATCTACAAACGCGCCGTCTTCCGTTGCTGAGGTCACACAGAAGTTTCAAAAAATTTCTTTGACTTAGCGTCAAAACAGGTGCTGGAATAATGTAAGGAAAATAAGACCAACTTCGTATCCAAGGATCCCAATGCACACGTTAACAGAAAACCAATTTATTTCTAGCAACTCTAGCGATTCATTAGGACCACCAATCCGCCTTGGGTCGGAAAAACACTAAGTGATTTATTTTTTCGAATTACCTTAGTACACGCATCATTTCAGTACATTTGCACTTGGGATTATCATATCGACCTGGGGCGAGCAAAGTGGTTTATGAAATTAGTCCTCGATTTCTTGAAGTATAGAAAAAAGTAAGAATATTCAAAAAAAAAAAGTCAAAACCAATGATCTTCCAAGTTCAAAATCATATTTTCCAGAAGAAGAGGCAAGAACTTCTCAGAAAATTAGAAGAGGACTTCTCCGAGCTTCAGGAAGAAGTTGAGATATAGAACTACTTAGAAGTTTGGAACATTCCAGAGGGTTTGGAGTTTTCCCAGAAATTCAAGATAGACTTCCCAGAAGTCCAGGAAACTAACCTGAGAGAGCGCTATCTAAAATTTTTAAAATCTAAACTACAATGCTCCGAACATCCTAGAAATTCAGGAGCAAAGCTCTCTGACGGACTCTGAGGACTCCAGAAGAAACTTCCCTAAAGTTTAGTGTGAACTCCCAGAAATGCTTGAGAGCTCTTGCGAAGTTCAGAAGAGTACATTGCAGAATTTCAGAATGATGGTTTTGCAAAGTTCATGAAGAAACCTCCTCAAAGAACAGAAAGAACATTCAAGAAGAAAAGTGGGTACTTCCTAGTAGTTTGAGCATGATTTACTCAAAAGTTCACCAACAAACTTCTCGGAAGTTCAGGAGAAAACTTCCCGAATGTTCAGAAAAGGACATCTTAGAAGTTCAGGAAGAAACTTCCAACAAATTTAAGGGAATTTTCCTTGAAATTCTAGAAAGGACTTTCCCCAAGTTTCGGTGAAATTTTCCTCGGAGTTAAGGATGGGCATTATCAGATGTTTAAATAGAATAAGCTCAGGAAAAGACTTCCAAGAATTTTAAAAGAAAAAAACTTACCAGAGAGGGCAGTATCTATAAGTTTAAGAAGGAATTTCTCAAAAATTTAAAGAAACTTCTCTGAAGTCCAGTCTTTCTAGAAATTCCGAAGGAAATTTTCCAAAAGCTTAGTTGGAACTGCTCATAAGTGCTAGAGAGCTTTCCTGAAGTTCAGATTCGAACATTCCAGAAGTTCAGCTAGAGGCTTTCTCGAAGTTTAGGAATTTCCAGAAGTCCAGGTAGATACTTCTGAGAAAAACAGGAATAAACTTTACAGAAGTATTGGGGGTACTCCCTAGCAGTTAAAGCAGAAATTTTCCAGGAATTCAGGAAACTTACCCGAAGTTTCATAAGTTTAGACAATAACTAAGTTCAGGAAAAAGTTTGTCAACTGTTCCTGGAATGTTAGGTTGGGTTATTAGATTTGATTTTTCAAGAAAATCAGGAGTGATTGCCAAGAATTTCATGAGGAAACTTGCTAAAAATTCAGGAGAAAACTTCCAAGAATTTCAGCAAAGAGCTTTGTCGAAGATTAGGAAACAGCTTCTCTGGAATTCAAGAGATAATCACTGTCTATACACTTATAGGAGAGCCATCTACCCAACCGTTCAAATCGTACTCAATTTCTGCAGTCCCATCTCACCTCATCTCATTTACACTATTTGCCATATTTAGCTCCTTCTGATTTCTGATTTAAAATAAATCCTTCGTGGAAAACATTTTTCAACTAACGACCCAAGTAACACAACATGTTATGTGAAGTTCGAAAAATCACCTAAGGCATGGCCTCATGTATTTTTCTAGTATACACAACTTAAGTTTTGAAACGTATATGATCAAAACAGCGCAATAAAACGATATTTCTGAAACATCTTTCAAGTCACACAAGAAGTTTTCAAATACAAATTTACAACTAATAATATGTTCTAAAGATGCTTTGAATACCATTCTATTAACATGATGATATCTTATCCAGGTAGTTGAATGCATCACAATTACAAATAGGTTATATTCAAGTTATTCCAAAGTACACACAGTTGCAGAAATACATGAACATTACATGCTAGTTTGCAAAATGTCAAACCTTCAAATGTAAACCCAGATTGAATTTAAAAATAATATTTGTTTATAAATTCTCTTTATACACAGCTCAGGAACAGATATGATGACCAATAGGTTAAATCGAATATATATTTATAATCCTTATTCTGAAGATGATCAATGCTCAGAACGCGTAGCAGAATTTAATGTGCGGGGCAAACTTTATGGTGCAAATTTCTGTTTTATCTTTACTTAGTTTTAGCACCATTCTAAATACAAAAAATACAAAAGAAAATTCTTAAAAATATGCCGTTAAGAAACATCCCTGTTGGAATCATCAAAAAATCATCATGGCGAATTGCACACTGTCGATGATAAGTATTTTGAAAATATAAAAAAATATCACGATGAATGAGCTATTTTTTCGTGCTAACAATTTATTTACATATGCATGTAAATTATTAAGAAAAATAAACCATTGGAGAATTTTGGTGGTAAATACAATCATATTTTCAACCGGTAGTGTAAATAAGTCGATACTTATGGCGGGAACTTTAAATTGAGTCCAAAATACATCTCGAGAGCAGATTAATTACATGCTCATGTTCATCTTAATAGAGCTACTTCGTATTGAAATGTCATAAGCTCTAGAACTTCTTGTGGACTGTCACAACTGTTGATTCTTATTGCATACAGTGTTGCCGTAAATATGATTTTTTTGTCATGTAATTGGTCTTATAACCGACCATTTTTTATGAAGATATTTACTTTCAAACTCATGTACAAATTTCACATTCAAATTCAATCTGTGTTTACATCTGTTGGTTTTCTGCAATTATTTTTACGTTTCAATTACTTGATTGCAACCTATTTTTTAATGTGATGCAACCTAGATTATACATCAGTCAAAACGATGTTATGCAGTGCATCTTTAGAACTTCTCATGTTACCTAAAATATTTTTTGAGAACATCCCAAGCAACACCAAGCCGTCATAATTAGTTGCAGCAACTTGATTGTGACCTAATTGAGTCACATTGAAGTAACTTTTACTGGGTTGCAAAAAGCGTGTTGCTGGGGATGGACTTATTGCGCTAATGTGGTCATATTCGAGCAAAAAATTAAGTCATGTATAATAGACAAAAAAATATGTGTAACGCACAAAATGCAAATGTCTTGCGACAACTTTCTCTCAGCTACTTTATTTCATTCCGAATACTTCTATACAACAACATTTCCATTTTACAGATCCAGAAGTATTTGGTGTTACTAAGGGAAGAGGTTATAGCCGTCGTAGAGGAGTATTTTGCAGGCCTTCCAGGAAGCTTTCGAGATAGGACAAAAAAATGGGAAGATCGTTAAATTCACCAGCACTGCCGAAACTACCCATGCAGCATCAATCATAGTAACCCATGAGTCAGCAGACAAAATTTGACAGCTCTATCAGTCGAACTCTAACAGGATGGTAAAAACAGTGAAGCAATTCCGTTCAGAAGTGTGTGCGTTCGAAGAACGGCATCCAGCCGCGTCGGAAACGGACATCGTGCGGCACTTTGTGGACGCCGGATACGCCCCTTCCGGCATCGACAACTTTTTGGCACTATTAGACAACAATCAGAGCATTGAAAGAAAGCCTGGTTTCGGTCGGCCGAAGACCCTGAGCGACAAGAAGCTTCAAAGGATGCTGAAGAGTGGGAAAAGTGGCTACATCGCTGCTGCTGCATTCAACCGGCCAAACAGTGAAAAACTACCTGACGAACATGAACATACATGTCAGGAAGCGGAAAGTGCGTCCACTGATTTCGGAGCTGCAGGCAATGAAGCAGCGGCAGCGGCTGAATAAGATGGTCAACTCGATTTTCCCGGCAAATCGCGACGTGGCGGTGGAGATGGACGACGAGACCTATCACACCACGGATGGCAACGACTGGCAGGGCACTTCGTATTTTACTTCCCCACGAAGGAAGTGAGCTCCGAGGTTAAGTTCATTTCACACACCAATTTCCCCAAGAAGGTGCTGCTGTGGCTGACAATCAGCGAGAAGGGGATGTCAAAGCCGCTCTTCTTTCTCTCCGGACTGGCCGCGAACGGGAAAATATATAGTACGGAATGCCTGCCGGAAGTTGCGTGGTTCATCAAGAAATACCATAAGGGCGAAGACGTGGTGTTCTGGCTGGATCTGGCGTCGGCCCACTACTCGAAGCGATCGTTGGAGGAGATGGGGCGGCTGAATATCGATGTGATACCCAAGTCGGCAAACCCTCCCAACGTCTCGACTTTTGTTAGTAGTATTAGTACACGACATTGAAGAAGTCTGCACATTGTAGACGAAATACGCGTATCTGTCAAGATAAGCAATGAAGGTAGTTGGAATTAAATGGAAAATACTAATTGTTCTTCTCATTTCTAATTGCATGTATTCCATTAAACAGCTCACACTTTTTAGGATTGCCGGTCAGAATCAAATTCAGAAGAAAATTCATCGAATGACAAACCCCGGTATAAGAACGAGCCACCTCATTTCGCCCATCGGACGGAAGTGATTCACAATTGAGGAACGACCAAAAAATAAAAAACAATCACTTCCTTCGCGATTAAACTGAACTTCCACTTCAATCTGCATCCCACCGCGGCTCAAAACAAAACGCCAACAGAGATTATATTCACAACAGGAAACGCTCGCTCGTTCGCGGCGCGCCCACTTGCATTCAGATAAGCAGTTGCCCGAAACGCTCGCTCGCTCGCTCGCACCCAACAATCCGGAAAGCCGTAAGAAAAATGCATAAAATATCGCATCTTTGATAGCTCTTTCCCTCCCAGCCCTTCACCACGGTTGCCACGGTTCCCGAACTGCTAGTCATGACATCCTAGCGCAGAGCCCTGCATCCACTCGGGGCAAGAAGCAGACTGGGAGGAAGCCAGCGACAGTCAGTGTATGTTCCGGCAGCGATAAGGCTCTGGACTCCCGAAAAGCTCTTACTCCCTGGAGGGAAAAGGACACCGCCTGAACGAGCGGGGGAGCTTTTCTTCCCGCAAGGCCATCGAAAGCAAGCACTATCTTTTCTGGCTGCTGGCTTCCTCGGTTGTTTCATATATATTTTTCTTTCTAGTCGTCGCGCTATCCAAAGCGTCCCCGATGACTTTTCCGAGGATGGCATTTTTATTCTCGGTCCGATTGTTGTGAGCGGGAGGACCCCGGAATGCTGCGATATGCAGCTTGAAGATTTCTATTTCTCGGATTTTACAGAAAGCTTCCCCCATCAGCTTCGGACTTTTATGCAAAATTTGTTTCGTTTGCTCCATCGGCAAACCGACCGACCGACGACAACCGGAGGTTGGGTGCCTGTGAGTGTGAAGATGTTTATGCATCTGTGCAGGGGCTGATAAGAAAACGGGGGCCAAAAGTGCAGCATGCAACTCCGTCGTCTTCCATGATGCTAGGGGAGGCTAGCTGGAAGCATGGCAATAACTGTTGGAAAAGACTGTCTTTCGGGGAAATCGCTTATCGTAAGCTGCGGGCGAAGAAAAGCATACATCATCATAAAATAATAAATGCTAATAAAAGTCAATAGAGGAACGAAATATGACATGTGCAAATTTTGCCCTTTTTTTCGATGGGAGAGCGAGAGAGGGGGCGTGCGACAAGCAGACACCCTCATAAATGTTGTGCAAGGCGAAGCGAGCGGGAATGTCAAAAAGAAAAGTGTAGCTTTACCGTCATCATCATAGTTACCGACGCTTCAAACACACACCCATATAAGCTGATACAAACCTGTGGATCGTAAAGGAAAGAGTTTTCCAACCGCATCTTCCGACTCCTGTGCCAAGGAATCACTCCAACCCACCCCTTCTTCGCTGCCCGGTGTTTCCATAAATTTAAACATAAAACGAAAAACTCCTTATTCTTCTTTCTTTGAGGGGAGGCGCGTTCGAACGAACCAGTATGTGTGATCTTCGGGAGGCAGGGGGAGTGTGTGGGTGTGTGTGTGTGTGTGCCCATATAGTTTCTTATCAGCGCTGGCCAGTCGCTTATGTATGTTTTATCCTATTTCCTTCTTGGTAGCAACCCGCTTCACCTTCTCAGACGAGCGACCCTGTTTCTGTGTTTACCTACGACGGTGCTTGACAAGTGGAACTTTTCCTAGGAAACTTCAGGGTGGCCACACAATCTCAATATAAAAATTCCCGCATTTTTCCCGAATTTTTCCCGCATTTTCGCCTTATTTTCCCGACTGTTAAGATGATTGTGTCGCAATCGTTCTACTTATACGCTCAAAAAAGTTTTTTTTTTTAAATAGTTTTTAAAAAAAGTGAAAGTATTAAGATGAGTTAATATAAATTACCCGTAGCTAAATCTCTGAGCTCTCAAACTTTTTCCAATTAGATTTACCACCAGACACTTTCCATTTATTTAAAATACGCCTTTTTGTGCGACAGGATGAGCCAATTTTCTACAAATGTTGTCAAATTTGGTAGCTTCTTCTTGGTTCTAGCCAAAATTTGTCCAAACCATTGTCTTTTCTCTGGAATCCGGCAAACAACGTCAGACGGCATTGAGCACAGCTGCCCAAATTCTTCTTTCACCATGTGTTAACACCCTTACAAACGCAGTTCGCCAAACTTCAAACACATTCGCCACCACATGAAAGATAAGTTCATTTCTGGCCTCACCTGTTACAGCCGTGTAGCCAGATCTTCTAAGGGCATCTTCAACGGTGGTTCAAATCGTGGTTTGGATTTATTTGTTTAGACCAAACGCAGGGCTGGTAGCGGATTTATGGATAAATAATAGTGACTTTAGTGACTAAAATATTAAAAATAGTGACCAAATAGTGACTAAAAAGTGATTTCCAAATTTTAGTATTTACTCAAGGTCAGCACCTAGCATTTAAACGAGTTTGGACTGAATAAAAGTGTAAACTGTCTTGGGCAAATTTGTTTTCCATCAAGCTATCTGGAACAAATAAAAAGCATATTAGTTTAAGACCTAATTGACGACCTAGAACATCCTGAATATGGAGAAGTTCATTAACAAAAAATAAATGCCTTATTAATAGCGTTGTTTTAAAATATTTTACATATGCATACGTACTGTTAGATTCTCGTTGATGAACGTTATATAATTTTGTATCTGTCTGAGAGGTTTTAGGTCATCCAAAATGTACTTGAGCTCAAAACTTCACATCTACAGCTGTAACAGTAGCATTTAGGGCTATACAAGGTACATATCATAACCTTCAACCTTATTGAATGAACCTTTTGGAAGGAAACAGTTATTATTTGTTAACTTTATGATGTTCTAGGTCATCCAAACTGTCCTTGAATCGAGAACTTAAGATCTACAGTAGTAACTATAGCTTTTTGGGCTACAAAAAGCTTTTTGGGAAATACAAAAAAAACCTCATGAGATAAACGGG
Organism: Aedes japonicus; assembly: GCA_034211315.2. Lineage (NCBI taxonomy): Eukaryota > Metazoa > Arthropoda > Insecta > Diptera > Culicidae > Aedes > Aedes japonicus. Next base: position 152,238 of record JASCZW010000497.1, read on the forward strand.
GATGATCTAGGCCAACCAAACAGTCTTTGAGTACAGAACATATGATCTACAGTTGTAACAGTAGGTTTTTAGAGTGTGCAAAGGGACAATAAGTATTTAAAAATAATGATTGAATAGTGTGGACATAATGCGACAATCTTGGGATATTCTAGGTACTTCAAACTGTGCTTAGTCCAAAACATACAGTTGTAACAGTCGATTTTTTTGAGGTATATATGGTAACCATATGCATTCAAACACATTCAATGAACCTTTTGGAACGTCAACAGTCTTTATTTTATAACTTTGAGTTCAGAACTTGAAATCTACGATAGTAATAGTAGATGTTTGGCTATACAAAGTTACGTCACGTATTCAAGTATATTCAGTGAATATTTTCGAACGTAAAAATACACAAGAAGATAATCTTGGAATGGTCTAGGTGATCCAAACTGTCTTGGCATTCAGACCTTAAGATTTACAGTTGTAACTGGAAAATTTAGGCAATTCGAAGTTACAAAAAATATTCAAACATATTCAATTAACATTCTTAAAGTCAAAATACATTATAAAGCAAAGTGGCAAATTCCAAGTTATCCAAACTATCCTTGAGATCAGAACATAGGACCTATAGTTCTAAGAAAAGCTGTCTGGGCTATTCAAAGCTACGATGTGTATTAAAACATATGCATTGAATATTTTGGAAGAACAACAGACATTATGAGATAATCTTCGGATGTTCTAGGTTATCCAAACTTTCCTGGAATTCAGAACATAAAATCTACAGCTGTAGATTTTCAGTTTTGAATTGTAGCTTAAAATCTACAGCTTTTTGGAACAAACAAAGTAACAATATATATTTGACCAAATGAAGTGAGTTTTTTGAAGCTCGACCAATATAATAAGTTATCTTGGGATGTTCTAGGTCATCAAAGCTGCCCATGAGTACAGAACTTCGGATCTACAGTCGTAAAGTTAGCTCTATAATGACAGGTTACGGTATGCACTCAAACACATCCAGTGAAGCTTCTGTAAGCTCACCAGTCATTGTCAGATTATCTCGGGATGTTCAGATTCATAAAAACTGACGTTGAGTTCAGAACTTAATATATACGGTAGTGACCGTAGCCTTTTGGGCTATACAAAGCTACCATTAATATTCAAACATATTTAATTGATATTCTGAAACGTCCACAGACATTATAGGATAACCTTGTTAGTTTCAGGTCATTCAAACTGTCCTTCAAAACTTAAGGTCTACAATTGTAACAATAGCTTTATGGGCTAAACGAAGTTGAGCTAGTTTGTTTGGCATAGAATTTCCCAAGATTATGTCACAATGTAAGATTGCTTTCCAGGACATTCAGGCGGGACAGCGTTTGCAAGGGCATCCAGTTTTTTGGTGTATATTTCTCGACATTATGTAGTGTGGCCAGATCGCTTAATTTGGTTGACTATTGTACAATAGGTGCAAGTGATTTTTAACTTTTTACAATCGGCGGTACGAACATAGTGACTTTAGTGACCATTTTCCGAAAAATAGTGACTTTAGTGACTTTTGGATGCAAATAGTGACTTTTTAGTGACAAAATTCAAAATAGTGACCAAGCCACTAAAAAGTGACCTGCTACCAGCCCTGCAAAGGCAAAAACATCGCTGCATCGAAGAAGTTTCTTACTGACCGCACTCTTTAAAAATTCAATTTAATGAACTTCGGAATATCTATGAAGATTGGGTGGAAATATCTATAATGAACATGCCAGAAGTTGATTAAACTTCTCGGCAGTTGAATAAAATAATTGCAAGTTTCCAGATAATCATGAAGTTTGCTCGCTGTCTTTCGAGAAGAGAAATGGTGGAACTTTAGAGAAGTTCATTGAATTGCCGAAAAATTATTACCGTTTCTGGAAACTTGGATGAACTTCCAAAAAGTTTGCTGATCGTCCATGGAATAGGAACAACTTTCTGGAAATGACGGAAACTTAGAAAATCAGATTTCGCTTCCCAAAAGTTGTTTTAACTTCCATCAGGTACATATTATGTGATAAAAAGCAGAATATCACACATATTTAAATAACTTACGAGAAATTGAAAAAAAAAAAATCCTGGAAGCCGTGGAATTTCTGTGGACTTATTAGCATTATCGAGATGTTGTAAACCGTACAAGAACTTTTTATGATCTCCAAGATTGTGAATAGGTGGAAATTCTATGAAATCGATTAAATAGTAATTGGTTTCTTTACTCTCGTTTTGGTTGGGTTCGAAAAATTATCGAATAGTAAGAAGTTTAAGTTCTTCTTAAAACTTAAATACCCTGAACTTTTGGGATGTTTTCGGAACGGTTGAAAAAATTCTCGATCACCTGGAAAGATCCCTGAAGTTCTAGGAAGCTCCCCAAACTTATGGAAAAATCCTTTGAAATCCTAGAGGGTTTGAGCTGTTAATTGGAATATCCCAAGTAACCATTAAGCACTAAACGTGGCAATATATTAGCATTATATCTGCATATAAAGCAGCACTTAAATGCCTTGAAGCTTTTTATTCAGATATAATGCTAATATAATGCTAAGAAAGGCGAAATAACGTGCTTATATCATGCAGAAGTTAAAGCTCGTAAATAGCATTAGTAATGCTATATTCAGGGTGGCCACACAATCTTAATATAAAAATTCCCGCATTTTTCCCGAATTTTTCCCGCATTTTTGCCTTAATTTCCCGACTGTTAAGATGAATTAATATAAATTACTTGTAGCTAAATCTCTGAGCTCCCAAACTTTTTTCAGTTTGATTTACCAACATACACTTTCCATTTATTTAAAATACGCCTTTTTGTACGACAGGATGAGCCAAATTTCAACAAATGTTGTCATATTTGGTAGCTTCTTCTTGGTTCTAGCCAAAATTTGTCCCAACCATTTTCTTTTCTCTGGAATCCGGCAAACAACGTCAGATGGCATTGAGCACACCTGCCCAAATTCTTCTTTCACCATGTCTTAACACCCTTACAAACGCAATTCGCCAAACTTCAAACACATTCGCCACCACATGAAAGATAAGATCATTTCTGGCCTCACCTGTTACAGCCGTGTAGCCAGATCTCCTAGAGCATCTTCAACGGTGGTTAAAATCGTGGTTTGGATTTATTTGTTTAGACCAAACTCAAAAACATCGCTGCATCGCTGGTGTTTGTAAATTTTGTGTTATACCGGATCTATTTTGCATCTTTTCAGAACTTATCTAAGCTACTAAGTTTCTTACTGAACGCACTCTTTAAAAATTTAGTTTAATGAACTTCGGAATATCTATGAAGATAGGGTGGAAATATCTATAATGAACATGCTAGAAGTTGATTCAACTTCTCGGCAGTTGAATAAAATAATTGGAAGTTTCAGATAATCATGAAGTTTGCTCGCTGTCTTTCGAGAAGAGAAATGGTGGAACTTTAGAGAAGTTCATTGAATTGCCGAAAAACTATTAACGTTTCTGGAAATTTGGATGAACTTCCAAAAAGTTTGCTGATCGTCCATGGAATAGGAACAACTTTCTGGAAATGACGGGAACTTAGAAAATCAGATTTCGCTTCCCAAAAGTTGTTTTAACTTCCAGCAGAATATCACACATATTTAAATAACTTACAATAAATTGAAAAAAAAAATCTTGGAAGCCGTGGAATTTCTGCTGAATAGTTAGCATTACCGAGATGTTGTTAAACCTTACAAGAACTTTTTATGATCTCCAAGATTGTGAATAGGTGGAAATTCTATGAAATTGATTAAAAAGTAGTTGGTTTCTTTATTCTCGTTTTGGTTGAGTTCGAAAAACTATCGAGTAGTAAGAAGTTTGAGTTCTTCTTAAAACTTAAATACCCTAATACTTTTGGGATGTTTTCGGAACGATTGGGAAGTTTCTCGATCACCTGGAAAGATCCCTGAAGTTCTAGGAAGCTCCTCAAACTTATGGAAAAATCCTTTGAATGTTTCTTAAACTATTCGAATGCTCAAAAAATCTAGTTTCCTGTTTATCTGAGACGTTTTATGAAATTCTACAAAGTTCCCCGATGTTAGGGGAAGTTTTCTGAAATTCTTGGAAGATCGCAGAACTACTGCGAAATTTTCTAAATTGCTGAATCCCCTGAACAACTGGGAGTTTTTTCGAGCTTTTGGAAAGTTCCTGAACTTCTGGGAAATTCTTTGAATTTCTGGGACGTTCTCTGAACGTCTCTGAACGTCTAAGATGTTTGCTGACCTTTTGGAAAGTTTCCTGATCTTTGGGGAGTTCCATGATCTTTGTGAGCATTTCTGAAGTTCTGAGAAGTTTTTGAATTCTTGAGAAACCCTGAACTTCAAGGAAGTTTCTTGAACTCCTACATGTTCGCTGAACTTTTAAGAAGTTTTGTATACGGACAATTCCCTGAATTTCTAGGAAACATTCTGAATTTCAGGAAAGTTGTCTGAACGTCTAGGAAGAACCCTTAATTTCTGGAAAGCTCCTGATTTTATGGGATATTCCTTTAACATCAGGGAGAATAGCTAAACCTCGGGAAAGTCTACAGTCAAATCTAAGAAGCATACCGAGCTTCTGGTAAGTTCCCTGAGTTTCTAAGTGCACTGAATGTATAAGATTTTTTCGAACTTTTTGGGAAGTATTTTTGTCCATCAGTTTTTTCACCTTTTCCGATATTGAGGGACGTAAATACTGCGAGCCGTAAGTCTTAAGGACGGATTTGCAAAAAATCCTCAGGGTCCCCAACCACCAAATTTTCGTCGAGAGAACTAGCTGAGGACATACGCCAACTTCCGTTAGGCTGCAGTGCACCTATGCAACACTAAGGCCAACATATCCAGCTGCATCGCAACAGCTGGAAAAAGTCATCAGTGTACTCTAGTTGTCGCATAATGTCTAGGATCATATCCCTTGGCGCTATATATCACTATCAGCACTATCTAATATCGTTTAAATGAGATGCGTGCATTCAAACACTCACCACCATTCAAACCAATCCATGGCAAAAAGTTTGCGAAAAATCCTTGGTCTCTGTAAAAAACAAAAATCTGATCTCTGGATGTTGTATGATTGACAAGATGATAGGTGTTGGTGGGTTTAACAACAAGAAATACTACACCGGTGCGGGGAACGCAAAGTTGGTCTGTTTTAGCTGGTTCTTTTTAAGTTTGCTGATGCAAATCAACTATGAAGATGTTAAAATAGACCACCGCTGAAGATGCTCTGAGCGGTACGTTTTGAACAGGCTGAACAATGAGATCGGTGGACCGTTTAAATGACAAAAACGCTACTCAAATTATTTGAAAAAGGTGTGAGTATGGTTCTATATGACAAAAATTCCCGATGACTTTTGAAATTCCCGCCTTTTTCCCGCATATTTCCCGATGATTTTGGATTCCCGCATTTTTCCCGCATTTCCCGATTTTCCCGAGTCTGTGGCCACCCTGTATATTAATGCAGCTGAACATAACTGTCAGTTTTGATAGCCCGTTTGTGGCACTGCTAATGCTATTATTCTGCATTTATCTGCTGTCTGTTCCCGATTTATTTTAAGAACTGTTTCTTCTTTTGCTTCTTCTTATTGATAGTATTAGCAAAAAGAGGAGGAAAAATGCATGCAATATTGAGCTATAAGCAAACCGCTTAGTGTAAATGCATATTTTTAGTAAGAGTAAAGTGATATTTTGTAAATTTAATACATTGCGAAAATTTTCTGTACAGCGTTCAAACCAAGGTATAATCAGTGCATGGTTGGTCCGCTGCCTTTGCTGCCTGTGCCATGGCTATAAGCTGTTCCAGAATTGTTAGAACTTTCATCTTCGGATTCTACGAACGAATTTGAAGGCGTAGAACTAACTGGCTGATGGAGATTTAGCAGTTTCTGGAACCAAATCTTCAATATGATCAGGTTTGTTAAGTTTAGAAGTATCGTAGTTTCGGCACAATTTCACTTTACGTCTATAATTTCCACTGTTGTAAAGTTTTTTTCTCTCCACTTATTCTCGGCCATACTGATTTTTGTTGACTCCAAATTACTTTTCAATGCTTTTGTAAAAAAATTCTAAGCATTATATGAAAGCCTTATATTAGCACTAAATGCAGATGTAAAGCTTGTATGCTGTGAACATGATAAATACCCTTTATGCATTATAACAGCCTTATATGCGCATATAATGCTAGCGATAATGCTAAATTTTGGGTGGAGCTTGAGTGCATTTATGATGCTAATATGAAGCTTGCATGCATAACATATGCTAATATAGAACTTTTAAGCAACATTAATGCTGATAGAGTGCTATTATCGGGCTATAGCTTAATGCTTATGGTAACTTGGGTACCTGTAACTAGAAATTAAAAGAAAAATTTGTATTTTCCATTTAATTCCAACTACCTTTGCTTATTTTGACGGATGCGCGTTTTTCGCGTGCTGACTTCTTCAGTGTCTCGTACTAATAAGTCGAATTATTAGTACGAGACACTGGAGAAGTCTGCACACTGTGACATGACATACCGTCAGGATGAGCAGTAGTTGGAATCAATGGAAAAATACTAATTTTCTTCAACTTTGATGTTTCCAAACTTTTCGAATGCTCGAATGCTTGAAGTTTCCTGATCTCTTGGGGAATTCCATAATCTTTGTGAGCATTTCCTGAAGTTCTGAGAAGTTTTTTGAATTCATGAGAAACCCTGAACTTCAAGGAAGTTTCTTGAACTCCTACATGTTCGCTGAACTTCTAAGAAGTTCTGTATATGTCTAGCAAGTTTCATGAAATTCTAAGATGTTCACTAAACCTCTAGGAAGATCCGCAAACTGTTGAAAAGCTTCATGAATTTCTTGACTGTTCTCTATTGGAAGTTCTCTAATTTTCTGGAAAGTTCCTTGAATTTTTGGGAAGTTCCCTGAACATCTTGAGTAGTTCCATGAACTTCTGAAAAATACCCAAAATAATCTGATAGGTTTTGTAAACTTCTAGAAGCCCCCTGAATTTCTGGATAGTTACCTGAACTTCTGTGAAGAACCCTTTACTTTTGGAAACTTCCCTGAACTCGTGGTAAGCTCCTTGAATTTGTGGACAATTCCCTGAATTTCTAGGAAACAATCTGAATTTCAGGAAAGTTGTCTGAACTTCTAGGAAGAACCCTTAATTTCTGGAAAGTTCCCTGATTTTATGGTATGTTCCTTTGACATCAGGGAGAATAGCTAAACTTCGGGAAAGTCTAAGTCAAATCTAAAAAGTATACCGAGCTTCTGATAAGTTCCCTGAGTTTCTAAGTGCACTGAATTTACAAGATTTTTTTCGAACTTTTGGGAGATAATTTTTGTCCATCAGTTTCTTAACCTTTTCCGATATTATCGTAATTGGCGTAAATACTGCGGGCCGTTAGTCTTAAGGACAGATTTGCAAAAATTCCTCAGGATTTTCGTCGAGAGAACTAGCTGAGGACATACGCCAACATCCGTTAGGCTGCAGTGCACCTATGTAACACTAAGGCCAACATATCCAGCTGCATCGCAACAGCTGGAAAAAGTCATCAGTTGACTCTAGTTGTCACATAATGTCTAGGATCATATCCCTTGGCATGTTGAAACGTCGCAGAAAGTGCTTCTTACATCAGTACATATCGTTTAAATGAGATGCATGCATTCCATCACACCTCACCAGGGGCAAACTGCAAAGACACTTGACTCTGATTTACAGCTGGTTTTTTTAAGTTTGCTGAAATGCAACATCAGTGATGCTCAAATAAAGATGTTAAAATAGACCACCGCTGAAGATACTCTAAGCGGTACGTTTTGAACAGGCTGAACAATTGAGATCGGTGGACCGAGTAAATGACAAAAACGCTACTCAAATCATTTGAAAAAGGTGTGAGTATGGTTCCATCCATATAAAAAATTCCCGATGGTTTGGATCCCGCAGTTTGTCCCGCATTTCCCGATTTTCCCGAGACTTCGTTCAAGAGACATTAGTAGGTGACGAACCCGTTTTTGATTAATTTCTCAAATCTACCCACCGTCTGCGAAAGAAATTGGACCAAACGCATTCAACAACCGAAAAACGGGAGACGGTCCGAAGGGATGGCTGGTACAACCATCATCTTTTCTCAACTTATTTCCCCAACCTGGACCGGTCTCTCCGGTCGAATCCTTTCGGTTTATGGTTCGGCAGCATCAGGAGTGCGGTTCTTGGTTTTTGGTCGACAACGACGACGACAACGACGACGACAACGACGACGACAACGACGACGACAACGACGACGACAACGACGACGACAACGACGACGACAACGACGACGACAGCGACGACGACGACGATGATGATGAGGACTGCTCGGAGACTTTTATTCGAAACCAAGTCCAAGGAATGGATGTGTGAGTTGATATCACCGTTCCACCAGTCTCCAGTTTGGCCAAATGTGATGTTTATTTAAAGAAAAAATTGGGAAAACGAGATCTACATATCGGACGGACGACTGACGCCGTCGAGATTGAGTGCGAACAGCACACGAGGAAAAGTGAATCCTTGAAGCCCTGAAAAAAGGTGCTGAACTGCTCGGACCGATAACGGGTTACGTGGGACAGCACCCGTAATCTCGCCGTAATGGATTGGCTTCCAGCCCCCCTGCGGATTTTCAACCAAACCCAGAGAAAATCAATTGCAAAATTGACACAAAGGACACCGAAATTACACATTATTTCACGTATCGCGCCATTACATCCTCACAGAGCCGAGAGAAAGCAGGACTCGCGCTCTCGCGAAAGGAAGCCCGTTTGCCGTTTCCCGCCTTCGGAGGAATAACCGTGCTACCGGCGATAATGATGAGCGAACGGTTGGCTCCGGCCGGGACTGTCGGAATTGTCTACTCCGACTCCGACGGCATCCCAAAACCACCACCACCGCCGCCAGAGATAGGCAAAAGTTAACAATAAACCCGTTTTGTGGAGTAATATATACATGGAGCGAGATGATATATTTCTTGTCCTTGCAGCCGCCCCCCGCGCTCGCGATGCCAGCTTCCTCCCCGCCAGCTTCGAATGGGAGAAGGTGGGAGTGGTAATCTCTATAGTATCATTATGATTCTTGCGTCAGTACACGTTTAATTTATCATATGAATGGGACGGGAGTGAGGACAGGGTTTTGCAGGCGATGATGGGAAGTGTTTGCGGAATCGAAAAGCGATGTATGGAATATGGAAGCTGGCGGGGAGGGGAGGGGAGGGGGATGCTCGCCAACAGAGATATGATTACATTAACGTTTATGATTGTTATTGTTATTATCATATTAACTGCTGGCAAGAGGAGAGTCTCAGAGCAACCACCATCGGCAGTGGCATTGGCAAGGAAGCGATAGCATTGTTGTTCCTTTCGGGGGATTCTGGTGGCTAGGTGGGTGGGACGGGGAAGTGACAAAGATATTCTCGTCTTCATTCCAGACTGCTGACATTGCATGATTGTCGCAGGTTTGCTTCCGCTCGTTTTGGCAGTGAAAGGGAGATGTTTGTAAAATATTTCGTTGGATTTTTAAAAGGGATGTGTTTTCAGCGCAACTAGGGGAAGAGTAGGCTGCAAGTTTACGAAAAATTAGGACCAACATCAAACAAATCTTACCTTACTTTGGTAGTCCGGTTTAAGTCTGGATGTTCTGTGTGTGGTGTTCGAAGGAATCGTTGTCGCTCAACCAAATAGGTTGAAGGCTGAAAGTCATCGGCCACCAAATCCGCCGTTTCCAAATCACCCATTTTGTCACTCTTTTTCTTAAGCCCAATGCAAAACAGTAGGCCAGTTTTCGCTGTCTAGATGATGGTTTTTCCAGTACAGAAATATGCTCTGGGATGTTCTCCTGTTCCCATTTCAATGTTATATCATTGAAGAATTTTTTTTAGCTTCATTGACAGTGGCTCATTGTAAGCATTTGAAAAACTGTACTTTCAAATTAGATCTTGTCACTGCATTAGCCCAAATAGATATTGTTCGGTGTGAAATGGACTAAGATATAGCTAAGCAGAATGTTCGATGTTTCTTGTAAATTTTCGCGCTATCAGTTTCTCCCCTTTCATTTATTGTATTCTGTGTTGGTAGAGAATAAGAGCAATTTGACGATCGGACTCAAACAGACTCAAGGAAATGCATTTTAATAAACTGCCATCTTGGCTTTTGGCCGCCGCATGATAACTGTTTCTGTGCAGTCAGCGTCTGGGCCACAGTCTGCTTCGGAGGTGCAGCTATGCGAAGAGTTAATAACCCAAGTAACATTGCCAAAACCATCCAGCTTTGTTAAGTTTTATTAAAGTTTTATAAAAGTCACTAGAAATCAATTTATTATGGCGGTATGAGGTGCCAATAGCTTTCAAATGTTAGTCAGGTTTATGAAAACCTACACAGCTTCTTTACAACGATCTCAATACCTTGTCTTCTGCAATTCGTTTTACTCCTATCAAAGGTTTTATTTTGACTTTATGAACTCGTAAAATGCTGTTTTGAAATGCCGTTTTAGGACTCATTCATATTATCTTGTTACGGTCAGTTGAAAAAAGCATTTTGAAACCATTCTGCCCTCAGTGAATGCATTATTAGGCAAATTGGCATTGAGGGAAGTCACCGAATGACCAAATAGTTTTATAGTAGCCATTGCGAAAATAAATTGGCTTTTTGGAAAAACTGTGATTTCATTCAATCGCCATATTGATATGTAAGAAATCATTGATATGTGAAAATACACCAAATTTAAATGTATTGCAAATAAACTGTTCATCAGAGACCAATTTTGACATTTTTTTTAAAATAACCTAAGTAAAATCCATCAATTTTCAGGAAATTCTTGATTAATTTATCGAATATATTTGTTTCAATTAACAAGGTTTTTGTTGTCGTAAAGTGGCATAACTTCCGAGGCGCATTAATTATCGGCTCTTATCGTGCCAATATTCACAATAAAATTAAATGCGGATTCGATTTGGAGCATAATACGCTCTTAAAAACTCATTTTGTTTTGGATATTTTGCTATAGAACAGAATTTCCCGCAAGGCAAGAACTTTTTTCTGCTGCTAAATGAATCAGAAGAGCATAGAATCGAACAAAGTAGAACTACCACGATAGTTTGACAGCTGTTGTCATTTGGCCCTACTCTGGTTTTGATGGCAGCCAGAAGGTTTTATGAAGGTTCTCAAGTGGTCATAATATCTTTCACTAGAACATTTTCAAAGTCTTTGTGGTCTTATAAAGTTTTTATTAATTTGTTCTCACAAGCGTCTATAGAGTGCTCCATTTTATACACATTTCGGCTTTAAAGATGCATTTAGTAGGTGTTGGTTGACAAAACAGTTTTAAATGCACTTTTATCAACAAAGCCGGGAGGAGTGTTATAGGGCTGGAATAAAACAAAAGTTGTTACTTGGGTAGACATTTTTGTTGACGTTGATCTCTGAAAACGCAGAGCTCGGATGTGTGTGCACCGTGTTCAAATGTGTTTAGTAAAAAACTGACTACTCCTACAAAAAAGTGTTGTATGGGTAATTATAACAAAATAAGTCTACTGTTAAGAAAAAAATATTGAACAAAAACCAAAATGAGCCCTACACTGAAAAAAGTCATTTAAACAAATTCAAAGTCGATTTAAAAAAAAACACCATTTTTGATTTCGATGAAATTTTGTCTCAAGACAGGTAATTATGTTCCTTACCAACCGTTCATGCATCACAAGATGGGCACTTTTAAGCAAACAAAGTTTTTCTAACAAAAACTTTTTCATGTCCCATTAATTATTTTTTTCAGCGTATTTTGTTATTAAAAACTTAACCAGTGAAGGTCATAACCATCCCAGAATCCAATGCAACTCATTATTTAGTTCATAATTTTCTTCATACTGTACTAGTTACATTTCAAGGATAGTAATTTGACTGATTAAAAAGCCCGGTTTGATGATTTCTGAAATAAATAGCTTATCTAATCATAATACCACTAAACAAAATATTTTAATATGATTTATACTGCTAACAAGCGCATGCCATTCTTTTATGAACATAGAAGCTGAAGTTCATAAGTTCAATTTTAATGTAAATGTTATGCTGAAATGCTGAAAAACAAATTGAGATAAATAGTTTTGGAATGCAAAGATAATTCCAAGGCGTGCCGGAATTATTAATTGAATAAGAGTCTCCATGTTTTAGCTGGCAGTGTTTTGTGATCATATATGACTCGCCGAGGCATGAGGTAGGAAATTGTGAGGACCGGAGGTCTTTCGCACCCTCCTTCGAATTAGTCAACTCACCATTTGAAGCCCATCGAGAAATGATAAAACTATTAGGGTTAATGTTTCAGTTATGTTCATACACGGGAAATAATTTGTTCTTCAGAATAAGTAAAATAGGTCATGATTTCATGCATATGTTGTGTTTCTGTGTTATGAATACACACCATGAACAATATTCATGATATCATGAACTATTGTTCCACCGCAATGAAATCATGATTTGATGAACCATGAGCTGAATTTTTGATACTGAAAACTTTATTCATGAATCAGGCAAATCTAGTTTATCGACTCTCAATGAAAACAATGAAAAAAAAACCATAGTCGGGATTTGAACCTGGTGTTGATGTGCAGAGCGTTGATAGAACCTGGTGGATGTACGTGGTACACTATTGTAATTCTTGAAAAGATTTTTAACTAAGATTAGAGGCAATACAGCTTTTCCAAAGTTCATGACTCGCATCTGTAATTTCATTCCTGAAACCATGAATAAGAGACATGAATTCATAAAATAAGATAAGAGCTAGTTTCATGATTTTTTATTCTTATAAACAGAAATAAATTTGTTTCCGTGTATCTCCTAAAATTTTATTTGACCCATACCCTTGCCGTAAGGCTAAGTCTGACCAAAATAGCGTGGGTGTGGGCCTAATATATTGTTAGACCAGCATTAGATTGTAAGTACGTACACTCTTTAGAAAGTAATTGGTGGCCTTGGAAAGGGCCGTTTGGTTTAAATGACGATACGACCTCGAGTTGAAGTCCCTTTTCCAGCGTCCCAACCAGTAGGTGGCAACGCATTACCTCTGGTTGCTTTCAGTTTCGCCCGATAACCACGAACTCGCTCGGCATTGGCACAATGTCGTTCCGGAAGATTTCCCGAATGCTCGATCTTAATGCGCTTCTGAAATTTGCGCATACGGTTGGCGTCAAAACGATTAGGCATTGCACAGTTCACAGTTTCTCAAAATTTATTTCATCCTAGAAGTAAAACTCTATCCGACGTGAATTGTTAACACAACAGAACGACTGATCATAGTAGAAATAATTGGAATAAACAGAGAATAAACATATGGAATTTCATATGTGATAGGGAATTTCTTTATACTTGCCGGAATGCAACGTTTAATAAACTTTCCAACACCGATGGATGATTTTGTACACAAAATATATTCATCGTTTATTTGTAAAATTTAGATACTTCTCGAGTAATTCATGATTAGGGCCTAAAAGCCATTTGTAAACTAGAACTAACATTCTTTTACCAGATGCTGCTTTCATTTCACGAGAGTGATTTAAGATTCAAGAGAAATCGGCATTTAAAGGCGTTGTTTACAAATGGCTTTTAGGACCTTAACATGAATTACTCGAAACTTGGTCTGATAAAATGGCAATCGTAAAAATGTGTAGTTCATTACTGCAAATATCTTAAACATCAATCAGGAAACGATCGAGTTATTACCGTCAGCGTTTCAATTTTTCGAGACGGTAGCCATTTTTTTAAAATTTTAATTTGGCATACTACTTTTCCCGTAAGCTTGCTTTACATTCTCGCGTTGGAATAGTACAGGGTGCGGCAGAAAATAATGTGAAAATGTGTTCTATTTATTTCAAATCCCATTTTCAACAAATTCAAGTAATAATATCAACATTTTCGAGTGCAGTTATCTTTATAAAGTCCCTTTGAACAATTTTTTTCAATGTGTCCTCCATTTTTATCAATAACATCCTCGAGCCAACGCCGGATGCCAGAGCATGCCTTTCGGACGTAGTCCTCCGACATTGACTGCCATGTGCGTGTTATGGTTGACTTGTATTTCGTGTCTTTCGCGAACATTTTGACAAATTTGCAATAAAACAAATAGAATGTTTGGATGCAGCACTTGAAAGTAAACATAAACAAATACACTTTCGACAGAAATAAGTCACTAGCTACTCGAATTAACCCAATACACAAGTGTGCGCAACGGTTCAAGACCCCCCCGTTACCGACTAACGCTACTGCTTCTATCGAATGACATCGGAAAGAAACGTCATGAGCAATGATAAGAGAAATTGAACCCTTTATTGTTTTCACAATATAGGGTAACGGGATGTAATGTTAGCCTAGCTCCTTGATTCGGCCTATGTACAAAATATGTCATTATTTCGGCGATAATCAACAAAATCATGTTGCTATCAGGATGACCGATCTATTACAAAGCAATTGAGACATAAGTAATGAATTTATACCTGTTCACTTTTGCGTAATTTTCGATTTCCTAAACTTTTCAGACACCATAACTTTACTGGTTAAGCTGAACAGATTATCTACACGCTCTTCGAATGATCTAAATTTGCCGAAATTGAACCTTTAAACCGAATAATGCATAATAGATGTACATAAAATAGTCACACGTTATAAACTAACAGGTCACATAGGTAAAATAACTATGATTTAACATGAAAACCATAGACCCAATGTTAGGGACATATTTTTTCTAGGTTCCCAATTATGGCCTGTCTTATGGAAAGCGTAGTAAAAATGTTGTTACTGGTAACATTTACAATACAAATGTCTGAGTTTTAGTTGAATATTTTTCATATGTCTCATCTTAATACAAACTAAAGTAACAAAATCTGTATAGTGCGAATTATAATTTTTTGATTGCCGAATGACCGCTAAATCATATGTTATTGTTCTTGAATCAGAGAAATGAAAAATGCATATTGTCACTACAATAGATCTACAATTGACTCTATGTGCTAGGATTTTCAACAATTGTGAAACAATTCAATTAATAGTAATTGACTCAAATTTGTTCGGAAAATATGGGTTTTTTCTATAGTTAAGATACATATCAACCCCCCTTTTCTATTTTCGATGTCTCAATTTACATTAGATTCTATTGTGGTAACAATAACTCCTATTGTCATCTTATCGTTATGAACAATACTTTTAATTGTACATACTATAGATTCTATTGTATGGTTACAATATATTCAATTGTTAATCTATGAGAATTTTTTATTCGGGTATTAAACGTAAGTAACTAGTACATCCATGAAAAATTATTAGATCCTAATTTACATTATTTATAAAGGCACATGTACAACAGCTATAATTTATTTGTTACAAGTTAGACGGACAGTTAGCGTAGAAAACAATAAATGAAAGTAACTTAAAACCACAAAAAGCAACATGAAATTAAATAAACAATTATTTCAGCTTAGAGCCTACTCTAGCAAAAAAAAAAACGGGTTTGCTATTAAGAGTCCGAAACGTGACCGTCATCGTAACACTCAAGTTTGAACATTTTCGCATTATTTTCTGCCACACCCTGTATAGAGACCGTTCAAATATCCGATTCGGGTTAGAAATTGTACACATAGCATAAGGCGACCGATTGAAAAACTAAAACTTTAAAGCCGGCTGCCAATTGGCAAACATTTTGAAAGGGACGTTTCCCATCCAACAAATCAGCTAGACTAGACTAGACCAAATTGAATTTGTCGTCCTGAATGGACGGATTTTAAATCATTCGCATTTGAATTATTAAATTCTTCTCGGTCTTTTGAAGAAGGCGGTTGTTTTGTCAGTTCCATGTTGAACCTTATCAAAAGATGGCTACCAACAGGATCTCACACAGGCACCTTATTTTGCTTCTCGTGTTTGCGCCCACCGATTGGCTACAAATACACCACTGGATTGTTCAACCGGCTGCATAACTAATGGCTGCCTAAATGCGCCAACGGTTTGCTAGCAACAGCGATCAGGTAATTCGGGCCTGGGTACTTGCCACACGCTAACTACCAGTGCAATGCCGCTCCGACCAGCTTCAATACTGCCGCTCCGAAATGAGCAACTTTCAGGGTACTGCCGCAGCCAGCTTCCAAACCAATACTAGGAACAGTACCGCACTGCTTCAATGCTGCCGAACGAATAAGAAACTTGTGGAGGTATGCACATTTTATATCGTACACTGCTACATACGAGACATTCCTTACTCACATTTGAAATCTGTGAGAGGAAAGTACTGTGCATTTAGTAAATTAAGCCTGTAAAACGGAATTATGAGACATCATTATTTATTTGCCCTATTTTCAACAGTGTACAATTAATCAAGGAGAATTTTTGAACAGTTGAATATTGATGTAGAAGGATTACTGCTATATCCAAGCCCTTCGCTCAATGTTCAATACTTCTATTCAATTTTCATAACCTACCGTACACTGACGGAACTATCAACAGTTTCTCTTCATATCTTTCATTTTTAGCAAACATTAATGTCAACTCTTGGTGTCTTATGGTGATGAGCGAACATCTTCTTCTACATCATAATCGTTACTCCACGAAAGGAGAATACAACATAACAATTATAGTACTTGAATATTGACACGCGGGAAAATTTCCAATCGATTGGTGAAGACATCTTGAAAATCTATTGAGGATATGTTGAGTTATTAGCGTTTCATTTCTACCGGTATTTCATAACGGCCGCAATTTTCAGTTTTTCATTTGACACCATACCTTTGCCGTAAGATGTAGTCTACGTTAAAACAAACTTTGAAATGACCATTGCAAGAACCTTTAATTGATGAGCCGATCCAGCAGTCCATTCCAGAATGTCTGTAGATTCTTGCTCATTCCAAGGTAGCTATCACATACACATTTATCTATTATTTGGATAAGGGTACTGATTTGGATTCAGAAGTTTATCGTATTGTATCGTCCACACGATGAGACCTGTGAAAATATATTATAAAAAAATAGTTCCTAAAATCTTCAAAGAACCATGAGCAGCAATACTTTGACATATTTAATCCTCCCTTTTCCCGTCTCCAACGCAAGTCCTGTTATGGCATAATAACTTATCCGATAATCGTGAAAATTATAGTTCCATTATCTCTCCTCAAATAAACTGCTCCGACCCGTTCTGTTATCGGAACTTTCTTCCCAAATCGGGATTATCGTTCCGATTCCTTGTCCAACTATCTTATGGCACTCACACTCACACACACATTTCCACACATCCTTCCCGTTTGCATGGGATTGTAGAAGATGTCATATCTCACTGCGGATCCACTTTCCTTCTGAGTCAGACAATACCTCAACCGGTCGGGAAGTGGTGATGGTATATTTTTCCTTATCTACACACCCGCAGCCAAGTGAAACCCCTCCCCTCCCCCTTTTCGTTCGTTGTCTGAGGGAGGGCTCCCAAAACGAGAAAACATACAATCATGTGGTGGCCCCGGCACTCTCGGAAGGTTAGGAACTTACTTTTCTAGTTTCCTGCTCCTCCTGGAGATGCTGAGGATGCCAGTGCTCTTTCTTATCTTTTTCGGAGCCACAGCCACCCACACAAACACACGGGCCAGACAGGAGAGACGGCTGATGGCCCGGTGGTTCGGGTTTTTCGAATTCAAACACTCGGAAGCAACCAGTCACCGGGCAAATTTTCGCTCATAAAATGTGTTATGAAATGTAATGTCGCTTGTAGTCAGTGTGATGTCAACAAAGCAAAAAGCCGCTCCAAACATGACCCATGAATCTTAAGTCCCTGCAGTGTCCTCCTTCGAAAGGGCAATAAATTGTTTACCGCATCAGGATAAAACAACACAATTCTTCCTTCCCACAAAACACTTATCTCAGCATTAAAATTCTAATTAAATTATGGATTCAGCTATCGTGTTTAATCTTTCCCCATATCGTTCAATGTGTGATCCTCCTTCCCCCACAAACAAACCCGGTGCGGTGTGCAATGTGCTTAGAGTAGTGTCTTGCTGTAAGTGTTTGTGGTGTGGATCAAATGAGGAAGAAAATTCCCTTTGGCAAGCGCTTTTCCAATCTCGAATAACAACAACAAACCATCTCCGAAGAAACCGATGATGGCCAGGTTCGGACTCGGGCCGGCCGGCAAAGAGGGAGAACCGACTTTAGAGATTAGACATTCTCTTCCTTGGCTTGACCTCATTCGAAGTGACTATACGTACAGTCGGCACTATCGCAAGATTGCAGATTCTTTGGCCGAGGCCCGAGACCCACACACTTTGAAGGAACTGTCTGGAAAATTCTGAAAACACAAAGAAACACAGGATTCCAGCGACGCCAGGAGGACAATCGAATGAATATGAAATTAATAATAAGCAAATTCGTTGCCTCCCTCTTCCCAGTGCGGCTGTGGCCAGGTTCAATCCCAGTTTGAGATAATCCACCTCAAACAGGAGTGAGGCGTTTGTATGGAAATCAGGAGTTATGTTTCTGTATATCTTTAATTTTTGAACGAAGTGCGTTTGTGTGATTGTACCAATATGTCTGATATGGGGTATCATGATGTTATGACTAGCCAAACAAGCCTGGTCACCACGTGTGTTTGAGTTAAAGGCAATCCTGAAGAAAAAAAGGAAGATGAAAAATAAGCAGAAGGACCTCCTACGAAGGGGATAAATGACCTTCTTAACACATGTTTGGCATAAGTGTGGAAGATATCGGTTTTCTCACAAGGTTCTAAGTGCGAATGAAGAGGGTCCGTGAGAATTGCAGCATAAGTTATAATTTACTTCAGAAGGGTCTCAATGCCTTCGCTGTTTTATGTTTTTGTTTTCTGGAAAAAAGAGCCGAAATTTAATATTTTTGTTGCAATTAGCTCTCAGCAAGTCGAATGGCGGGAAGTTTTCAGACTTCCCTTACTCTTCCACGATAGTTGCCAAGAAGCCACCGAAGACGATAAAGATAACATCAACAAATGTGACTCCGGAATATTGATTGACTTACTGAGTTAGAATCTTTGGATTGTACACAATCATTCAATTCTAGACATAATCGTCAAAAGGTCGAAAGCAACAATTGTAAACAATGACTTAAAACGCATATTTCCTGGAATGCCAAGTAGCTAACATCTATATCCACTACCAACGGGAAGGTTATAACTCCCTGTATCTGTTTCTGAGTGCTATTTTGTTTGCAGGAGCAAACAGATCCCAGGAAAGTACGCTAGAAGTAATTGTTTACAAATGATACTTTAAACCTTTTTGACCATTTTGTCTAGAATTGTAAGCGGTGAAGATTCTTAAAATAAACTTCCGCTGAGTGCAAGTCGATCCCATATTATAAACCAAAAATCCAAGCGAAACGCGTAAAATTTGCAATGTACGGATTCCTATTTTCAATTTTATTTAAGTCACTTTCGAGTTATCATTCTCACATGAAAAACTTAATTTTGGAGAAATCGGAAATGGGACCGAATTGCGATGAACATGATTCATCCTAAGTTCACAAATATCTCTCCGTATGTCGATGGAAGAATCTAGTTGACTGGTTTTTTCCCCTCTATCGTCGTTTGAAGCAAGCGATCGAGTGTTGCTTTGGAAACGAGATAAACAAACACTCGTTTTCAAACCATAGTGCTTCAACATTGTGTTTGCAGGCTGACAAATTGTTATTCTGTTTGTTGCTCGCTCCATATTTTGATGGTTCCTTCAATATAGAGTTCCGGTGCCTCAACTGTAGCTGAATTTTTATTGGTTCATATCAGGTATGTAATTATCAGAAAAATCTTACACAAACAATCGCCGAAAAAAGCCTAACTAAACAAATCTCAAAACGAACGATGCAAACAAAAAACCTGTCCTGGTAGAAATTCAAACTTCAAGACACAGGATGAAAATGGTGCAATTCGATTGCAATGTTCAGGCACATTTCAACGTAAACATAAACATTGTCCCGGTATTGTTTGCGTTGCAGTAGAAGATTGAATTTTTTCTCGAAGACAAGCATTTTTTTTGTTCATCTCTTCCTTACCTTCTAGGCTTGTAACGCGTATTATAGTAAGTGCTTTGCTCTCGCCGTATTCTAGAATCTATCTTAATTTTAAACTTGTGATGCCAAAAATTGAATCCACTCTGTCAGTCTGTCTGTCTGACCGTTATAGACTCGGAAACTACTGATTCGATCGACGTGAAAATTTGTATGTAGGGGTTTTGGGGCCAGAAAGGTGGTTTGAGCTCCCTCTTCCTTCTGAGGGGAGGTTAGGGGGCTCCCATACAAATGAGACCCCTTCCTGTGGAGGAGGAAGGGCTGTCATACAAATGAAACAGTAATTGAACGGATCACCGCAAAAATTTGTATGCAGGGGTTTTTTTGGGCCGGTAAAAGGTTGGTTTAAAGACCCTCCATCTTCTGGAAGGGAGGACTCCCCATACAATCGAAACACAAATTTCTGCAATATTAAACAAATCAAGCAAATGGAACCAAACATGGCGTGTGAGGTTTTTAGGCAGCTCATTTTTTTCTTCTCTGGAATGGCGGAAGGCCGCTCTTATACAGATGAAACAGATTAGATTAGATGAGATGCCTTTTTAAAGAGACAAAGATGAACCAGAAATTGAACCGATAAGCGTGAAAATTTGTATGTAGCATTTTTTAGGGCCGTGGAAGGTTCTTATGATGGTTCGAAACCCCTCCTCTGAACGGGGAGCTCCCATACAAATGTAACACAAATTTTGGCACAACTCGAGAACTAAAGGGTGTCCACAGTTAAATTGTATCACTTTAAGCTGGTCGTTAAAAACAAGTCTCTTAACCGATTGTCGTGAAATATTCAAGGAATAAAAACAATGTATAATCTTGGTTTAGGTATTTTTATTTCACTGTATTTCTTTACCAAATCCAACAGCCTGAACTTTCTTCTTAATACCACGCATCAAATTTTGTACAGATTAGAATATCAATAACAACCGTCGCGTGTGATAGTGGATGCTGTGTCATACCTAAACATCATCTGTGTGTAGAATAGAACTAAAATCCAGTGCAAATGGATTTCGAAAATGAACCGATTGGTACACTTTGCTGATCGTTGCTGATTATGCGGGTTAGCGCTTTCCATTTTACTGATTTATTTGTCGTTTTTCCTAAGAGGAACGATAATAAGTTGTCGAAAAATGCAATTGACAATATTCAATTTAGAGTTTCTTGTAGGGCTTTCCGGGCTTTCTTTCGATGCTCTGATTGTTGTCTAATAGTGCCAAGATGTTATAGATGCCGGAACAGGCGTATCGGCGTCCACAAAGTTCCACACGATGTTCGTTTTTGACGCG
Organism: Aedes japonicus; assembly: GCA_034211315.2. NCBI lineage: Eukaryota > Metazoa > Arthropoda > Insecta > Diptera > Culicidae > Aedes > Aedes japonicus. The sequence goes on from JASCZW010000497.1 coordinate 173,547, forward strand.
GCGAGGTGCCGTTCTTTGAACACGCACACTAATGAAGGGAGTTGCTTCACTATTTTTGGCATCACGGTTAGAGTTCGACTGATAGAGCTGTCAAATTTTGTCTGCTGATTCATGGGTTACTATGATTGGTGCTGCGTGGGTAGTTTTGTCAGTGCGGGTGAAGGTAAACCCATGAAAAATGGGATTGACAAGACGATATATGTAGATCATCCATCTGTCTTAGATATGTCGATTTGTCAATCCCAGTTAAATTAACTCATTTATGAGTGACTCCACTTTTGGCAAAAATGTGTCAAAAACTACTCAAAATTGTGTAAAATTGCTTGTTCGGTTTCTCAGAGTGACTATCGCGTTTAGGACTTCATGAAGACAATAAGCTTTCCGATGTGATGGTTTAGTTGAAAGTCGGCTGGTTCGATCATGCGGAGAGTCTTAACTGGTCAACAAAAACTGACCTTGGTGAACTCGGGAATAATTCGTTGAAGACATTGCATGTCACCATGAAGCGGAACCGCTTGTTGTTATGTTTCTTCACGGAATAATCTCCGCGAAGACACTCCTCGATCGCTCACCTGGCCACGTCCATGCAACCGTTGGTGATAATGAGGATTTAAAGGGTTTATTCGAGAAAAATGGCACACACATATATACTCATCAAAATTAAACTGATTATCGGATTTTCTTGAAATTTTCAGGGAATGAAGAACTACTAATGAGTTTGGATTTACAACATTTGTTTTATTCGATTTCGTCTCCCATCCCGAATGCCCGCACCTTCCTTTTCACTCCACCCATCAAATTTTGTACAACCGATTTTCCCAGTGTTTTTGTTGTTTTTACCCAAATTTTCTTCAATTCTAGCTCGGTTTTTATAGTTTTGGGATGTTTGCGAAGTTCCGTTTTCATAATTTTCCAGAATTTTTCAATTGGACGAAGTTCCGGTGAATTTGGTGGGTTCATATCCTTTGGCACAAAATTGACTCCGTTGGCTCGGTACCACTCCAATACGTTTCGAGCGTAGTGGCAGGATGCTAGATCAGGCCAAAACAGAGTTGATCCTTTGTGCTTCTTAATGAATGGCAAGAGACGCTTCTTAAGGCACTCTTCCGTGTAAATCGCACCGTTTATTGTTCCGGAAGTGATGAAGGGAGCACTTATTTCACCACATCCGCAAATCGCCTGCCAGATTAGAAACTTCTTTGCAAATTTCGATAGTTTCTTCTTTCGAACATCCTCCGGAACATCGAACTTCGACTTGGCAACGAAATATTCTTTCCCAGGAAGTTGACGGAAGTCGGCCTTGACGTATGTTTCGTCATCCATCACGATGCAACCGGATTTGGTGAGCAGCTTCGTGTAAAGTTTCCGGGCGCGGGTTTTCGCAGTGATGTTTTGTTTTTCATTCCGGTTTGGGGCTTTTTGCACTTTGTAAACATGTAACCCAGCACGCTTCATGATTTTCTGCACAAAACCGACTGGCACCTTAGACTTTTCAGCGACATCTCGAATTGACATGTTTGGACGGTTCTTGAATTGTTGTACGACTTTCCTGGCCATTTTACTGTCCATTGGACCACTTTTACGACCACTCCCTTCCTTCCTTTGGACACTCAGACGCTCCTTGAAGGTTCTTACTACACGAGACACAGTTGTATTTGCAATTCCCAGCCTTTTAGCAATCCACCGGTGGGACGCCCCTGGATTTTGATTGTGAGTGCACAACATTTTCTCACGGACAATTTCTTGTTTCAACGACATGACTGGAACTACTGAATGTATAACTATGAAACTTGGCAGATGTAAATAATACACTATGGATAAGATCTACTCAAATTTCTAGGTTTTTAACTCATACGATTCAAAAGTTACAGAAGATTTTCTGTGTGCCATTTTATCGAATACACCCTTTAGTATCTACCTTAAGAAAACGCAGGAACCCCTGTAGCCTTCATCGAAGGAAAGGGAAATGAATAGTCAGGAGGATAGTTAATTAGAATGCTCTGCTTGGTGTAGAGCTCAAACATTTATTTAAACGTGGTCGTAGGGAGCATCTAGTTTAAGAAAGTTAAGTGATGCTCCATTTCAATTCAAACGATCGAGGCTAAAGCATCAATCTTAGTATTAGAGCCAAGTAGCGTATGGTTATAGCGTCATAACTCGCTGTCTGAAAATGTGGTATTCCTTTGAATTGAATTTGTTCAACAGGGTGACATAACGGAAAGAGCACCCGAAATCGTAGACAGCCGCCGAAATGTAACGTAAGAAGTAGCGAGCATCTTTTGAAGGGTGTCGACAATCACGTTCCAACAAATGTCTGTGGGTTCAAGGTAGCCCCTGAGGTGAAATACCAGCTTCGAAATAAATTCCATTGCATTAATTTATTCCTCTGAATTTATTCCAATGCAATATCGTTCCAACACAGTGCGTGTGTGTATGTGTGTGAGTTAGAGAGAGAGAGAGAGAGAGAGAAAAAGAGAGAGAGAGCTCTACTGCAGATCCAGCAACCCATTTCAGAATGTCTGGAGAGTCACGCCCTGTCCGAGGATATTTTCACATACAATAAGCCCCGCATGTAAATATTACCGATATCATTTGGATAAGGGTACTGCAACACACTTCCACATTTGGAAATGTTCAATTTCCAAACCAGGCACGTATTTGATATTCTTTGAAAATAAGGATATGTTAGGTTATATGTTATATAGTTATAGTCCGATACATCTCACCCATGGCCTTCTTAATTACACTCGCTTGTTCATTCGTAAACATAGAAATTCTCGACGTTGATTCGTAATTCATTTCATGCACTCGCGACAAAATAAGCCCGGTTGATATTCACGCAGGTGAGCGTATCTGTAATTATATGGTTGTCTTTGCTTGCTGCTTCTGACAAGGGAATTGCCGTTTTCTACATGCACTGGTTTTCTTTTTTTCACTTCACGCTCTGCCAATAATCAAATCCCCGCTATGAGGCCACTCTATGTCGAACTTTAAAACTGCTAATAATCATCGATTCCCTCGCGAAAAAGCAGACAAACACTCAAACTTAATAATTTATGTCCGGATGTCACAATACAACCACTAATAAACAAAACTAAGCGGATTCTTCTGAGCTCTTCTTCCTGGGTGCGAGGCGAAGCACGAAAAAACAAAAACAAAAAAACTGGAAAATACTACCGAAACTCTCACATTTCGGGAGGCATTCGATTGTATTCACTACGTTTTTCCCAAATCACGCGGATATTTTATGATTTCACTGTTAGTTAAAGTTAAATTACGAATTATTGTTTGATTTTTTTTTCTCGCGAAAACGACGCAGTAAAAACAAAACACGTCAGTTTCGAAGCACGGCTTGCTGCGATCCCCGAATACTGAACAAAGTTTTTGTTTTCCCAAAAACCAACGAAGCAAAAAAAATACATCAACTAAAAAGCGCGGCTTGCTGCGGTCATACGGAGATTCCCAAGCAGGATACACAGAAAAAAATATACGATGAAGATGTTCAAAATGTTGAGCAAATTGATAATGCCGACCAAGATTCTCTGGTTTATTCGATATACCGGGCAAGATTTGCATGAAACTCAAAGTAATTTACTTCACATTTGGTTTTGATGCCAAGATAAACATGAATGGAAGTGATACTTAGAAAAGTCGTTTTTAAACAATTATTTCATGTAGGATATCGGCTTGTTTTGGGTCTTGTATTCTGTTACCTAAATATGTAAAGTAACATCAACATACAATATTACTGCCAACTGTATGAAAAAAACCACATCAAGACATCTTCCACCCCATCGAACAAGATAATCAACGTCACCTTGCGAGATAAACCCCATCATTACACCTCATTACGGTAGCCATCTTTATGACGCCACTGACAACCTCACTGTGCTGTTGCTCCAGGCTCCTGGCCTGACACCATATCAGCACTTTTACCGACATAAGCCCACTTGCCTCGCCCCGACCCGGATCAAAACTAACCGAAGCACTCCGAAGCACCCTGCCCGGGAAGCTGATTTTTCTTATTTTCACACTTCATTATGCATATATTTTATATTCAAGATGAACCCTTTCCTAAGTGAGCCTCATATCCCGGGGAAAATCCGAAGACGGTAGCGCAACACTCGCCCGAAAAGACATTCATTCCGCATCATCATGTGCGGTGCGGCACAGGGCGATAACGGCTCCCAGATAAGCGCCTTATATTTTCAAAAACTTTATAAACCATTAATTTTATATTTTTGAATGCTCATCTTCTGTGTGTGTGTGTGGGCGTATGTGAGCTGGCAAGAAAACCTCATCATCGTCCTTGCGGTTTTGCTGCTAGGTGGTGTTTCTCCTTCACCCCCAGGAGGTCCCATAGATTATAGTTGCTCGGCGACGGACGAGGGAAGCAACAAACATTACCCGGCTCGCGAAAGGACGAAAATCAAGAAGACGACGACGACGACGACGACGACGACGACGACGATGACGCCTTTTGAAAGAAGACTCCTTATCTCATCTACACTTTCTTCGCCACCCAAGTCGAAATAGTCGTGTCGTTCGGCAAACACACGCTCCACACATCGGAGATATCTGCCGGGGATATGTGAGCACAGCCATGGCCGGGATGGCACGCGATGCAGAGTCCGATTTTCACAGCTTGTAGGCAGCCACCCACTTCCTCTCGGTATAAATTATGTTTACTTTCTATCGTCTTTATCTCGAGCAACTCTCGCTCGCCGGCACTGGTCCTATCGCTCGGCAGGATCGTCGTACGACGTCGAAAGGCTCACATAGACTCGCGTCAGGGCGTCTTTCATTTCCTGACTCAGCAAGTCTCCTCCGTTGTTTCCCGAGAAGTGGTCGGGGTTGGGGATGCTAATCCTGGAGATTCCCACACCTAGCTCATTCACACGATTATAATAATTATGGAAGCGAGATAAGCAGTCGTGTTTCGAGTCTGCGAACGAGAGAGTCTTGCATTTGTGGGTCTTCTTCGATGAGGGAGAGAATGTCCTGTTCAGGCAACGGTTCACAGACCGCAACATGCCGCCGGAGATGGCAAGGAAGCGATTATTTAAATTGCACAAATAATGCCAAAATCAAAATGCTCTCCAGCGATGATGGTGGCAGCAGGTTTTACACGTGATGCATGTTTATCCTTTTGTTCCTAGTTAGCAGGAGATTGGTAAACGATTCCACGAAGGCATTCAAATGAAATTAGAAAACAAAATCAATGATTAAATGGCTAAATAATTGAGCCCCCAAGGATATCTGTCTTTAGTTTGTGATTGCAATCAGTTTTGATAAAAGCAAGGATGATTCCAATCGTATCAAAAATCATTCGATGCACGCTCCTTTTTGATTCAATAAACGCACACAGTGAGAAGTTCTGCTTCACCTCTCAATCAGCAAACTGATGGGGAAATGTAAAGATTGAATGAACATAGCATGAACTTCGTCGCCTGACAATTTTAAGTGTGTTCATCACTGTTTGCTTGTACAATTGACTGATTCGTTCGTTGGCTTCCGTTGGTGATTCATTTTCGTTTCCTGATTGAGTGCTAGTTCTCGATGCTTCCGATCGGATCAGTTGGTGATTATGGTGTGCCGCGTTTAAAACAAAAATGAATCGTAAGCCAAAAAGCACAGTGTAACGAT